>OZ014488.1:4509353-4943891 GCA_963965965.1 Trididemnum nubilum | reverse complement strand
GTTACTTTTGGGGTCCCCCTTTTAGCGATAGAAGAGCTTTTCGATGTTGACCTTTATCTTTTCCTTTGGACATGTCTTTCTAGAATGGGATTGTTTCAAATCAAATCGAAGGGCATTAGTTCTTTATGGTCAGAATCTTTTTGCTTGCATTCACTATACAGGATGGGCATGTTACAGATTGTTTTCTCCATAAGTTAAGTAGTTTTTTGTTGTGGGTTAGAATAACTGGTCTAACAGAGCCCTTAAATTTATCCGTTAATAACGAAATTAAGCAGCTCTTTTCCATAAAACTTAATTTTTGCCCAAATGTCCGTTTTTAGTCTTTCAAATTTCCGTTCTGCTAGTTTACATTTCTCGAACCACTTCACCTAGCTTTTTTTCAACCACAATTCGGTGAATTTCTTTTCATTCCCGTTTGGTATGCTCTAAGATTTGGTGCTTTAAATTTTAAGAACCTGGGCTCTGTTAAGATTTAAGAATTTAAGGGCTCTGTTAGACCAGTTATTCTAACCCACAACAAAAAACTACTTAACTTATGGAGAAAACAATCTGTAACATGCCCATCCTGTATAGTGAATGCAAGCAAAAAGATTCTGACCATAAAAGAAACTAATGCCCTTCGTTTTGTTTGAACAATCCCATTCTAGAAAGACATGTCCAAAAGGAAAAGATAAAGGTCAACATCGAAAAGCTCTTCTATTCGCTAAAAGGGGACCCCAAAGTAACAATAAACGATGAAGTCAGAGATGATGTAAAGTTTATTTTTCGGAAGTTTATAACAGATAGCAGTAGGGTATGTTCCACACGAACGAACAAAGCACTCCACCAAACACTTGAAAATCTTGCCAAAGACACCACAATTAAAATTTGCAAGTTTGATAAAGGAAATGGTGTAGCAATTCTGAAAACAAATGACTACAATGCTAAACTGGACGCCATAATCGGAGACAAATCTAAATTCAAAGAAGTTCTTTGTAATTCCAATAAACATCCCCTAATAGCGAAAGAAGATTCTATTGCGTATTATGTGAGGAAATACCTAAAAAAGCACTACGACAGCAGAATGATAACGAATCTCATACCATCAGGTAGCTCACCAGGAAAGCTGTATGGTACAGTTAAAGTTCACAAGCCTAATTTACCATTGAGACCTGTCGTATCAATGGTTAACACGCCAGAATATGCCTTAGCTAAATTTTTGGATAACATGATTAAGCCATATTTACCCCAGACTCGCATGCTGAAATCAACTGATCACTTTATAGAGGAATTAAAAGAATTTAATCCAAACAGTCAAAATACTATGGTAAGCTTTGATGTGGTTTCGCTTTTCACAAATGTCCCTTTGGTCGAAACAATTGATATAATTATTAATCGATTATATGATGAGCACAACAATAATTCTATTCCGATTCCCAAAGATATCTTTAAGAAATTAATGCTTCTCGCCACCCAAGGAATTTTTATGCACAACGAACGGTTTTATAAACAAGTTGAAGGAATCATAATGGGCAATCCGTTGGGACCAACAATGGCAAATTTCTTTATGGCTCATTTAGAAGAAAAAATTTTTGCGGAAAAGTCTAATGGACCAGTTTTACCTAAGCTTTATCTTCGATATATTGATGATGTGTACGCGATTTTTGATGGCAACCAAAACTGCGACGAGTTTCTTCCGATTTTGAACGCACAGCATCAAAGCGTGAAATTCACAGTTGAAAAAGCTACAGATTCATTGCCTTTTCTTGACGTGGAAATAAAGTTTGACGAATTCGGTTTTAAAACTAGAGTCTGGCGCAAACCTACATATACGGGACTGTTGTTAAATTTTCGATCAACTTGTCCAAACGCTTGGAAATCTGGCCTAATTACTTGTTTATTAAAACGTGCCAAAATCATATGCTCTGATTATGAATTGTTTAAAGATGAAATCACTAAGCTAAGATGCATTTTCGCAAAAAATTGTTATCCTAATTGGTTTTTTAATAAATGCTTGAAAAAATTTGAAAATGATACCAAACCAGACTCACATGATAAAGAAGTTGATGATTATTCATACATACTTGGCTTGCCGTATTTTGGAAAACCATCTCGTAAATTTGCATCCCAATTGTCTACCTTACTAAAGCAAAAATTTGATGTTCGAATTTTTACTTATTACACTTCGCTAAAAACTGGGTCATATTTTAATCTGAAATCCAAAACTCCTGCTGCTCTAAAATCCAATGTGGTATATAAATTTACATGTTCGCGTGATGTGAACACGACATATATTGGTATGTCAACGCGCCACTTGGTGACTAGGGCCAGAGAACATTTGCAGCTTAACTCGACCTCTGCCAAAAGTGCCATAAGCCAACACATTTCTTCCTGCCAAACTTGTCAAAATTCTAATTTGGATGTTAGTTCGTTTAAAGTAATTAGAAACTGTCACAATGAATATGAAACCAAAATACAGGAGGCATTATTGATCAAAAAGCTAACACCACGATTGAATTCACAATTATACGCCAACGGTTGTTCTTTTCTTTTGAATGTGTTTTGAACATTTTTTTATGCGTGTGTGTGTGTTTAATAGTCTACATTGTACCAAATACAGTATTGTTATTTCATGGTGTTGCTTTATTTTTTATTTTTTTATTTTTTTTTTATTTTTTCTGACTTGATTTTACTATGGAAAAGGTGTAACGTATACGTCACAATACCAAATGTATGAAGTTATAGTGGTTGTTATATTGCAACATTTGTGTTTTGCCGATAATATTTTGATAACCTTTCATTTCTAAATTTTAAAGTTACTGTTAACTGCTTTTTAATTTGCTGAAGAGGGCCATATAGAAAATGCGCCGAAAACGTTACAGATGAAATAAAAATGCTATCGGGAATCAAGTTTCTGCTTATATGCGCTTTGTGGTTTAAAAGAATTTACACCTCTTTACCGAAATTTTATTAATTAAAATTTTATACTATAATGCAAGATTTTAAACGTGTTTTGGAATCTAATTGCAAGTAGAAGGAGGAATGAACAATTAAATTTTTTTGATTGGCTTTTTAGGTGATCCAATGGGATTAAAATAGCTTTTTTTTCCAAAAAATTACGAAAATCGCCAAGCGGCTGGAGCCTTTGCCACCAGACCTCCGTCTGTGATACGTTTGAGTACACTAGCTTACTCAACACGTCTCCTAAGTTAGACATTTGCATTTTCTAACGATTAGTTTTCACCCTCTCCCTTTACCAAAATCCTGGTTTAGTGCCAACAGACTACAGCTTCAGATCTTCCATTCTACGATATCTTTGCCCCACAAAAACTTTCTTTTTTTGAAAATTTCTGATGACGTCATTGCATGTGATTTGTGGTTTGGGCCCCCCCTAATCAAAAATCCTGGCTACGCCTATGATACGACCAACACCAAAAAAAAACTCTTGTTGAGTGTGTCACCAAAAACAATAGAAGGTTGATATGTCTGACCGACAATTACAAATTCTCCAGAGAGCTGCAAGAAAGGTCTTTAGTGGATGCCTCTCTTTCACCACTATCCTCTATCCCATTGCTTCTTATTGAAACCCAACTTACCATGTAAAAATTTCTTTAAAACCTACTCACTTTCATGCTTTGAACGTGCTCTGTGCCTTCTCCCAGAATCATTTAATCTCAACGCTCTTGGCTCGACATCAGTGATCAGCCGGTCAAAGAAGAAACCCTCCCGGTGATCATATCGTTTATCCACTGAAGAAACCCTTCTATTCTTGGACGAGCCAATAATTACTGTATATGTCTCCCAATCCCTTTGGACTTCAATCAAGTTTACAATGTCATCTTCCACACCTAATTGCAGTGGCCTTAGCTCATCCCACCTTAAATGCGCCAAGAATTGATTACTCTACCTTTCTCGTTCAGACGCGTATTATGGGCCGATAGAGCTGTGCCTTCCCTCATTAGACGAGTGGCACTTGATTGTATGCCATACTATCCAAATAAAATACCTTCGACTTTTTTTCTTTGCTGGCCAATTTCCTCCAGTTTCACAGCTTAAACCCATCCCGTGGAGTACGGTCTTGTCTGGTATAACAACCACAAGACAACTTGCCACTTTCAGTAAGTCCTTTTACGGACTCCCAATCCGCTTTCGTCACTTTTAAAGGCCTCCTTCACATTTCTGGCCAGAACTCTCTAAAATGTCTAGTTTCGTGTCTTTTCACTTACCAACAGTGCTAGTTTAAACCTCCAATGGGTCCCCGGTCATGCTGGTATCCCTGGGATTAAGCATGCTGATTCTTTTCCCAAAGCTGGAGCCTGCATGCCTACTGCAAAGGTCCCTTGTCCCTCTCCCCAGCTATCACGAAACCCGTTACACCCAGTATCACAAATGGAAACGTCACATTTCCACATTCCCCCTTCCATTTCAACTGCCCCGTTTCTACAGTTTCTCAGGATGTATAGGTCCTCTCACGCCCCATATACTTTGAGCTTTCCGCATACGCTTTGATGGTCATAGCTACTCACTACTGTTATATGTCAGTCGCAGAGGTGGGCGTTTCGCAAAATACTGTAGTTCGTAAGTTTCGCAAGTTGCCCAAATTGCGCAAGTTGCGCAAATGCGCAATTTGCGTTGAGCACTATGCTTTTTTTTCAGCTCTTGCGCAATTTGCGTTTCGCTTTATGCTTTATTTTCAGCGCTTGCTCAATTTGCGTTTGCGAATCGGTAAATCTAATATTTGTTGCGCTTTAATTGCGAATTTTTTTCCAAGATGCGCAATCACAAAGAAATTTTTAAATGTTGATCTGCAAGTCCCTGTCAAAAAATAAATAAATTTTGATTTTACAGATTTAAAGCAAGATCACGTGATAGTTGATGCATGCTGATTGCTGATAGAAAGGTTTTTTTTGTTTTGTTTTCTTCTGCGCTAGCTACTTTTAAACCGCTAAACGCACTGTATTCAAAGTTTGAGCAATTGAATATATCTAGGAGGACTAGTGTGTAATAGAAATCAAGGGTGCCAGGTTGGGAGATCCCCTCAATCGGGTCCTCCAAATTTTGAACTTTTAAATCGTTAGAGCTAGATGAATCAAATTTTTGAAATGGGGACATATCAAAAATAAACTAAACGTAGCAAAAATTGGGAGGGCCACAATGAGAGTTTCCCCGAAACGGACTCTCCAAAATTCAAACTTTTTAACCACTCACGCTGGACACATGAAATTTTCAGGGTAGGCAAATATAAAAAAAAGTTTTCCTAAACGGGGCTCTCCAAAACTCAAACTTTTTAACCTTTTAAAATTGAAACATGAAATTGTGGTCCCTAATTTTCAACTTTCCTATTTGAAGCAACCTTTGCATTTCTGCACCATCAGCTTCTTCCGAAAGATGCTTCTCCAGTGCAGACTTGACTGTGAGCGAATTAAGAATGCAACGTAGTTGTGAACATTTAGAAGCACTCAATGTCATGCACTGCAACAAAGAGCTGCTTTAATTAACCAAATCGTTGAATGATTTTTTTCTGAATATCGGTGGTGGGTGACTGATTGTTCACTTTTTCAGCAAATTACGTTAGTTTAAGCCAGAATAGGATTCGGTATTCTGGATTCGGTTTTAGCTATTCGGAATAATTCTGGAATAACCTACTATTCTGAAATGCCCATCCTCGGTGGTAGTACTTGTGCTTTAGATAAACTATATGCTGTATACTGCTGAAAGACAAAGAGTAATGTAGTAATATTATACCAGGGATCAAAATTAACTTTTTTGACAACTTGCCCGTAGTGCAAATGTTATCAAATGTCTACTTGCCTGAGAAAATTTCAACTTGCCCGAGAAAAAAGGTACTCTACTGTAAGTTTTGAGGTTAACTTGGAAAAAAGCACTGAATTTGCAAAACACGCGTAGTTTCGAGAATTAAGTTTTTGTGTGCGATTGTTAACATAATGTGATGCAATAAGTAACTTTTTCCAATCATGCATCAGCAAAAATTGATTTTTTGATTGTAGATATTTCATTTAATATTTAACAATCATAATTGTTTTATTAATTACCATTGTGGTTTGTTGCAAACGTATTTTTATTAGCGAATATTTTGGAAACTACACCAGCTCGAAAGCCGAAATTTTTTTTGCAAAAGTAAGTGAAGCTAAAAGATCTTCAAAATGATAATCAGAGGTGGAGTCGAGGACACAAGGCTCGAGGCCAGGGCCAAGGACAGCCTTTCCAAGGACAAACCCTCTCGAGGCCAAGGCCAAGGACTAAGGACACAGCTGCAAGTGTTCTCCAGAAAAAAAAAAAAGGATTTCAAAAGAGTTTTTCAGGCAATCTCCAATTTTTAGGCGAAGCCAGAATTTTTGATTGGGGGGAGGGCCCGAACTACAAATCACTTGCAATGACGTCATCAAAATTTTTCAAAAGAGGAACTTTTTGTGGGACAAAGATATCGTAGAATGCAAGATCTGAAATCGTTGCCTATTGGCACTTAACCAGGATTTTGCAAAGAAAGAGCACTTAAACGAATAGTTCAAAAGTGCAAATATCTAACTTTGGAGACGTGTTTATAAAGCTTGTGCAAATCAAAGGTATCACAGATGGGGGTTTGGGGGCGGGGCCCCCAGCCGCCGGAGGCTTTGGGGGTCTGGTGGCGAAGCCCCCAGCCGCTGAGCGATTTTTTGTAATTTTTTGGAAAAAAAGCTATTTTAATGCCATTGAATCACATTTTGCACGTATTTAGAGCCATATGAAAGCACTAGATTTTTGAAATTTGAAAGCCAATTGAAAAAATTAAATTGTTATAATGCTCCTTTTACTTGCATTTTAAGTCCAAAACACGTTTAACATCTTGCATTGTTGAGTTAAATTTTAATTGTAAGTGATTTGGTCCAGGTAGGGGGAAGTAAAGTGCTTTGTCTCTGGCTACATTTTAGCAGTAAATAATAATCCACTCGAAGGTTTTTCTTAGAGATTTTTTTTTGTCATAAAAATAACCAGTTATAGGACTATATGCTCGGCCAGGGGGCCCAGGCCCCTCAACTGAAGTCAATGATTTGTTCAATCAGCATTTTCCATGGCTAATTTTTTCAAAGTATTTTGTGTGTAAAAACTGGGAGTTGGAGGTGAATTAATGAATTGTTATTGAAAAATGGTACAATAGATGGTTACGCCTACTAACCATGTTATTGCCGGGCCGGATGTACATCGCACTGGGCCCCTGGCACTTTGGGGATTTTTGCAATATCTCTCTGCGAAATATAGGGGAAGACCAAAGAAAGTCTTGCGATTTAAGCGCGGGGCCCCTAGCTGGTACTGCGCCATATTATGGTAAATCCGGTCCTGGATAATGCATTACGTTCATAAAAAGGCTATATGAGGGCGTGAGATAGCAACTTTTAGGACAAAAATTCCCCATTTCTTCCGGGTTATACGTTTAAATTCGCTGGCAAAACTGAATTGAAGGGGGCCCTGTGCTCCTAGTCTTCCAAATTGCTGTTAGTTACTGTTGCAAGCGAAAAATGCTGAAAAGAAATTGAAACTGAAGAAAAAGTAGGCTTTTTGGCACATTTTTGTCATAGGTGAAAATTCAATTGGGGGCTGGGGAGGGTTCCTTGGTACCCCTGCCCCCTTCCTTGGCTACGTCTATGCTCCGATTGAGGAAAACAAAAAAGGTGTTCGCAAATTTTCCACGAGGTTTGTGGCGATTCCAACAAAATTTCAACTGTTCAAAAAATAGTGTGCTGTCCTCGAGCCGAGGACAGGGCAATTTTCGAGGACTTGAGGCTTCGAGGCCAAAGCCAAGGACTTGACCTACGAAGCCAAGGCCAAGGACTTCAAAATGTGTCCTCGAGGCCAAGAGCGTTCTCGAGGACTCCACCTCTGATAATCAAAACAAAAAAATTGCAAATTTCTTGGTGTTATCTTCATGCAGCACAGGGTAGTACTTGTGGTATCTGAAACAGCTGTTAGCGTGGCAAGCGTCGAAAAACTTTTCCAGAAAAAAACGTAACATTTTGTGCCAAGCAGTTGTTAAACGCGTCCAAGAATCGAAAAATCTGCGTGCGATTAAGACGTGTTAATTGTGATTAATAATGTGCGTATTACAAGACAATGCATGAATTGCTATAGTTACCAAGTTCCAGGGGCGCCGAAAGCCAAGGGTGGACTGGGGCAGTAGCGTAGCCAGGGGGGGAAGGGGCTATAGCCCCCCCATTGACCAGTCAACCAAAATGCAGAATAAGAAAAATACCACGTTTTTAGCTCTTCTGAGACAGTTTTTTGTGTTGGAATTGACTAAAAAGTGATTTAAAGCATCTTTTGAAACATGTGTTCGGGGGAGGGGGGCTAATTTGTCAAAAATTAAAGTCACAAAATCAATAAAAACTTCAAAAAATGCCAAAAATAAACATCCAAATTTGATCGCTTGTGTAAAACGCCAAACATAGGTTTTATCAACGAATATATTATAAACTCAGAAATAAGAGTGAGGGGCTATTCAGTGTTAGTTAATTACCAATCACTTCTTTAAAATATCTTTTCATCAGCCCCCCTCCCCAAATATTTTTCTTTATAAAATATAGACGAAATAGATTACTCCGAGTGAGTTTTATTGAATAATAGGATTTCATGATTTACCAGCATGTAAACAAGAGAACTGCAATGTTATCATTAGCCACTTCCCACATAGCCCATTTATGCAACCAGTTGAATCATGCACAGAGCTGGACAGCGCTGTTTCGAGCTTTTAGCTCTCATCGGCAGCCCTCAGCTTCTCTAACAAAGTTATTTCCCAGCTGGACAAGACTCCGGCCAAGAGTCTTGTCCAGCTGGGGAATAACTTTGTTAGAGAAGCTGAGGGCTGCCGATGAGAGCTAAAAGCTCGAAACAGTGCTGTCAGCGATTTTCAAGTGATCTCCAAAAAAAAAGGTCTTCGGTCTACCATTTCAATCGATGGGCCCTATGAAGCCCAGTGGGCCCTCTCATGGGCCCCTTCAAGCCCATGGGCACCCTAAACCTCATGGCCCCCTGATAGGTCCCATTAAAATCTATGGGTCCCGGGGTCATTGTTCTCCCCCTGCCCCCCCTCTTGGATGCCCTGCCAAATGCTTACTAAAAAAAAGCAAGGAACAGCTTTCTCTACGGACAGATTTTACTTTATTGCAACAAAACCGGGTAAGTTGCGTCTTTAAATGATCTTGCTTGAAGTTGTCTAATACGCTATATTTTGTTAACTTGTCCGTCGGGGAAGTTAAGCTGAAAACTAACTTGCCCGAAGCGATTTCAGCTTGCCTCGGGCAAGTGGGCAGACGTGATTTTTGAACCCCGTATTTAGTTTAAGCTACCTTACTTAATAAGTACGAAATAATTTTGTTGTTTTGTACTGTAATTAGCAGCGCTGTAATTAACTGTGTAATTCGCCGCTACAATAGGAAAAAGATTAAATGAAAGGGTCGGAAGAGCAAACAACAAAATCACGAAAGATTGCTTTCCTGCCTACAAGAGAGATGCGAGGTTGCAAAAATTCAAAAGATTCAACACTGCTATCCCTAGTTCGGCCTCCCTCGAGAGATTATTTGCTGTTGGTTCTGATATTTTGCGATCGAAACTATCGTCTATGACGAAAGAAAATTTTGAAAAGTTTGTTTTGCTGCGTGAAAATGAAAAGTGCTTTAAAAAAGTTAATTTTTCTCCTTGAATAACGCATTATTTCTGAATGTGATTGAGTGGAGCTTTTTTCCTTTTGGTGTTTATTTATTTTTATTGCTGTTTATTTTAATTTTTTTGTTTTTGTGTTTAATTGCTTTTCTCAACAATAAAAATAATTTTTTCTTTTGTCTTAGATATGTGCCTTTACTTATAAAAGCTAAACGCATTGCAGTTGGTTTATTCCAGTGCAGCTTAGCTGAGGATGGTACAATGTTTGTACTTTTATATTTTTGTACTTAGCACCATCGTCTGCAGGGTGCTTTTGGAACTTCGATTATGCTAAAATTTGTACTCAAAAACTTTTTTAAACAGCGAAGTTTGTGTGCGCTTCTCAAGCAATCAATTTGTAGTTGCGTTGTAGCATTTTCAATTTTTGGTTGCAGAATTTGTGTTTGCGCTTAAAGCGTTTAGAATTTTCGTTACAGAATTTGCAATTGCGCTTTAAGCTTAAAAATTTTGGTTGCAGAATTTGCGCTTGCGCTTTTAGCTTAAAAAATTCTGGTTGCGGAATTTACGCTTGCGCTTTGACCTTAAATAAGTTTGGTTGCGGAATTTGCAGTTGCGCTTTAAACCAAAAATATTTTGGTTGCGGAATTTGCGCTTGCGCTTTATAATGTGTTTTTTAAACGCCCAGCTCTGATTAGTCTTAAGAAAAACTCTTCCTGCAGCGCCTGCGGACACTTTTTACGGGACTTTAATCATCTTTTTCTTGACTCTCTTGCCTCTGATCCTCTATGCTACTCTATTTTTGACTCTGTAATGTGCGCTCTGGCGTGTGGCTCAACTGTAGGGTCTTTGCGAAGTTTCTTTGCTTCGCCGTCCTTTATAAGCGGTTAGGTAGCACCATTTCTCAATCAAGCCGCTTTAAAAATGAAAAGCAATGCAGTATGCTTTACAGACTATTAAAAATAATCAGCCGAATGTTCCAAATATGTACAAATCTACTTTTATGCTGCAAAAACTTTTCTGTAAACACGAGTAGTGTACTGATTTGAAAACTGCCTATACATGCATATAATGGTGTTTGTTAAGCCAACTTTGAGATCACTGCACCACCTCTAAAAATCAAAATTCTGCAACAAAAATTAGTATAAAGCAGTTTTTGGTACAATCAAAACTTTTGCGAGGGTCAGGCTCACAAAAATGTGCAGTTTAAAATTTGGCCCCAAATAAGGGACACCCTAATGGGGAGTCAATATTCTGAAAGGAGCTCTCAAAAATCTAAGTCCTGTAAAGCATCCCGACCCATTGTAGCAGAAGTGGAACAGCGGCCTATAGCTGTGAATTTCTAAAATTTAACTTGGGCGGTCACACTTCCGATGTAGGAGAACTGAAAAAGACCTCGGTGGCCGCTGATAAACCAAAATGGCCACGAAAGGAACCTAAGGAGAAAAGAACCACAAAGTTGGCGCTTGGTGATGGGGCCGCTGGGGGAACCTTCATTGCGCACAAATTCCTTTAAATCGGGGCCTACTTCTGTAGCAGAATGGATGAAACAAGGCTGCTCTAGTCAAACCTTACTAGAGGCGGGAAAGAGTGAACCAGGAATCCGAGTGGTAAAGGCAGTTGTAAGGTCCAGGATTAAGGTTAATGTTGAGCAAGCTTCGTGAAAAAGAAATTACGGAATCGTTTCTCCCCCACCTGGTTTAGAGGGGATTACCCCTAACCCGCTTTGGAATATTGCTGAGAAAGCCACGGGCATGTCAAGGAATCAGGGTATCAGGCATGCGGGTCAGAGTCGGACTGAGAAAAACACAAAACGATTCTGGTTGCTGCCATGCGGACAACACAAAACGGTTCTGGTGGGCAAGTCGTAGCAGATCTTCATGTTAAGAATTCAGCAAATAACAAAGACCTGTTTGGCTAATCGAAGCACTCCCTTCGATTCTCAATTTCATTCTTTTGATTCTCCATCTGCTCCGTTTGATTCTCCATCTGCTTCTTTTGACTCGTAATTTGTTGTTGCAGTAGCTCGAACAGTTTCTCCATGCTCCAATGTCCATCGCTCGTACACCGGTCGATCACTCGTTGCTCGTAAAAAATCGTCTCCCGTACACGCAGCAGAATTTCGTCAAACGTGAAGCTACACCTCCAACATGGAGTATCCCATCCTCGTCGCCAATAAATCTGTTATGTTTTTGAAAAGAGACTCAAAGATTTTACAATTTACCTAGTAATTTAAGTGAACTGAAGACATGAAAACGGCACTCGCTTATATAGCAAAATACGCGGAAAAAATACTGCAGGCAAAACGAAAAGTTTTTGAAGCAAAAAAGCAGTAATTCTTTTAGCAAACAGCGCATCAGTACAGGAAACACAGGTTAAAAGTTAACGTTAGAGCTCACGAAGTCACAACAGCAAGGAAGAAACACACGCAAAACTCAGGTTCGAATCCCTAGTGCATAATGCAAAGTGAAATAACCCAACAACTTCTAATTAACTTTAAGCTTCAGCAGAGCTCAGCTTCCCAACATTTCTAGGTACCCTCTTGAGGTTGATATTTAAACCGTTTAAGTGTCTTAAATATCGATGCTCCTTCCAAAACAAAATTACACCCACTAGTAACGACTGATGTAACCCAAGACAAATTTCGTATTGTAATCCACGCGTTATCCATTTTGCAAGTTACAATATCTATCATGGGCGCTGTGTTACGGAGTTAATAAAGTTTACCAAAAAAGATATTTTGGGAAAAATCTGTGAGTAGTTTTGCATCTGAGAAGGACGGCGCGGATCGAGAAAACCACAAATTAGCTCGTCACGAGAGTGCTAATGTGGTTGTTAGACGGTTATAACGCAACCAGTTCAAAACACGGACGTTTTGAACATAAAAAAAATTGAAAAATGTTTCTTTGCGTCCGATTAGACCGGCCTAGATTTGAACCTCTGACCACCAGCTTCAGAGAAGCACGCGTTACTGCTCGGCTAACTGGCCACACTGCAAACCCTGCATTATTCGCAATTTTAGAGGAAAAAAAGGAGTAGTGATGTTGTTGAAAAAGGTTGACATTTGATAATATTACGTATGGGATTGAAGCGAAACGAAGTTCAGAACTACAATTAAAATGGCGTTATTTATAAAAGAAAATAAAAATAAATAAAAAAATAAATATATTGAAAATGCGGCGCAATTAATCCGCAACAAATTTAAAAGACATTAGTCCGCAACAAAACTTCCACAATGTCTTAAAATAAAATTTAAATTGCAACGCAACTTTCGCAACTACGGAGTTTGCGGAAGTTGCGCTTTGAGCTTATTTGTTTGATTTTGGATTTTGTTTCACTTTACTGTATTTTGCAAGGAAAGAGAGAGCGTTGGCCCTGCATCTACAATTCTCCGTTTTTGGATGATAAATCCTTTGAGTAAAAAAAGTTTTTCTTCATACCAACCCAAATTTAAGTGAAGTTTATTCACAATAACCCTAAAATTTGAAATGTTGGTGAAGTGATACACAAACTTTCTAATGTTGAGATTTTCAGAATTACTTCGCCAAAATTTGGCCAATTTGTGATTCATATTTTACTAAATAACCGTCTTGAAACATTTTTGTGACACTATCATTTTTGTGACACTATCATTTTTGTGACACTATCATTATTGTTTAAAAGCATCTTATGATCCCGTCTCAAAAATCAAACTTAGGAGTAAAATTTAAACGCTTATGGCCTCATTAAAAATTTACACTCATTTTTGACAAGAAAAGCTACTGTAAATTTTAAATTGAGGCTGGATGTTATAAAATTTTTATGAGTCATAAGAATCGGTTGTTCTTAATTTGTTAGGCAAACGAAATCATAGTTTTTGGCGTAACAGACAATATTTGTGATTCAACAATATTTCGACAACTTTTGGATTTAAACTCCTACCTGCACATCCACTTTCACTTGTTCTTCCATTTCCTACAAATTCATTCGAACAAGTACATGAGAAACTTTCATTACTGTTGTTGCAAGTTGTCATTACGAAGCAGTCTTGAGCAGGTGTGTTTGCATGGCATTTGTTAATGTCTGAAAAATCAATGCAAGTTTGAAAAAATAATACAAGATGAAACTCTATAACTTTTAACTGTCATGATTCATTTGCTCATTTGTACACATTAGGGCCTCTGATTTTGTCTAACCACACCAACACAAAGAATATTCACTCTTCAATTACCCTCTTTGAAGTCAAATGTGAAAACCCAAATTATTATACCGTAAAGGAAGAGGTGGTATAATTTGTTTTTTAAACTTAGGAATACCCTTTAGGGATTCCATGACGTTGTTGAGCAGGAGTGAAGCACGACTTTGTTGAAGCCGGCTGTGAGGATTTCGTGTTTGTACAAGATGGTGAAGGATATTTTTTCAGGCTTGGAAGCTCGTGACTGAGTATCGCCAAGTGGCTCAATTAGTTCAATAAATTACTGCACACAATTTGAGATATTCAGTGAACACAATGCTGCTTTCACTAAAGAATTCAAGCACAAGCACATAATAAATTACATAGAGTAACTGCATTAAAAGAGGAACTTTCTACTGGATACGGTATGTGTTTGGTCCTCTCAAGTTTTGTTATTTTTTCTCAGGTCGGTTAAGCAAAAGCATAGAGCATGTTTATCAGTGATAGCTTTGTCAGGTTTCTTTAGCCCTATTTGTACCGGGGGGGGCAAATTTGCCTCAGCTCTTAGTTATTTTAATATAGTTCCTAAACTAAAGAAAAGGTTTGCTTTGTTGCACCTTGACTTTAAATCAAGTTTAATTATGCACATTTTCAGAAACTTTGAGGTCAGCCAGATGACGAAAAATGACGTCATATTTGCCTTTTTCAGAAGCACTTAAAGGCGGTGAATCATCCAGCCAATTTCGGTGGTTTACAATAGCTAAAATTGAACTATAATTTTTGATATTTTTTGTTTTAATTTTGGGGCTGCGTTTGCAAAGATATTCAACAAATACAAAAAGATGTCCCCCCAAAAAAAGTTTTTGGAAACTCTGAGTTTTGATCTTCCCGCCAAAACCACAGTTCTCTTAAACTATTAGGCCTACTGTAATCTTATTAAACTATTTGGCCTAACTATCTCTAAACTATTAGGCCTAATAGTTTAGAGATAGTTTAGAGATAGTTAGGCCTAATTAGGTCTAAACTATTTAAAAATAAACTATTTGGAAATAAACTATCTCTAAACTATTAGGCCTACCACAGTTCTCTAAACCATTAGGCCTACTGTGGTTTTGGCGAGAAGATCAAAACTCAGAGTTTCCAAAAACTTTTTTCGGGGGGACATCTTTTTGTATTTGTTGAATATCTTTGCAACCGCAGTCCCAAAATTAAAACAAAAAATATGAAAAATTATAGTTCAATTTTAGCTATTGTAAACCACTAGAATTGGCTGGATGATTCACCGCCTTTAAGGAGTTTCATACAGTCTTGAGCACAATGCATGCTTATTAACGCATTTATTCTATTCATTCTACTGCGTCTTCATTATCGATGCCTATTTTTAGCTGGAATAAAATATTTTAGTTACTGATAAATGTATTGCATCATCAATACGTCATTGATGACGTCATAATTCAAAACTAGTGCTTTTCTGCTGTTTCTCCAAGTAAATTGCGATTGCATAAAAAAATATTTATTCTTACCAGCTGTTGAAAGGTATATGAAAATAAAACTACAGTATTCTAAAATTTTGTTAATGATACTAAAGCTTAGTCACGAAAACTTAAAAATAATAATCAACGCATAGTATTAAAAATGACATCATCATGCATGATGACGTCATCATCTACGGTGACTTTATCGGAGATGTCTTTGAAATAACAAAGGTCCAAACTGAAAATAATATTTAGCAACATTTAGAAAAACTTGCATGCTGTTATAAGGATTTAAAGGTTTTGATAACGTCGTCATTGTTTTCGTGAGGTCTCAAACTCAAAATATTTTGTTAAAAAAATTTAACAATAAATAACTTTAACAAGCAAAAAATTTTATTTCTGTCACTTTCCAAACTGTTTTTAGATCGGGGGGGGGGGAGGGAGGAGCAAATTCTCCCCCATCTTCCGGTGCAAATAGGATGTGAAAATCGCCTGGTAGATATAGGGTTAATACTGGAGCCCAGCAGTTTTTATTTGTCTTTTCTTTGAACCACGAGTGAAAAAAAGTTTGTTTCTAATAAACACTTCACCCCAAAACAAGCTATTTTAATGCTTTCGCTGCAAAACATATTTGATTGTTAGACACGTTAAAAGACGTTTGGTTTCAACGAAACTTAACCACGTGCTCGATTACAGTAGCCCGCAGTCGTAACAGAATTCACAGTGAAAGCTCTAAAATTTAAAAATAACAAACAACAACGACGGTTTTGCCAAAAAAACGTTAATTTGAACCGCGATATTTGAACCGCTTATAACGTCGTCAAAAATAATGTGATTTTTCTAAAAATTAACTTCATGTCACTGCGATGACGCCACTGCCTCATAATGAATTTCCTAAACTAATTTTAATGAACATCAACCCTCATGATAAAATTGGTGATCTTGTGACGTCCGTTTTAGATGTTAGGTAAAGGACCATTTTTGACTCTACAAAACAAACATTTCAATTACATTGGAAAAATAGCCCATGAAAAGTAAAGTTATTGATTCATATTCTCTAACATTTACAATCGCAAAATAACAAGGCAATTTGAGGTCTAATACTGTAATTTTGAAACGAATTTTTGGTTTAAATTTCTACCTGCACATCCACTTCCCCTTGTTTTTCCATTTCCTACAAATCTATTCAGACAAATACAAGTGAAGCTTCCATTATTGTTGTTGCAAGTTGTCAAGGCTACGCAGTCATGAGCGGGTGTTTTAGCATGGCATTCGTCAATATCTGAAAATTCATTGCAAGTTTGAAATACTAACAACAAGCTGAATAAATCTCATCAATTTTGTGACTCATTTCGTGACTGTCGTGACTCATTTGTTCATGCGAATAAACAAAGTGTTAAGTAACGAAAGTGGTTTTACTTAAGTAGCCTACTCAAGTACAATTTGTCGGTTATAAGCTGTTTTGAAGTAATTACATTCTTGGATAATTTGTTTTCACTTGCTTACTTTTAGCGTGAAGTACCGCAACATATGTAGCATTTTGATTCAGGAAGGTACAAAGTACTGTAGTTTTTCATATGAACCACAAATTCGTAGGAACGTTTGAGTTTTCTACCGGCAATTGTTCAGTTAAGTTAAGTTAACAAAGATTTTATTAAATGATTTCAAGTAAATTTTGCGTGACATGATTTTCAAATCTCATAGTTTTGGTGCTGTTCTTTTACATTTGAATAAGTCATAATAACTCTTTTCAAGTAACTACATTAATTTACGTCAATTAATAATTCATGACTTTTTGAGAGAGTGAGGGGTTAGGAAGACCAACCATTACATGGCAGTGATGTGAAGGTAGTCGACTAGTTGTCATACACTAAGTTTGTCGATTGAATAATTTGTTTATTTTGCTTAAATATACTGCTCTCAAACTTTGTCGATTTTGACTGCGACTCTACTGCAAATAATTCGCAGTGCAGTCTCAGCGTTCTCCGTGGAATCTCCGTTGTGTCGCAAAGCATTGCGAATCTTCTGCAAATGGATACTCCTCGGAGACTCTACGGTGACTGCGGTGAGACTGCGCTGAGACTCTGCTGAGACTGTACTTCGAAGTGATTCTGCACTGCAATTAGTTGTCATATGCTACATTTTGTCGAATGAATAATTTGTTTATTCTGCTTAAATACTTTCTGAAACACTTGTACTTGAGTACTTTTAAAGCGAATACTTTTTTACTTTTACTCAAGTACTTTTTCTAACCAATACTTTATACTTTAATTCAGTCGTTTTTCGTTCAAGTAACAAAACTTTTACGTGATTGCACTTTTCAAGTACTTTTGCACCACTGGATATAAGATTACTGATTAGACCTTCTGCAATTATTTAACCACACCATCACAGATTATTATTCCTTTAATGAATCTCAATAACTTTTCTAATAATTTTTTAATCCTTCAATTTTATTAATTCTTTAATTTTGAATACAATTTCCTTTCAAATTATTAATTTTTCAAAATGTTACAAATAAATGGGTTGGCAGCAAATGAATTTCAGTAGCTTTTTCTTTTAATTATTAATTGAACAAATTTGATGTAGAGGAAGGTTTAAATATGACTTACAGGAAAGCTAACTTCATCAAATCGTTAAAACCTTTTTGGACAAAAATTTTTTAGAAACGACCTCTATCTAGTTTGAAAAGTAGTGAGCAGAGTCTTAAAATCATCTTGAAAATCATATTTGAGGTTTTTTAGAGTAGTGCACGAAAGAGAATTGCATTCTACAGTAGGAGTTATGCATTTTAAGCAGAAATGTACAGCTTTGATAACACAATTATGCTTAGAATGAATATCTATCTACTGATGTAGATTGTAGCTATTTTGTACTGTTATTTAAAAAAAAATAAAGTTCGAAGTTTGCTACTGTGTTTAAGTATCCTACTCACTGCATTTCTATTCAGACAGAAATCGTTACGTAAGACTTCTGTTGAAAACTTATAATGATTCGATGAAATTGTCTTTGCAGAAAGTCTTAATTAAGTCAGATAATTCCTAATTTATTGTCAGAGTTACCTTTTACTAACATTAAATAATAAGCACAATGTTGTGTGATGACGTAGGCCTACAAAAGTCAAAATGCTAGAAATGATCAGCAAAATTCAGCATTTTTTATGCAAGTAAGATTTGTTTATTGCGTTAAACATTTGAATTCACACGTAGCCTATCCTAGCAGCCCACCCAAACCTTCAAACCACACACGATGCTGATGAAACATTAGCTTAGCGGGAAAGCAGAAATGTGAAGAAAGTGCTACCTAACAGTTGTGAAAAAAGTTTAAATTCAATCTATTATGTAACTTCTGAGTTAAACCAAATCACAAATATTTGTCAGTACTAACTGCTTTAACAAATTCATTAAAATAGGCTACACTGTAGACTATTCTAGGGCAATTTTTAGATTATTTTAAGGCAATTTTAAGGGAATTTTAAGGCAATTATTAATGAGGAACTACACCAATCTGAGCAATATTTTGCTTGCCATCTAACATTTTTGAAAAAAATGACGTCATATGTGACGTCATAGAATGCCAAAATATTTTAGATTGCAAAAACTATACATTAAAATAATCAGTTGGTTTTGTAAGCTTGTTTACAACAACGAAACTTTGTTTAACCACTAGGAAGAGCTGGAGCGTAACTTTAGGGGCCGTTTGTAGGAGTTGCCCAAGGCAGATATTTTGGATCCTCTTCGGAAATCGATATATTCACCGTGGGGAAGGTTTGTACCAAATTTCATGCTTTATTTCGAAAGTGAACAAGTTTCGACCTAGCTCCTCCTCTATTAAAAATAAGCACGAAAGAGCGACTCTGTTACACTGCACAAAAATCAAAAGAGAATATTAGCATAATCTGGCTGGATACCAAGCTAAAATCTTAACTTAAAACTTCTACACTTTTTCCAGCAAGGTATCAGCCATACCATGTAATAGATTTCAATGCCTAAACACTCATTTCCGTTTTTCTGCAGTTTCCTTCAAATCTATTTGAGCAAACACATGCAAAAACTTTGGTCAGTATTTTTGCACGTTGCCGTGGAGATGCAGGCATGTAATGGTGTTTTACAATTTCGTCTATGTCTTAGCCAAAATTACTTCAAGTGTTATCGAAGGAGAAGAGCGAAAGCCAAGTGTAAACTTTCATAGACTTTAAAAGTAACGGTGCTGTTTAGTGATATTTACCAGTATTATTGCGATTATTACTCATGCTATTTTTTTAATTTTTTTTTTTCGAATCAAATTAAATCTTTCATTATACTCCTGTATTACGTCGAAGCGTATACATAACATTTCATGGAATAATACAGCTGTATTCCAGTGCACTCGAGCTAAGGTGTAGCAAACATCAATGTTTATTTCCTCTCCTTGTTCCTATTGCTTAGGATACAACAGACAACAATGTTTATTACCCCTGATTATCACTATTACTTTATATCGAAAAAAGAAAACTTAAATATGAATGCTCACTATTTATCTTACGTCGTGTCGTTGCTGTTCAATATCCAACTGTAAGTTTGCAATTATAATGTCATCGCACTAGCCAGAAATGGAGTTCTTGATGACAGTTTTTGAAGTCCCTAGCGTTTTATTGAACCCCATACTATAAACCTCGCAATGACTAGTTCTCCGACCAAAAACAGTATTAAGTGTTTCTTATTTGGTTAAAAAATATAATAATAATAAAACAAACATTTTATTTTTACCTTAAGCCCAATTCACACTGGCGTCGCGATCGCGTCAGATGACGCGTTTTCAACGATCCTGACACGTAAAAGCGACGACCAATTCACACTGAACGATTGTTCACGATAGCGACGGGTTTGCCATGACGCGCTGACGCAAAAACTCGTGTTTAGCGACAGCGCGACGAAGTAGAAATGAGTTCTACTTTGTCGTTCGTCGTGAGAGCGTTGTTTCAACAAAACGGAAACCAGAACTTTTTTTGTTGAACTAATCGTATAGATTAATTCAGTTTATTGCTGTATTGCACAAAAACTATTACAATGCTCAGTAATTTAGCTGAAAAACATTTTGGAGAAAAAGGTGAAAAGTTAACAAAAAATTTGATTAAAACGTAGGCAAGGGTACCCAAGAAACAGCTGCGTGCCATATTCAATGACATGCCAAAGAAAATGCTGGCAGTAATCTAGCGCAAGATGTACATTTTGAATATGTTGTTTTCTGTCATTTGTTTAACAAAAAAAAAATTCATGCAATCAGAATATGATTTTCTTCTTTGCCACAAATATTCGATTATTGTATAATAGGCCGACCGACTTTCTCGTCGCGTATTTTTTTTTGTTTTTTGTTTTGCTTTAGTTTTTCATAATACGCTAAGAAAAGTAAGAGTATAAACTTAAAATGTAGTTTTTTTTCAATATTCGCGTAACAAAAGCACCTATCTTTCAAAGCAAAATTTAAAAACTTACTCTTGCCAAAATATGATCAAGAAACATAAACTTATATATTTTTATTATTGATAAATATAACCACTGTAAATTATTCCTGAAGTGAAATAGGCAGAACTAATTTAATAGTTCACAGAGACATCACGTCTTACAATCCTACTTCATTTGACAACACCTTAACGCTGTCTCCGCGTCGAAATGGGTAATCATTTCAACCCCTAGTGACGCAGGTGAGGCGGAGCCCCCTATCGCGGGAGCATTCCCGTGTTTCGAAGTCAACTGACTTCATCATCAGTGTGAAGAGGAGTACTTTTATTTATTTTTTAACAATATGAGTTTTTATTTATTTTTTAACCACTGTAGTTTTTATTTATTTTTTAACAATATGAGGTTCCTGCTTCTCCCCTTCTCCCTCTTTCTTCCCTTCTTCTCTTTGCTGCTATTGTTTGTTTGTTTGTTTGTTAACGCCTTCTCAAAAAAAAAAAAAAAAAAAGAGAGAGAAGATTAGATATTACTGAACAAAAAGTAAAACTTTAATAACAGTAGGTGGCTGCAGACACGAAGGCAAAGCCAGTCGTTTCGCAGTCTCCTTGTGCCTGTTTTGCTATAATTTTTACCTTGTATTGATTTATGCTGAATGTGTTTAACTTATTTTCATTTTGCATTACTTTGTGCTGTTTATAGATAACAGTTACCAAAATAAATTTCAGTTTTGTTCAGTTCAACTATTGAAAGCAGATAAATCCCGAAAACTAAGATTTTCAGAATAAAAACCTAAAACTCGGGTTTAGAAAAGCATACCCGAACCGGACACTCTATTCAAAACAAACAGTCTTAACTAGGAAGAGATTTCCAAACGTTCTGAAACTTTTAATCGGAATTTACTTTAACATTTCAACCACAACAATTTAGACTTTTACATCCTTGATGTTTAACGTTAGACCATTTAACACCAAGGATGTAAAACAAGAACAAGCTCAAAACCATCATCTCAGTCTCGCACCTTCGCTAAACAAGGTTTGGCGTATCCAATAGCAACCGACGTATCGCGCTTTTGGTGTGCATTGCAAGCAAAAAACTCGTCGCCTCATCGCGTCATGTTGACATTTCAAAATCGCGAAGCGCTAAGCGATGACGTCATGTGACGCGTCACGATGCCAGTGTGAATGGGCCTTTAGACTGTGAATTTTAAAGAGACAACAATGAAGTGTGCTGGTAGATCAGTGCCGCTGTGAGAAATTTTGCCCAGGGTACAGCGCAAAGACGAGAATTATTTTGTCACTGCCAAACAGCTATTATATTATTTTAGAACTATTTTTCTTTACCAATTGAAAGTGAGGAAGACCAACCAAGAAGGTCTTTGTCGGATTTACACATATTTTTTTCCCGATTTTAAGGTGAAGACCCCCAAATAAAGATTAACACTTCTAATTAACTTTATACTTCAACAGTGCTCAGTTTCCCAACATTTCTAACTACTTTCTTGAAATCAGTATTTAAACCGTTTAAGTGTCTTAAATCTCGATGCCCCCTCCAAATCAAAATTGCCGGGCCTGGAATCTCTTACACCCATTAGTAACGGGCCTGACCCAAATCAGTCGCTTTTTTAAAAAACATTTCATGAAAATTTTATTCTGAATGAGTAGGGCATCAAGCAATATGGAAAAATACTCGTTTTTGTTTTGCCTCTGTACTTGTACCAGTAGGATATTCAGCATCGCTATACTTCGGGTGCTTCTAGCAATAAATGCTTAAGGAACAGAACAGAAATGATTTAATTAGTGGATCAAGACAAAATTCGGTGGCATAATATATTTGCTCGGACACGTTCAGACTATCCTTGTTCCACAGGAGGCTGCAAAGAGACCGGTAGAGTTCTTCGCGTCAAGCAGCCACCCAGAAGATAAGATGCTGAAGCATCTTCAAAGAGTAACTATACTGCAAGAGCAACACTAGCAAAAAGAGTTTCGAAACATAAAAAGAAATGAGTCATTGTAAAATAAAGTAAAAAATACTTACAAATAAAAATTATTGCCAATTATCCTCGGTATTTCTCGAGAAGTGAGTTTTTAAAGTTACTTTTGAATTTATTAAAATTTTGATCTCTTATGTTAATGGGAACAGAATTTCAAGCTTTGGCGTTTTGGTATTTGATAGACTTTTGGCATCGTGAAAAAGAGAATTTTGGAATATACAGGTTTTTCTTAGTTGTGGATCGGGTACGACGACTGTGGATAGTAGAAATAGGAGAAAAAAAACGAGGAGATACAGCAAGGAAGAGCTTGTTTCGAATGCTGGTACATCATTTTTCCAACTTCGAATGTGCACTGATCAGCAATTTTTAAAATACCTAGTTTATAAAAGTGAGGAGTTATCGGGCTTCGGTAATTACAGTAAGAAATAATGCGAATGGCCTTATTTTGGAGGCGTTGTAATTTTCCAAGATAGGTTGAGTAGGTGCTTCCCCAGAGCACAAGACCAAAGAGCAGATGAGGATGATCGAGGGCAAAGTACAGCAAAAGTAATGTAAAAGAAGGAAACAGACATGGCATTTTACTTAAAATTCTTACCGCTCTGGCCACTTTGTTTTGTATTGCATGGATGAGGAATTGGAAGTTTAGCTTGTTATCAATTATTACACCTAGATATTTAGATGAATCACTACAAGCTAGCGTACAATTATTATATAAAATCTTCAATTTTTCTTCATTTATATTTAGTTTACGAGGGGCTTAAATTGATATGGAATTTTATAGATTTAATTGCAATTTGTTAGCATTGCACCAGTTTTTAAGATTTTCCAATTCAGCATTACATCTCTGTTCAAGAGAAGAAAAAAAAAGAGTTACTTACAACCAAGCAGGTATCATCAGCAAAAAGATATGGGTTTCGTGATGTAGAATTAGAAAGATCGTTTATATGCATGAGAAAAAGGAGAGGCCCCAAAATAGAGCCCTGAGGAACACCTATGTTAATTGGTTTGGAGGAAGAGTGACAATTATTCAAAGACACAAACTGACAGCGATAAGAGAGATAACTCTCGAGTAAAGAAAATCCTGGTTCACGTATACCACAGTGATTCAGTTTATGGAGAAGAATGGGATGTGACACAGTATCAAACGCCTTTCGGAAATCCATTTGCAGTATTCTGGTGTGGAGATTATCTTGAAGTCGATCATATATGGGGGTTATGATTTCAATTAATGCATGCATTACACTATGATTTTCCCTAAAACCGTACTAGGAGTCGTAAAAAATTTAGTGCTTGACAAAGAAATTCATAAGGCGATTCTTTATTAATTTTTCAAGAGCTTTAGACAGGCTGGGAAGAAGAGAAATTGGTCGATAATTTTGTAAGAGTTGTTTATCACCAGATTTAAATATTGGGATTACTTTTCCAGTCTTAAAAATTTGAGAAAATATGGCAAATTTGAGTGCGGTGCTGAAATACAGGGATAATTTTGGAGCTAACACATCACCACCTAAGCGCGAAAAGAAAGAGGAAATATTATCATAACCAGAGGCAGTGTTGGGGTTTAGAGATTTGATTATATTGAGGATTTCAGTAGGTAAGGGAGGAGTAAGCACAATGGTTTGAGGTACAGAGTTCCTAAGATAGGTAGTAAATTTAACATCATCAGTGTTATCAATTGCTAGAGCAATTGAGTGACCAACCTTTGTGAAATAGTCATTGAAAAGGTTGGAGATTTTAAGTGTGTTATCAATAACAAGGTCGTCTACATTTATTTTAGAGAAAGAAGGTTTTGTTGAAGAAGCTTATTGGAGATGACAGAATGAATTAGTTTCCAAAGTTCTCTAGGGTTTTTTTTTTTTTTGCTCTGAAATAGCAGCCTTAAAGTTCATTTTTTTGATAAGTTTTTAACGCGTGTAAGCTTGATGGCATATAATTTATAAAAGGACTTTTCGTATGCATTTCCATTTAAAAAGTAAGATTGATAGAGTTTTTGCTTATTTTTAATAGATAAGAGCAGGCCCTTGGTAAGCCACGGTTTTAGTTGGATCCTTTTTTGTTTCCTGAACATTGTTTGGAGGGGGAATGCTTTTCAATTACCCAGGAAAATGTTTGCGTAAACTGATCAAAATGAGTATCAAAATTTTCATGGAATATATCGGAACACATAAACTCGTAAGTTGGGGGGGAAAGGGCAGATTCTAAATCATTTCAAAACTTTTCTCCATCAACGGATTTGATGTTTCAAAAAGTGTAAACGCCGTTACTCTTAGGAACTTTAAATTTTTCACTTGAGAATAGACCAAATATTCGGTAATGATCTGAAATTGAAAAGTGGAAGACACCAGGTGAAATGGAAGAGTTATTATCGTTTGTGAGGATATGGTCAATAGTAGTCTGGGAATTTGAGGTTAGGCCTACTCTAGTTGATTTGTTGATTAAATTCATAAATGCGTTGGCGTTTAGAATTTGCAAATATTTACGCGCTGGAACGGTTGAGGAGTTTAGATCAGGGTGTCGAACCGAACCTGAACCCGAACCGTAAACCCGAATGAACCTTTTCATTTTGGTAAACCCGAACCGAACCTGAACCAGCAAAATTTTACTTCAGTCAACCTGAACCAAACCTGAACCCTCAAAATTGTGCTCAAGTGAACCCGAACCGAACCTGAACCCCTAACAAAAGTAAGAATATAGTTTTCCTTATCCGGATGCCGCTAACGCTGGTACACGCACAATAAGAGCAGTGGTGATCATCAGCAGGATCAGCAATTTCTCCTTTTTTTTTCTGGACGAAACGAGTAACGACAGTTAAATTTTAAGTCAATGAACTCGAACCGAACCTGAACCAGTAATATTTTACTTGAGTGAACCTGAACCAAACCTGAACCTCGAAAATGGTGCTCAAGTGAACCCGAACCAAACCTGAACCGCTAAAATATTTTGAGCCGGAGCTAAACCTGAACCCGAACCGTTATTTGAAACGGTTCGACACCCTGGTTTAGATTAAAATTAAAATTACCTAGCAGAATGGCTCTATTGGTTTTATTGTTTAGTAGTTGTAATTTTTCATCAAGGGCTTCCAAAAAGGGTATATAATTACTAGAAGGATGACGATAGATGACAGCAAATGTGTAAACGTAGGTATAGGCCTACTAGGCCTAAAGGTTTGATGTTCACCGGGCATAAGTAAAATAACTCTAATTCTTGCGTTCTTCCGGTGAAGTCATAGTCACAGCAAGCTTGATCTTAAAAGCTTTGTTTTTATTGACGTTTCGTTGGTCATGACGACCAACATTATCGGAATAAGAGCAACGATAAAGAACTACGACTGAAGCTACGTAGCATCAATATGAATCGTAAGATTTTTATAGTTTTCAAAATCCGAAAGTTAATTATTACGTCACAACAATAAAAAACAAATTTGTAGAAAAGCGGAGAGTGTTAAAACTTTGGTCACAAAAAACTACAGTATAAACTAAAATGATATCAAAGCATCAGGACATTAAAGCAAAGAACGATAAACTATTGGAAAAGATTCACCATCTGAACGATTAATTACTTTTGGCCTAGAAAGAATAAACCAAGATTCGGCGGTTAATCTTTTAGAAAAATTACTTTCAGTTTTTAAAATTCGTGAGTTGGCCCAATCAATTACGTGATCAAATAATATTACACGTTCACACAAGGCGGAATTTTCTGGTTTTTGTTACTTAATGGTTCTTTGGTGCTCTTTTAATCAATTACGTGATCAAATAATATTACACGTTCACACAAGGCGGAATTTTCTGGTTTTTGTTACTTAATGGTTCTTTGGTGCTCTTTTAATCGGGACTCCCGATTAAAAGAGCACCAAAGAACCATTAAGCAACAAAAACCAGAAAATTCCGCCTTGTGTGAACGTGTAATATTATTTGATCACGTAATTGATTGGGCCAACTCACGAATTTTAAAAACTGAAAGTAATTTTTCTAAAAGATTAACCGCCGAATCTTGGTTTATTCTCTCTAGGCCAAAAGTAATTAATCGTTCAGATGGTGAATCTTTTCCAATAGTTTATCGTTCTTTGCTTTAATGTCCTGATGCTTTGATATCATTTTAGTTTATACTGTAGTTTTTTGTGACCAAAGTTTTAACACTCTCCGCTTTTCTACAAATTTGTTTTTTATTGTTGTGACGTAATAATTAACTTTCGGATTTTGAAAACTATAAAAATCTTACGATTCATATTGATGCTACGTAGCTTCAGTCGTAGTTCTTTATCGTTGCTCTTATTCCGATGATGTTGGTCGTCATGACCAACGAAACGTCAATAAAAACAAAGCTTTTAAGATCAAGCTTGCTGTGACTATGACTTCACCGGAAGAACGCAAGAATTAGAGCAAATGTGTACTTAGCTTTACGACCGGGAAATTCAATGTCAAGCCAAAGGTTCTCACAAAAACGAAAGGTTTGATTTTCAGAAAAAGTTATGACGTTAGATATGTAGACACCAACGTCACCAGCATTAAAAGGAGAAGTATAATGCAAGAAAGCGTACCCAGAAATATTTATATTAATAAAAGGATCGGTTTTAATGCAAGTTTCGAATAGGAAGATTACAGAAGGTGGATTTGAAAATTTTAGAAGAAATTCGTTTAAGTCGTTAAAATGAGCTTGCAAAGAGGCGATGTTGAGATGGATGAAAAGATACGAGGAATTATTGTCAAAAACAAATGCTCTTTGACTGAGATTATAAGTTTCACAAGGTTTGATGTTATTTTTAAGGGATTGGAACAAAACATCAGGTAAATTACTTTCGTTGAGATCAACCGGATTTACATCATAATGGGAGGCTGCGTGACAAGGAAAAGCTGTTGAACTATTCACAAAACACACGAAACAAAAGCGAAAGAAAAAAAAACGCTAGGTGTACACTCAAAATAGGAGGTACACAGATGGTTTTATATGTGTATTACTACTGACTATGTTAAGAGGCAGCACAATCAGGAAATCGCAAAAGTAGATAGTTGCGAACGGCAAAAACACAAATGCAGTAGGTAGAATACACAGCATAGCGCAGTACGGTGCGAGCTGCTGCATATAATTAAGAAATGTCATTGAAATTCAGCGCTATTATTTACAATTCATTAATTAATAACTATTACGCCTATACCGCTGCAAAAATAAAAACAAAAAAAGCAGTCCGCTAATAATGCAAATAATGCAAATGAAAATAGAGCAATAGTAATGTAATTGAATGAGCTATAATGCCGTAGGATTTAGGAAAAGACATGGAAATCAACTATATCAGGCAAATACTTGGACCAGAGTTGTAAATCGGGCCGGGGTTTTCGGGTCGGGTTCGGGTTCGGGCCGGGTTCGGGTCCGAAGTTCACAAAAATTTCGGGCTTAAATCGGGCCTGAGATGTGCTTTTTGTTTTAGGTATACAAAAATATAATCAAAATAACTCGGCAACATTGCTAAATTTTTCTGACCTAACACAACTTTCGGGTTTTTTCGGGCATGATTTGGGCTTCAAATTTGTTTTCGGGTTCGGGCCGGGTTCGGGCCTGAACTAGTCGGCTCGCTTACAACTCTGACTTGGACATCGTCCACAAACAGGCAGTAGTTACCATTTCGAACGGCCGGTCCACTTAGTGTTTTTCCTGCCTTACGTGCTTCTCGAAATGCCAATAAAAGTAGTTTCTTTTGTTTGTAGAAAGCTTTAGGCAAATGCTCAGTAACGAATATATTGGCTTTCGAGCGTTGGTTGGAAGCAAACGCTCCAAGAAATAATGTTGAAGAATCTGGTGTTTCTTTTTTTTGTTTTTCTTGTCTCTTCAAATGATACATCTTCAGTTTGCCGAGATTTCGCATGATTCTATCTTTATAAAGAGCATTCTGCAATTTTATGATGATTGGGGCGTGTGATTATTTTACGCTGATTATCGTAAATTGGCTTTTGCGGCAAACGGTGTATATCAACCAGTTTTATAGAATTTAGATGATTATCTAGCCCTTCTTTAAAAACTTCATACAACTTTATTTGAGTTTGGAGTTTATTTTCCCATAGCGTATCTGGTAGTTCTTCGACGCCATGAACTAATAGGTTGAGCGTTTTGTTGTACGATTCAGGTTGAGCCTTTTGTTGTTGTTAAGGCCTACACAGAGTTGTAAACGGGACAACTAGTTTAGGCCCGAACCCGAAAACTAATCTGAAGCCCAAATCATGCCCGAAAATATCTGAAAGTTAAGTTAGGTCTGAAAAATGTAAGCGTTATTGCCAAATTATTTTGACTATATTTTTGTGCACCTAAGACAATAAGCACGTCTCAGGCCCGAATTAAGCCCGAAATTTTTGCCAGCTTTAGGCCGAACCCGGCCCAATTTATAACTCTGTGCCTTCACGTCTCTTTTCGAATAGACTCTTTCAGCACAATACTTGCCCTATTAATCATCTGATTTTTAATCAAAAATTGAATTGGTTACGCTAACTTGAATGTGCATTAGCAAAGAGATTGGTTTCAGATATTGAATTTCGCTTTCGTTTAAAAGGAAGTAGAAGCAACATTAAATTAATATAAACTTAAAAGCTTAAAAGCAAAACTTAAAAACTTAAAGCTTAAAAGCTTTGTTTTTGAACTTAAAAGCTTAAAAGCAAAGCTTAAAGCTTAAAAGCTTTTAAGTTTTGCTTTTAAGCTTTTAAGTTCAACAAACCTTTAAACAAGCTTGAACAAGTTACCCTTGAACAAGCTTGAACGCGCTTAAAGCGTTTAAATTTTGTTTCGTTTTTTTTTTCAAAATTTGGTTGTTTACAGCAAAATTACGAGAAAAACCATCACAATAAACAATAATAATTTGAAAACAATGTTGGAAATGAAATCTGGACAGCTTGCTACTGTTCTTGCCTTGCTATTCTGGTTCAGCACTGTGAAGTTAATGATACCACATAGGTAACGATAGCTCAGATGGTAGAGTATTGGGTTAGTAATTGAAAGGTTACTGACTTTCGGTTCGATTCACGGACTGGCATTGCATTGCTGTGTCCTTGAGAAGAAACAAGGCTTGTTTCCAATTAGTGCCAAGCATTCTACTTCTTCCGTTATAGTGGCCCATCCTGACAAAAGACTTGCAAGCAAAATCCAGAAAAATGCTTTGCGTTATCGTAGTTAGACAGGATTAGTACTGTGTTTGGTTCATACGCTTAAATGAAATGCAGAGCTACAACCACAGTATTAAATAATCTATAGTTTGTCCGAGTGTGTGGACTATCATCAACTTACCGAGCGAAACAAATTTCAGATAATAAACTTTTGCAATTTACACCGTTGTAAAGGAAAGGAACAAGCGCAAACTGAATTAATCTGCCATAATCAAATAACAAACTTTCCAAACGTAAATTTCTGTGTAACGCTACACTATCGAAAGTTGTTCTTTTAATTATGTAGCATGATACCTGTTGCGATAAAAGTTGTCACGGTAAACAAAAAACAAAATAAAAAATTTAAACATTACGAATTTTTTGTTTTTGTATTTTAGTTCGCTAAAACTGTCGGGTGACCTTCCGCTCTAACTAAAATATATATTTATAGATTGGAAGCAAATCATATTTTGCGTGAAAAAGCAAACAAATAAATAAATAAATAAGAAAAAAGCAAGTTTATTGTCCAAGGACAATTTGATGAACGTGGAATTTTTCATGAAATCATTTTTGCATAATTGGAGTGAACGCTTATTTTGTATATTGCACATAACCTTCACCGAATAAAACTTTTATCTCTTTTGCTAACAAAAATAACTTTTCGAGATTTATAAAGCAATACTATGAACTTTGCCTTTGATTAAAAAATCGTAGTTTAATGTGGTGAACATTCTTTGCTAAGTGATAAAAAATAATTGATGGGGTTACAATAGATGCAGTTTTTTTCAGCAGTTGTTTGATACAAGTGAACCGATTAATGGCCGAGTGAATATAGCGTCTGCTGCTGAAGCGGTAGACTCTGTTTTGATTCACGATCGGGTCAAATCGAAGACTATAAAAATTGGTATTCAACAGCTTCCCTGCTTGATGTTCAGCAATGAAAAGGTCACTGTGAAACCTCCACCGTTTGTAATAGACAGATGGGCAGGTGTCAGCTTGATTCGAAAATTGAAAAGGTCCGTTTGTTGCTTCTTGGACGAAGAAACTTGGGGAATCAAAATGCTATTAAAATTCTTGCCTTGGCCAACTTTCTACACAATATTACCTATTCAATTTATGCTTAACAAACGTCAACTTTTCTTCCATGTTAGATTCCTTTATCAATGGCACAAAGCTATTGTTATTTTAACCCTATTTTATCTGGGTTGGAGGGGGAACTTTTGCCCCTCTCATATTTTTTTGTTATAAATTCTTTCAGAAAAATAGTTTTTTTAATTTGAACCAACTTAACATTGAATCAAATTTTATTACAAACAGCTTCTAAAAATTTGAAGTTCCTAAGGTATCGGGAAGTTTCCCAATTTAAGGTTTTCCGAAGTCACTTTTTCAAATCTCAGGATTTTTGGCTTATATTTGACTTAAATGAAGTCACAAGACGTTTTGTACTGTACCTACTTTGACTTTGGCATTTTATGATTTAGAATCAAAAACAAAAACAAACATGTACAAAATTTGACCGCTTATGACGTCATTACAAAAATGACGTTACTTTCCAAAAATATGACTTTGACGTCATTTTAATGACTTTAGCAACTCAGAATTAACTTTCTGAAAAATTTTATTGAATGCCAAATTTGGTGTTTCCATAACTTTTGGTTTAAAAGGTAAACAGAGGGGCATTTTTGCTCCCCTCCCCGACGTAAATTCGTAGGCCAAATAGCCCGGGTAAAACAGGATTAATTGACAACTAAAGGCCTTCAAACAACAATAACTCGGCCAATTGGCCATGTCTTGCTAATGAGGCTTGTCTATAAAATCATAACTTTAATGGTTGAAACTTTGTCTTCAATTAACTATAGGAAGTGGGTCACTACGATTTGTAATACATGCAGCTAATTCCTCGTAAAGACAATTTAGCGAGGCCATTTATTTGCTCAGACATGCGTATATCGTATGCTCAACTGATCTAATAAATTTCTGAATATTAAGGCTTTTGATCTAACGAAGCTTTTAACAGACTTGTCTGTTATTACCAGGGCTGTATTCTAGATGAAGGCTATGTTCCAACATTGATCAATTTTTTAAATTCACTCTTCCCGATTTAAAAACAATATCCCTAAGTGAAATAATTACGTAAAAATGAGATTCAATCGGAAACGCCATTACGCATCTGAGAATTAAGAACGTTAAATTTGTTTTATACGGACAAAACAGCCTTCGCCAGAATAAAAATAAATAAATTTTATTGGTTAGCTTGATTCTCATACAAAATTAATAACGCTGCATCATCGTACAATGAAAAGATAATTTTTTTGTTACGCTTTGTACAGCAGTTTCTTTGCAACAAACTTCCTACTGCAAAAATCAATTTATCAAGTCGCGTTTAAAACTACTGCTAACGCACAAAACTGCGTTTCACTTTCCATCGCCAAAAAGGATGTTCGTGACTTGAACCGCCCATTCACCAAAACAGAAAAATAGCTGAGGTATTCTGAGTGATTACAGACAAATAAAATTTCTTTTTTGTTTCTTCTGATAATCAAAATCAACAATTGATTAGCATCAACGAATTAAAATATGACTACAAACAAAGTAAAACACAACTAAATTTCAAAGTTTTTTTTGAAACGATATAATTTTGCAGGCAACTCACAAATCGCAGTCAACTTCTTGTGGAGCCGAGTATCAAGCTTCGAGCAAAAAGTAAACAAAAATTACAAAAGGCTGTCAAAATTCGGAAGAAATAGTCTTAATGATGAAATTCTGGATTGAGAGTCAGCGTCAACAATGTTTTCAAGAATTTTGTTGACTGATTACTTATTGTACTTGCAATAGAATGTGTTTAAAAAATTTCATTGAAAAGTAAAGGTCATGTCAATTTGATTTGAATTGATTTGGTTTGAAAGAAAATAAAAAGGTATTTATGAACGCGTTATGATACTGATTGTTTTCGCTTTATATTTTTGTCTGTAAAGTAACTATCGCGCTGCTTTTTTCGTATACCCTTTTCATTCAATATAAATGCTGCTTAATACTGGCCAAATAATGATCATTTCAGAGTTGTAAGTCGGGCCGGGCTTTTCGAGTCGGGTTCGGGCCGCGTTCCGGCCTAAAGTTGACAAAAATTTCGAGCTTAATTCGGGCCTGAGACGTACTTTTTGTCTTAAGTGTACAAAAATACAATCAAAATAACTTGGCAACATTGCTAAATTTTTCAGATCTAACTTAACTTTCGGGATTTTTTCGGGTATGATTTGGACTTCAAATAAATTTTCGGGTTCGGGTCTGAACTAGTCGGTCCGTTTACAACTCTGGATCATTTGTATTGTTGGTTATTCCCACCCTTCTTGTTTTTGTTGTTGAGTGATGTTACAAATTGTCTCAACAACGTTTTAATGATCCTCTGTTGTGGATTTAAGAATGTTATTGTTTTGCTTGTCATCCAAGACTCAGTTTATTTCAATAATAATATTTGCTTCCACAATTCACTTTTTTTCAAAATTAGGATATTTTTAACGTATTATAAAAGTGAAAAAGTTATGACACTATTGTAATTGCAATTGTAATTGTACTTACATTTTATTCACCAAGTTGCCTTGGCCAGGAGATAGCGAAGGGACCTTTCGGTTTTCGAATCAAGCTGCCTCCTGCCCACCTGTCTACCACACAAGATGAAAGCTTCACACTGTCCCTTTAATTGCTGAACTTCAAGCAGGGAAGCTGTGAACAGGGGTGCCGAAACCCGGGGGGGATGGGGGGATATATCCCCCCAATAATTTGGCTGTATCCCCCCCAATAGTTTGAGAATGATCCACATCCGCATCCCCCCCAATATTTTAAATGGGTGTAGATCGGAGCAAAAATTTGGGGAAAAAAAGTGTTCTATTTTTGATGAAGACCTTTTTTTTTGGTCTTCACCTGAATTCGGGGAGAAAAAGTGTTCCGTCTGCATTTTTTTCTTTGAGTCGTGGTCGAGGTTCATCCCCCCCAATGTTGAAAATAGGGCAAAATTGGGGTAAAATTGCAAATTATCCCCCCAATGCTCAACAAAGATCGGCACCACTGGCTGTGAATACCAATTTTTATAATCTCTGGTTTGACCCGATCGGGAATCCAACCCGAGGCTACCGCTTCAGTAGCAGACGCTCTATGCACTCGACCACTGATCGGTTCAAACTAAACATATTGATGACGTCATATGTTAATAAATATTTATAAAAACGTCTCGAAATTTTTGCTGGTGTTATAAATAAGGTAACATCAAGTTTTTCACGGACCGCACAAAGGAGAGCAAAAAAAGTGATGACACCATCATTGCTGGTGTTATAAATAAGGTAACATCAAGTTTTTCACGGACCGCACAAAGGAGAGCAAAAAAAGTGATGACACCATCATTTATAACGTCCTATTTTCAAAAACATTTCTGTTTGCAATTATTGGAGTAACTGATAAAGGAAAATTTCTGCACAAGTTTAAGCTATGTACAAGACAATTTATTTAAATTTGGTCTTGCAAGTGATGATATCGCATTTAAATAAAACATTAGATAAGTTATAAATAGTCTAACCTAAATAATTTAATTTTTGTCACAAAGACAAGTAACTTGACCATCAGTCGGTTGAGAAATCAGGATCCTTCTTCTCCTCAATACAATCATTGAAATCATCTTAATCAACGAACACTTCTTGCTCGCGCTCTTGTTATGCGCTATCTACGATGTCTACCTAAGTGCTGGGAAGAATGGGTCCTACTTGCGAAATCGGTTTCAAAAGTTTATTTCGGTTTTTGAGCCAACCTTGCTTGCCGTCATAAGGATTTGGTGCTTTTGTGAATGTTTCGTCAGCTCGTTTATCAAAGGCAAGGCGATGATTAGCTCTGTATATGTGAGGGACAAAATTACTAAATCATGGTGGGAGTCTAACCAAATCAATTTTAGAATTTGATGTAAGAGTTAAATCGTCTCCAACTTTTTTTTTTATTACTTTGCTTCACAAAACATTTAGTGATTGAGTTTTATTGGCTCCATACAATAAGCAACTAAATGATTCTTGGTCCTCACGTAATTGGTCCAAAACTTTCCACTCATCGCTAAGTTTTCTATAAAACAATATTTTGTAACTTAAGGAATTTGTCTATTCATTTTAAGACTTTGTTTTGTACTTGAAAGCTTCTAAATGGTGTAGTCGATTCAAATTTTTTAGAGGCCACAGTTTTCTTTTTCCATTGAATGCACTCGTAATATCTTTACCAGTGAACACATAAATTCCTGCAAGCATGAAACGAAACTTCTCTCCAAACTTTTGAGCCAGAAAATTGTGAACTTTTGGCGATATTTTCCTTAGCCAATACCAAGTACAATTTGAATGCTGAATTTGTACATAATCTTGGCTTTGAATCTTGCTATAATTGATTGTTATAGAGCTAAAGGCAGGTACTCAACTCATTACACTGAACCATAGTGCAAGTTTAAAACACATACTGCGCCAAAGCAAATCAGTTCCTTTTTTTGTAACTACGAAGGAAAGCTATTGCCTGTACAGTATGTAACTTTAGGTTAGATTTAACCGGCCTGGGATTCGAACTTCAGATCTCTAGCTTAAAGAAAAAATTTGTAGTGATCCCTGGATAATTTAAATCTTACTGATTATTCATCAAACAAGCCATAACACAAGCTAAATAACTTAATATTTAGTAGAAATCAAATTTCTTTGACAACAATCTACGTGTAACCAACAAAAATAACAAAGTACCCACACCTTACTAGTGCTGCCATATGGACACGCTCCAATTTTTTGTCTCCCATTCCATTTTATCCTATGACTTGTGTTTCGGGCTACATTTCATATAATATCGCGTTTTGCTCTTAGAATAAAACAAACAACAAAGAATGATTTTCATAAAAGAACTAGATGTACAAAAATTAATCTGAATCATTAAGCTGTTTTTTGAGAATTTCTTCAAATTTCTTGTTGTGCTGAAGACAAAACTTGAAATGATAGGAACAATTGTTTTATACAGCTCATAGACATTCAACTACAATTAAACGTAAATGCTTAAAACTTTTTTAAGTTCAAGAAACATGGTCAAAAAATTATTTAAAAATTTTTTTAAACCTGTTGCCATATGGCAACACTAGTAGAAATTCAAGGATGGCAGTACGGTACAGTACGTTTAGAATTTTTGCGCACTACGGTACGTACCTCGCACCTCTAACCGCACCGTATCAGCCTACCGCATTTCAGTTCAATGTTTGAAGCGTACCGTACCTTGATGCGGAATGTTTTTTTGCGTACCGTACCTTCAATCAATCTGGTAAAACAATAGCGATCTACTTATGACATATTATGCGGCCTATGTTGACGTGTTTTTTGTTCATATCTGATTCGTATCAAACCGAACGATGAACTTAAGGCAGCGTTTCTTGCAAGGATAAACGGTTCCACCCAAGGTAAATTTAATTTGTGTGAGAGTAAATCAGTACAAAAAGGTGAACAAAAAAAGAGGAAACTGGTAAGCTAATGTAAGTAACAGTGGTTGCACGGTTTTTGCTAAACGACAAAATCTCGAAGTAGCAATTTATATACAAATAGTCTAAAATTAAGCTATATTTTTGTTGGAAATTCACTCGAAATCTTAGAGCTTTGATAGCTCACCCTCATACTTCCAGCTTTTTGAAAGAATTTGAAATAATCAATAAACATTTTTTGGTCAGGGGAAGATAAAAGAGAAACTCTTTAATAAGGATGAACGGAACCGAAGAAGTTATAAAAAGCATTGGCTTAATAGGTACTAGAACTTAATAATATGTTAAGCTTAAAACTGCTGAACTTATATGCCGATATTTTATTTAAGGCCGTCAAAATCATATCAGAACAAAAAATAATGCAACATCTAGAGGCGATTCTTTATGCTTCAGCAATAGTTTAGTGATAAAAAAATCACAATTTGTATGCAAAAGTTAAGTTTTATTAAAAACAAATACATCGAATAGGCTACTACCACAGTAATATTTGTATTTTCTTGTATTTTTGTATATATAGATATCTGCATAGGGTAGTTGGTCAAATTAATTTTAATGTATCGGAAACCTGTTTACGTTTAGCCATTCACAAGGCGGTATTGCAATGCAATTGATTAGTACTTTTCTCTTAAAAATTGCTCGATAAACGGCGAAAAGGAAGGAGTTATAGCAGTGCTGTGTCTTGACACTGTCAAGTTAACAGTTTTTGGAAAAGAGATCACTGCACAGCTAGCAATACCCTTTTATGCACCGATACCGGATAATTTTTTTTCAAGATCTCGGAAAAATCATAAATGAAGATGCAATTGTAAAACTGTGACTATTTTAACTTTCAATACACACAAAATTGCATCAACATTATTGCTGTTATCTAATAGCTGTTATCTGACTATTTTTTAAATAATATTTAGTGTATTTTCAAGTATATGTGCACGGTCGCGCGAATCTTTATTGAAGGCCGCAGGTTGCACATAACACGTACCGTACCATTAGGCACGGTACGTTAGGTAGGTTTAGTACTCAAATTCAAATAGCGTAATACCGTACCGTACAAACGTACCGTACTTCTTATCAAAAATGGAGGCGTATCGTACCCTACTTTTAGTACGTACCGTACCCGTACCGTACTGCCACCCTTGATTAGAGTAAGGGTTAAATTAGAGACAAATCCCTTACCATACAACCAATATTTTGTAGAAAACTTGGTGATGAGAAGGAAATTTCGAACCATTTATGTGAAGACCTGGAATCATTTACGAGCTTAATGTACGAAGACAATAAAGCAATCGCTAAATTTTTTATGAAGCAAAATGGTAAAAAATAGTTGGAGACAATCTAACTCTTACATTAAAAGACTTCCAAGCTGTTTTAGTAATTTGCTTCCAGTTGACACTTACGGACGAAATCTCAAAAACCAAATTTCCAAAACTGAAAAAATCCCGAAACACAAAATACCGAATTGGACAAAATCCAAACGGGCAAAATCCCGAATTGGACATAATACCGAACGGAAAAAAATCCCGAATTGAACAAAATCCAGATCAGACAAGTCCCGAATTAGACAGAAATTGCAATAGACAGAATTCCGAATTGGACAAAATCCAAAATTGGGCAAAATCCAAAATGGAAAAAATCCCGAATCTGTAAAATCCAAATGGACAAATCCAGAATTGAACCAACTTCAGCAAAGAACAAAGTCAAGATTAATAGTGATGCACTCAATGCAGGCTAAATTCTAAGCACTATGAAACATAAATAATTTGCCAAGAAAACTGCATGTCGTTCATTTGCTTGCGTAATGCTGTTGACCTAGAAAAACAGAGTGATCAAATCAAAAAACTTTGCAGTTTTGTCAAGTTAATTGCTTAGGTGCCAAGCAGTTTGTCCTGTTGCAAAACCCTCGCATTTATCGCGTTTGCCGTCAACTCCTTCAGTTTGCTGAAAAATAAACTAAGTTAATACAGCATTTAGAACAAGGATGTAGAAACGGCAATTTTTGAATCGCTTCCGCTTCCACCACTTGATGACATAATTTTTGCTATAAATTTTTTGATCCTAAAGTTTTTTGGCAAATTTGTTTTCCGAATAAATCGAATAGAGCAGTTTGTTATCATCATCTTAAAAACATCATATAGAAACAAATTATATAATTGTATTCAATAGGTTGTCATTGCAAGGATCTACACATCGGCGTAGTCAGAAATTTGGATTGGACGGCCCCAAAGCGAAAAGTTCAACCACATGGTTATAATGCTTCAGATGGTGCGAATCTCTCTGAAGGCGTTCATCGAGAAGGTAGAAATAATGAACGATCATTTTGGGCTTGGGGACGATTATTTTGGGCCTGGGGACGAACTTGTTTCAATTGCCTGCGCTGTTTTACGCAAATCTTTACTTGGCTATAATTAAGTAACCGTGGAGCAATGCTTCCACATTTGAAGATTTTGCTTTTTTTAAATAATTTGTTTGTATTTACGGTTTGCTCAAAGTATTTGCTAGCAACGTGTATTTTAGGATAGAAAAAAAAAAAAAACACTGCAAGAATTATGCGATTATACACAGTAGTACCACATTAGAATAATTCATGCAGCACACAGTACTTATCGTAGGCGTAGCCAGGATTTTTGATTGGGGGGAACCACAAATAACGTGAAATTACGTCATCAGGAATTTTCAAAAGAGAAACTTTTTGTGGGACAAAGATATTGTAGATTGCAAGATTAGAAGCCTTGGCATGTGTTTCGCACATAACCAGAATTTTGCTATTGGGAGAGGACTTAAACCCAAAGTAAAAAGTATAAATGTGTAAATTGGGAGACTTCTTATCTTCTTTCTTCATTGCTCGCTTTTCTGTGAGAGTTGAGTGTAAATTGGGGGAAGTATTGAACAAACTGGTGCAACTCTAACGTATCATAGACGGGAGTTTGGGAGCGGAATCCCCAGTTGCTGGAGGCTAGGGGGGTCTGGAGGCGACCTCCCCAGCTGCAAGGCGTTTTTTTTGTGATTTTTGGGGAAACTAGCCATTTTATTGCCATTGGATTACATTTCGCACGTGTTTAAGCCATCTGAAAGAACTAGATTTTTAACATTTGAAAGTCCATTTAAAAAATTAAAAATATTCAAACCTTCTTTTACTTAAAATTTAATTTCAAAGCACGTTTGAAATCTTGCATTTTGGGGTTAAATTTTAATTATTAGTGATTTGACCCACGTAGGTGAAAGCAAGGTACATTGCCTCGTGCAATTTGTTATAAAATAATTAGTTTTCAGTGTATGTCAAATGTAGGCCTACAACTCGGGGGCCCAGGTCCCCTTAATTCAAATTCAATTATTGTTCAATGAGTATTTCCCCTGGCTAATTATTTTCAAAAGTATTTTGTCTTCTAAAAACTTGCAGGCGGATGTGAATTGTTATTTAGAAATGGTACGATATATGGTTACGCCTACTAACCATGTTATTGCCGAACTGCATTTACATTGCGAAAGCTCCTAGGCACTTTAGAGATTTTAGCGATATCTTTCTGCAAAATACTGTATAGGTGAAAACCAAAAAAAGTCTCACCATCTGAGCACAGGGCCCATAGCTGGTACAGTGCCATATTTTGAAATCCGGCCCTAGTTATTGCATTACTTTTATAAAAAGATTAGATGAGGGCCTGAAACAGCAACTTTTAGGGCAAAACCTCTCAATTTCTCCCGAGTAATACATTTAAATTGGTTGGCAAAAATTAAATTGAGGGGGGACCTAGGTCTCCTCGTCGTCAATATTGTTGTTAATTGCTGTTGTAGACAAAAAATGCTAAAAGAAACTGAAACAGAAGAAACAATAGGCTTTTTTGTTGCATTTTTTTCATTGGTGACATTTCAATTGGGGGCGAGTCCTACCCATGGTACTACGCCTATGGTACTTAGAGCAATAGTTAAGACAAGCCTTATGGCATCATGATTATTAAAAGGTCATACAATATTAAACTTTGTTTGAGAGACGATATGATGCTGTCCTATGTATGCTTTTCAAGAATATTTTATCACGATGAAAGAAACTAAACTCCTGAAGCTGGAAACTTTGTTTTTGTTGGTGAATACTGCGTTATACGAGTATAGCCCCAAATGTCCAAAAAATGGGCAAAGCCCTATTTGAAAATATTTTTGAAAATATTTTTGAAAAAATTCTTGAACCCTTAAAGTTTTCAAAGTAAGTTAGTTGGTTAAATGGTTCATCTTTGAGTTGCTAGGGGTAGGGGGTGCTGGGATCTAAGTGAACCACAAGCCTTTTAAAAAATGTTTCTTGGCAAACAAAGGTCCATTGAACATTCACTTTTCGTCATACATTTTACAAAAAATTGTACCACATTCAAGTTTTTGACGTTCGATATGAATGGCCAAAGTGGAAGCGGTACCCTTTTACCGCTCCAGCTTCCGCTTCCACATCCCTGATTTAGAACGAATCATCGAGTTTTCTTCTTGACAAAAAAGTTAAGCATTTAAGAGGTCATAAAAAAATTGGCCGTCGAATAAACTCCCTGAAAATGAAATTTACTTCGTTTCTAATATTGCTTTCTGTTTAGCAAGAACAAAATTTGGTATGAATGTTTACAAAATAAAATATTAAATGTTTTTTTGCCGTGACTAAAAGGATTTCTTTTAAATTTAACTAAACCGGGAAAAAAGCAATAAAGTTTAGTTTATACTTCAGATCAATAATTATGTGCTATGATGATTATATGTTTTAAATGCTGCAGTTGAGTGTAGTACAGTAAACTTTTTTGTTTCTAAAACATAAACAAAAACAGCTGATGAACATGAATTTAAGAGGAGTGCAGGACAGTTTGATGCAAAACACGCTGACATACTCTAAATGATGTATTAACCTAGTTTGTTTTTCAGCAAACTGAAGGAGTTGAGGACAAACGTGATAAGTGCGAGGGTTTTGCTACAGGACAAACTGCTTGGCACCTAAGTGATTAACTTGACAAAAGTGCAAAGTTTTTTGATTTGATCACTCTATTTTTGTGTATGCGCTGTTTTTCTACATCACCAGCACTACGCAAGCGAATGAAAGATAGACAGTTTTCTTGGCAAATTATTTATGTTTTATAGTGCTTATAAGCCAGCTGTGAGTACACTATTAATCCTGACTTTGTCTATTTCTGAAGTTGGTTCAATTCTGGATTTGTCCAATTCGGGATTTTGTTCAATTCGGGATTTGTCCGTTCCGAATTTTGTCCATTCCGGACTCTGTCCAATTCGGGGTTTTGTCCACTCGGGATTTTGTCCAATTTGGAATTTTGTTCAATCCGGGATTTTTTCCATTCGGGATTTTATACAGTATCCCAGAGTTAATCATCGCCTTGCCTAAGATAAACGAGCCGATGAAGCATAATCCTTATGACAACAAACAAGGTTGGCTTAAAATCCAAAATAACCTTTTGAAACCGATTTGGCATGTAGGATCTATTCTTCCAAGCGCTTTGGTGGACATTGTAGATAGCAGAGATGGAGTCGAGAATACAACGTTAGAGGCCAAGACCAAAAACACAATTTTTCTTAATTATTGTTGGCAAATTTTTCTTATTTTTTAAACGCACGAGTGTTTAGATATTGCATTTCTTTTTGATATAATTCGAAAATCGTAAAAGTAATAATGAATGCATAAAAATTGGTCTTGAGAAACGCTTTCACATTAACTCACCGGGCTCTTGCCATCTGTTTTTCTGATAAATTGCCATCTGAACTAAACAAAATCAAGTTCATTCTACAGACTAATGGATACCCAGAACACGTTATCAAGTCGTTTATGGCGAAGAAGATGAACCAATATGATGGAGCTCTGCCTAAATTTGGAACCGAAAGATGTCCCGTCTATGTACTTCTCCCATTGCTTAGTTCTGTTTCTACCCGGTTTGAAAAGCAAGTAAAATCTGCTGTCAAACAGTGCTTTTCCGCTGAGGAACCACGCGGTATTTACTCTACAAACAAGCTTCTCTCCGCTACCAACGTTGATGTACTGCCTGCTTTATAAAAAAGCAACTTGGTTTATCAATTCTCATGCCACTGTGACAGTTAATATGTAGACTGTATCTACCAAAGGCTGCAGGACAGAATTAAACAGCATGTTCCCAAATCTATCCGTTCTTGCTCTTCTTCCCAGAAACCTTACTTCCTGCTTGTCGGTGTAAATCTTCCACCAAGTCTAATACCAAGTCTCTTGCTTCTGATTCAGCAATTGGACGTCATCTTTTACAAAATTCTGTCTGTGCTCAACATTATAATGACTGCAGATTCTCTATTGTTGCCCAGCCACTCTCCTTTCCATCTATCTGCTCTTGAAGCCACTTTTATCAGAACTTCTAACACCGCTCAATGACGACAAAAACAATTCGTGCACAGTAGGGTGGTCTGCATTTGATTGACTTTTGAGATTTTTAAGTCTGATCCCTTGAAGTTGAGTCATTTCATGAAAAAAAACTTGTTTAAAATTTTTTGAAAATTTTTTGTGTTTAGGGGTGCACCAGGCTCCTCAAAATTCGAAAACTTTGTCTTATTATGGTATTTTAGGCATATCGACCTTAATGTACTTTTTGATCGAAAACTGTATTAATTGATGTTTAGAATAACGTGTCACCTCATATTTGTCAAAATTTGACACTCATATGAGTTGTAAATGCAAAATTGTGGTTAGTTTTGATTTTTACCACTATGTGGCGCTATAGTTTAAGTAATGAATATTCGTAAAATTTTGTTCTTTATTAATCCAGAACAATGGTATTGATTTCTGGAACAACATTTTCAGCAATAGGTGATCCTGAAGGTTTATATAATGCTATTTTTATGTTGTAGAATAGCTGTATATTTTTTTATCGTGCTTCACAGAGATTCCAAACCTTTTGCATTTAATTCACAAATTCACCTTTATGTTCGGTAAAACTAACAATTTTTCACAGAACAGCTATTTGTACAGTACATTAGTTTAGATTAGTTGCTATATTTTTTTTGAAATGTTTTTGACTACAAAACAATATTGTTGGATTTTGTAGCCATTGACCCAAGTTAACATCTTCATTCGGTCATCATTTTATGGTTTGATATTTGCATAGATGGGCAAGTTAATGCAAAACGTTAGCTTCGTTAACCACTAGTCCGTTAACGAACTCCACACCTCCGTTAACGTTAATCTGTCATTTTCAGCTTTAATTAACGGAAGTTAATAAAGTCCGTTAATCCGTTAACGTTTTGCGTGTAATTTATATTTCGTTTTATTCACTCGCTTCTAGAACACGTATTGACGCTGTTGAGCTCATTGCAAGGAAATATTTATTGCTATGGTGGTCTTTTTGTGTTTTAGAAGTTACATTTTGAAGTCTAATCTAATTTCAAGATAAAAATAAGTTCAAATGCACTAACGAAGCTGCGATCAGAAAATCTTAGGAAATTGTGAACAGCGATAATTAACAGACCTATGAGGCTGCAGCTTATTATTTGCCACAAAAAAGAGCTCCTTTCTTCGCTTTCTTCCATAAAACTCGTGCTAGTACGAACAGGTGTTACCAGTGCAAACTGGTTTGTACCGGTCCGATGAATGAATGGTGCAAGATATTAACGATAAAAACCTTAACGGAAGTTAACAGAACTTAACGGAAGTTACTTTAGTCCGTTAACAGAACTTAACGGAAGTTAATTTAGTGCGTTAACATGAAAAACTTTTTAACGGATTAACGAGTTAATGAAAAAGTTAGCTTCGTTATTAACGGATTAACGATTTACGGACTTGTGCCCACCTATGGGTATTTGCAATTCAAATCGCCTATGTGGCTTCAAATGCTGAATGTCAAACAAAAAAGCTGTGAATTTCTGTAGAGCTTTTCTCAGTTTGGCTTTTAAGTTTCAGCTTCGAGCTAGGCATTAAATCCGATTGTCAGCTTTCAGCTTTTATGGAAAATGACTTGAATTTGGTTCATCACTTAAACCTGTTGACAGCTAAGAACCAGAGGTGGAGTAGAGAACACAATGCTCGAGGCCAAGGCCAAGGACACAAAAAAAATCCGAGGCCAAGGCCAAAGCCAAGGACAGACACTCTCGATCCCAAAAACAGGAATGCTCGAGGCCAATGCCAAGGACCAAGGACACAAACGTAAGTGTTCTCATTTTTCAGGCGATCTACAAAATTTTTAAACATTCAAAAAATAGTGCTGTCTTCAAGTCTTCAAGCCGAGCAAATTTCGAGGACTTGAGGCTTCGAGGCCAAGGACTTGATCTTTGAGGACAAGGACTTCAAAATGTGTCCTCGCGGACGTCCTTGAGGCCAAGGACGTCCTCGAGGACTCCACCTCTGCTAAGACGCTAATGTATCATAAAAAGTTTAAGGATGTGCTCAACACTGTCTTCACAAAAAGGCTGACCCGTTTTGTTGCGTATCCTGCTTTTTGCTTTAGAATATATCCGCTTTTTCTAATCAAATTCTTATTGCAGTTTTTAGAGTACCAGTAAAAAATAGTAATAGCTGGAGCAACACTATACATCTTCAAAGTACATGAAAGCTTTACTATTTTGAAGTGTTTGGTTTTACTGATTGTACAATATCCAGTAAACACTGCGATTGCAATACTCTTTACTCCAATACTACACTAGGCAAACGTGTTTACAATAATTGTTTTGTCAAGCTTAAAATATTTGCATCTGTAGTCTTCAAGTTTCAAATAAAAGGTGAAAGCAAAGACCATCAACATCGACTTTCAATTTTAGTGCTGTTGTCAAAGTTGCGAATGTTTGTAGGTGTTTTTGACTTTTCATTTAATAATGTTTTTGAAAAATAAAATTATAGCTGTGGCTATCTGATTAGTTGTTTTTTACAGCTAAATTTTGGTTTTGTCGAACCTTGTCAAAACTTGCTGCAAATTATTGCGATTGAGACTGCACCATAAACTTTTTTTGTGGTTAGTTTAATCAGAATTGAATCAAAAATGACTTCATCAAACAGGTTAGTATTGGTCATAACTGTATACACCTATTTTTTTCTGCAACATAAAGTTTTTTGGGTTAGTTTAATCAGAGTTAAATCAAAAATGACTTCAACAAAAAGTTAGTCATGGTCATAATTATATACACCTATTTTTTTCTTTTGTATGATTTTCTTGAATTTTTTACTTGTTTTGTTGATTGTGTCTGTTTAATGATTAATGATCATACTCAAAAAACCTAAGATTGCCTATATTTCAAAATTATTTTGCTGTACTCAGTGGTGTAATGTAACGAAATACTTTTACTCTGTACTGAAATTGTAAAATTTTGCGTGGGGGGACGCTTTTGCAGCTTTGACCAAACTTCAGTGGAACTTATGTAATTCTGTCCCCGCAACTGAAGTGCTTTTCCCCAAAACCAGGTGAAGACGAAAAAAAGAAAGGTATTCGCCGAAAATTGAAGTCTTTTTTCTCTGCAATCAAGTGAAGACCAAAAAAAGGTCTTTACCGCGATTTGGGACTATATTCGGCCGGATTTTGTAGGATTTATTCGTGCTGGCTGGCTCTTGATCGTTTCATCATCCAGCGCTCAAATCTCGATGGATGTACGTCTAAATCTCAATGGGGGGACGCTAAATCTTGATGGGGAGGACGCTAACTCTCGATGGAGGGACGCGTCCCCCAGTGTCCCCCCTACAATTTAAGTACTGCTTAAATTGACTCAAGTAGTTTTTTCCAGTAACGAATACTTTTTAAGTAGTTTTTTTGTGGCTACTTTTACTTTTATTTTATTACTTTTAGTATGAAGTAACGCTACTTAATTAGTATTTTGATTCAGAAAAGTACGAAGTACTGTAATTTCAAATTTGAACTACAAATTCGTCAGAACCGTCGATTTTCTACCGGCAATTGTTCAATTCATTTAAGTTAGTAGTCTTTCCTCCTTTTTCAACTGGCAATTCTTGCGTCAGAGGTCCGACAACCACTGCGACTGTAGCCATGCCTTTTTTCTACTTGAGCGCGGACGTATCCGATCCAGTTTGGTGAAAAACAGTTCAAGATAGTTTAGTTTCACCTTCGTTGTTTGGTATCTGTCCTTCATCGCATCGTGGCTGAGATGTTTACTCTTTTGAAAGTAAATCTTGTAAGAGCATTCAGAGATATAAATTAGCCAAAAATGCGTCCTATGATTACTATTCGTTTTCATTGCTAAATTCTACAAAGTGAGCCAAATACTCGTATATCACACCATATATGCAATAAACGTTACTGTACGGTACTGCAATACATTGCGAAATGTAATTACAAAATGTTTCCACTATGACGATTAATTTTGTCTCAGTAGATACCCAGACTATCAAAATGGGCTATTTACAATTATTTTGTGTGATTTAGTGACGTCATGTTTATTAGGCTTCTGCCTGCCTTCACAAGTTGTGAAATAAATTTAATTCAAAAATCCACAATAATTTTAAAAAATTAATCCAAAAAAGTTATCGCAGAGCATACTAAAATAGCTATGGTTCGAACTTTTGGCAGTAGACTTTTATACACTGATAATACACGTAAACAGAGTATTTAAATTTTAGCATAATTCAACAATGACGATGAATGACAGAGGTGGGCTCTCGGTACTTTAAAAGTACCGACGGTACTTTTGCCGATACTTTGTTAAAAAAGTATCGACGGTACTTTATTCGTTACATTTTTGAAAAGTACCGACGGTGCCGGTACTCGGTACCGTAATTCGGTACTTTTCAAAAGAAAAAATTTACTCATTTTGGAAACAATATTTTTGATGATTTTATGCGTTAAACAATGATAGAGTCTCTTACTTGCGTAGTGATAACTGGTATAACATGCTCAGTGAATGAATCTACGGCAGCAATTACTTCAAAAAAAAAAAAAAAAAATCAAATCATTATACTCACTGTATTACGCCCAAACCTGTAACGAGTTTGCTTGATCCGTCACCGCGACAATGCACTTGGGCAACACAGCTCCTTTCGAAGAAAAGTCACAACGGTGGCGAGTCGTTGGCAACTCTGTGTTCGATTTGAACCCATGACCTCCCGCACCAGAGCTGAGCACAGTACCACATAGGCTATCTGGTCGGTGGAAGAGTTGCATAACACATATTATTAGAAGCTCTCCATTAAAGACGTACCACGAAGTCAGGGGGTTAATCAGTGCGGATATTTCGCGGGAAAGGGAGAGAGGGCTTCCTAGATTGTGGACATCCGTATTCCTTAATTACAAAGCATGACAATTCAGTCGCCTTTATTGCTCGGAAATTTCGATTCCGCTGTTTTTCAACACCTTTTTAATGTCCCTTACGCTTGGTTGATGAGCTATGATATCTAAACGTACTGAAAACGTGCGTTTAGTACATTTCAATACGAAATAAGTGCAATTTTTGTTTGTATTCTGGTAACCTGGACTCAGTAGCCTAACCAGTTGGGTCGCCAATACAAATGAATGTTAAAAGGATCTCAAAGGTAGTCGTAGCCAGGATTTTTTAATGGGGGGGAGGGGCAAACCACAAACTGCTGCATGCATGACGTCATCAAAGTTTTTCGAAAGAGGAACTTTTTGTAGGACAAAGATATCGTAGAATGGAAGATCAGAAGCCGTGGCCTGTGTCTGGCACTTAAACAGGATTTTGCTAAAGGGAGAGGACTTGAACCAAAAGTTAAAAAGTGAAAATGTCTAAATTGGGAAACGTGTTGAGTAAACTAGTGTAACTCAAACGTATCACAGACGGGGATCTGGGGGCGGATCCCCCAGCCGGAGACTATGAGGGTCTGGGGGTGAAGCCCTTAGACGCTGGACAATTTTTGTAATTTTTTGAAAAAAAGTTATTTTAAAGCCTTTCGATCACAATTCGCACCTGTTCAAAGCCATTTGAAAGAACTAGATTTTTAACATTTGAAAACCAACTGAAAAAATCAATATGCTCAATCATCCTTTTACTTACAATTTAGGTACAAAACACGTTTAAAATGTTGGATTTTGGGGTCAAAGTTTGTAAGTGATTTGGCCTAGAAAGGAGAAGTAAGGTACATTGACTAGTGCAATATTTTAGCAGTAAATAATAAACCACTCAAAGATTTTTCTTGCAGATATCTATTTTGTCATGAAAATAGCCAGTTGTAGGAGTGCATGCACGGCCAGGGGGCCCAGGCCCACCTCAATTTAAATTCAATGATGAGTTCAATGAGCATTTCTCCTAGCTAATTTATTTCTCAAAGTTATTTTGTCGCGTAAAAACTGGCGAGATGGAGGTGGGTTGTTATTGAAAAATGGTGCAGTAGATGGTTACGCCTTGTAACCATGTTATTGCCCGGGCCGGATTTACATTGCGCGGGGCTCCTGGCACTTTGAAGATTTTCGCAACATCTTCCTGCCAAATATAAGTGAAGACCAAAAAAAAAGGTCTTACCGTCATCCTGAACACTGGGCCCTTGGCACTGCGCCACTTGGTAAATCAACCCTAGTCATTGTATTACGTTCATAAAAAGGGCCCATGGTAGCAACTTTTAGGACAAAAACCTTTAATTTCATCCGGATTATACAATTAAATTGGTTGGAAAAAAATTGAATTGAGCGGGCCCCTCGTCGTCAATATTATTGTTAAGTACTGTTGTAAGCAAAAAATGCTAAAAGAAACTGAAAGTGAAGAAACAAAAGGCTTTTTGTCACATTCTTATTATTGGTGGCATCCCATTGCCTTAAAAGCCCATGGTTTCAAAACAGATTTTTGGTGACGTGATAGTCCAGCAATAAAATTACCTTGGTCATTTTCATACCTTTCATAAATTCTCTGTTGTGTCCGCGCGAACAAGGGTTTGATGCAATGAGAACAGTGGTGCCGATTTATGTTGAGCATTTGGGGAAGATAATTTGCAATTTTATCCCAATTTTGTCGTATTTTCAACATTGGAGGGGATGAAGCTCGACCACGATTTTTTTCATGTAAGCAAATTAAGTAAAGACCAAAAAGAAAAAAAAGATCTTCATCGCAAGTTGGAAAGCTTTTGTCCCAGAATTTAAGTGAAGACCAAAAAAAAAGTCTTCACCGAAAATTAAAGAGTTTTTGTCCCCGTCATTACGTGAAGACCAAAAAAAGGTCCAAACATCATCCAGCGCTCAGATGCAGACCATGGTCGAACTATTGGGTGGATGAAGATGTAGACTATTGTCCAATTTTTTGGGGGGATGCAGTCAAATTATTGGGGGGATATAACCCCCATCCCCCTTGGGTTTCGGCGCCCCTGAATGAGAACACTTTAGGGATAAGGAGGAGGGGGTCAATTTTTTGCGAACGTCTTTTATGGACAGCCCCTTATGAAATTATATACAGCTACAAATTTTCTTTGCTCTTCGAAATGACTTCATACAGAGGACAGGCTGGTCTTTACTTTTCAGGGCAGACAAAAGAGCGAAGAACATAATGCAATACTGCTAGCTTTTATGATTTGCTCTGTAAAAGCAACTTAGTGCAGTGTCGGTGAACTTTTAGTCATCCGTAACCATCCAGTAAACAACTCCTTATTATGTAGGCAAGGTTTGAAAGTGCTTCTTCCAGTAGCGTGCGCAGGATTTTGAAAAGGGGAGGGCCAGAAACTTTAGAAAATTTGTGAAGAGCGAAGATCTAAATCAGAAATTGTTCCGCCCAAATCAGTCCAATTTTTCGTCCAATATTAGGTGAAGAGCAAAAAAAAAAGGTCTTCACTCAATTTGGTCCGATTTTTTACCCAAAATTAGGTGAAGAGCAAAAAAAAAGGTCTTCACTCAATTTGGTCCGATTTTTTACCCAAAATTAGGTGAAGAGCAAAAAAAAACAAGGTCTTCACTCAAATTTGGTCCAATTTTTTGCCTAAAATTAGGTGAAGAGCAAATAAAAAAAAAAGGTCTTCACTCAAATTTGGTCCAATTTTTCGCCCAAACGTGGATGCAAGCCTAAATGAAACGCACGAAACATTGCCCTTTGTGTGCTCAAACCTTATGCCCAACTTGCAAAGGGGGGGGGGGGGCATGCCGCAAATTTGCATACTATTCTATGCTATTATACGATCCTGGCGACCCAAAGCGGGGGCATGGCCCAATGCCCCCCCTAAATACGCCCCTGGCTTCTCTGTAGTTTGAAATCCTTTTGAATGGCTTTAATTCCATTCCACACAAAAGTACCGAGTACCGCGATAAATGTGTTGAAAAAGTAACAGCGGTACCGAAAATGGTACTTTTTTAAAAAAGTACCGACGTTACCAATAACGGTACTAAAAAAGTACCGCGTTACAGTACTGCGGATCTGCCCACCTCTGCTGAAGGAGTATTTGAGCAAAGATTTTATAAAATGGTCCCATGTAAATTTTGCATGGCGTGATTTTCAAATCTCGAAGTTTTGCTGTTGTTGTTCTTTTTGATTAATTGTCTTGAATATAATAACAAAAAACTTGCAAAAATTAATAATTCATGACTTCTTGAGAGAACAAGGTGTTAGAAGACCAACCGCTATGTGGCAGTGATGTGAAGGTAGTCCACCAGTTGGCATATGTCGATTGAATAGTTTGTTTTTTTTGCATGAATACTCTAAGAAATACTTGTACTTGAGTACTTTAAAAAGGACTAGTTTTTTACTTTTACTCGAGTATTGTTTTTGGTCAGTATTTTGTACTTTACTTCAAGTAGTTGTTTTACCAGTAAAGAAACTTTTCCTTGATTACAATTTTCGAGTACTTTTACACCACTGACAGTACTGTTTATTCACAAAATATTAACAGCTGCGATATTTCTGTAAAGCAAGTGTAGCCCAAGTTCTTACAGGATTTTGCTTTAAATGGAAAACCTTTTCGACAAGAATGGTTTTAAACTTCTGTTAATTTTTTATTTTAAATTTTGATCTTTTAATTACATTGTTAATAATCGATGTAGAGCATGGTTATACTGTGCAGTATTTCAACTGTAACGCTGAACCCAGAATAATTTTTAATCAACAAATCGATGAAAGTTGTTCTTTGCCTATGCTTAATGATTTTGCCAAAATTCTTGGTATAGTATTTTGATGACAGACTGAACCTTGAAAAGCATGTCAATAGAGTGGTTAGTACTTGTTCTGCCAATTTACGCAATTTAGGCAGAATTGCATCTAAGCTCACTAAAATTCTAAAAGTTCAGCTTCTTCATTCTTCGATATTGTCTCAAATTGGTTATTGCAACGCCTTGTTTTATAGCATACCGGAATGTTTCGTGCACAAGTTGACAAAAGTTTTACAAGCTGCAGTAAAATTTATATACAAACTTCGTGGTTCTGCTTTGAGTATGCATATGCTACCGTATTTGAAAAGCCTTCATTTTTTACCACTAAATTTCGTATTGAATTGAAAACTGCTTTGCTTAGACGCAAGGGCCTCCATGGTTATGCTCCTAGATATGTAAAAAAATTAATCAACTCTCGTTCTGTTTCGGCAAGATACAGCTTGCGTGCTGCTTCAAACGGTAATTAGCTTGAACTTTGCTACATCCCAAAGTGTATTTTCCAATGCATCACCCAAGTTTAGGAATTCCTTGCCACTATCTCTGCATGAAATTGAAGCTTTGTTCCTTTTCAAGAAACATTTAAAAGCGTATTATTTTAATTTAGACTTTGAGGATGTTACCGCGGTTTGATGCCAGTATTTCGCTGCTTATTGCAGTAGAATTGGTATGGTACCTCAGTTGTGTATTAATTTTATTTCTGTAAAGCTATTTAATGCTAGTACTCTCTGCTTACTGCTGCTGAATTATTACTTTTGCTGTAAAGTTATTTTATTTGAATGTTACGACGACCCATTATTCAAATGCATGGACACTTGTGGATTAGGGTGTAACACTCCGATCAACCTAATAATACCCTAGTGATTTTGTTTTGCAAAATGGGCTAACTTGGCAGAAAAAAAAATTTTTTTTGAAAAAAAGGTTTGTTTAGACGGGCCACACTACCCATTTTTATTTGCGCCCCCCCAAATCAGCCAATTTTCGATATCTCCAGTTCCAGTTGAGCTAGAGACATCATTTTTTCACCAAAAGATACAGAATACCCAAGTTTATGACTAACTTGTTAACATTTTATATTTCAAAAACCTTTATTTTTTCAATAATCGTGAAAAACGATTGTTGTAGACAATCGAAGCATGTTTTGGCAAAAGTTGATGAGCAGCATTTTTCAAAAAAATGAGTTTTTGGTATTTTTCAAGTTGGTTGATTAAAATGTTTTATCTGAGAAGAAAATTATGTTTATTTTCACTTATTTTTTGGTAATGAATGGCTTATTATGTTGCACTTGACAATAGAGCCAAAGGAAAGTAAAAAACTTTAAATGCGATTTTCTCGAAACAGCGAAATGCGATTTATCAACTTTTGCCAAAACATGCTTCAATTGCTTTTTTTTATTAGTACCTTAGACGCATGAATACACTAAGTGACCTTAAAACAGTCTTCTAACAGTATCTTCAATATATCAATGCATAAAGCTTATTTTAAAGGTTTTAAATAATTATATTTCCAACATAAATACATCAACTTAACCACAAAAGCATCACCATTCACCAACAGTGCAATAACTCTTTTTTCAGAATTAAAACATTAATAGCAATGAACAGCAAAACTAAAGTCATTCTAATGAGTTATTTACAATCAAAAATAAAAACGTTTTCGTCTTTCACCAGGCCTCTTCAGATATTAGTTAAACTATAGCCATATTGACTTCAGACTAACTCGAAGGAATGAATTACAAAGTCAAGCGATGTCAAGGATTGGAGTCACCGGACGTAAAACAATAAAGATCATCAATCGCATTTAAAAGGTCAACAGTTCATCTGCCAATGGAAAATAAAGAAATTCGTGGGAAAAAAACAACACATTAATCAACACGCGTTATTATAATTTGTAGACATTTAATGGAAAAGATGAGACATGAGCATATAATTGTTTGTTTAAACTAGGTCGATGTTTTTTTATTAATAAAGCTTTAGGAATTTTGGCCTGAAAATCTGATTTACATTGTTTCAGAGCCTTGAAAGAATTTAAGTCATTTTGCACATTAGAACAAACAGTACACGAAAGTATATGTTATTTAATCGCACTACTTTCATGCTGGCTGGCCACATTCAGGAGCTCTCCCACTCTGGTACTCAAATGTCGAGTTGACTTCCCAATATACAGTAAGTTAAGTTCGAATAGCACAAACATGTAAATTTGTGAACGACATCTGAGCAGAGCAAGAGAGGAGTGAGCGTCTTAAGCTGAAAATACGCTCCAGTTTTGAAGGTTTTGTAAATGGCAGACAACTTGACATCAAATTTGACATGAAATAATTTTGTAATTGACTAACAAATGCCTGTTTTTTTTTCAATGCCCGGTATATTCAAATATACCACAGGACTAGTTTCACTATGCTCATAACCAGATAAATCATTGTCAACAGTCAAAAATTGTTGCAAAACCTTGTTAAAAAACCAAATCGGATAACCGGGGGAGAGAAAAATTTGCTTTTCGTATATCACATCGTTCTTAAATACCGATTAAGAGGAAAAATAACTTTTGCACAATTTAACTAGCACAATATTAAGTCAGATTTCCATTTCAAAGTGCACAAAGCATCAAAATTAAGCAAAATACCAGTATAAGTAGTTTTGCGCCACGTCCATGTGTCGCACCCATCCTCCTTAACCTTAATTTGTACGTTCAAAAAACACATCATTTCTGAACCATAATCGACAGTAAATTTTATGTTCTTGTGTTGAGAAGTTAAGATATCTAAAAACTTGAACCAGATTCATTGGTTTCAAAAACAGAAAAATGTCATCAACATAACACACACAATAAAAGGTGATTCACAGAGGCAATGCTTATTATCTTTTTCTCCATTTTTGCCGAGAAAAATTGGGTAATGGTGGGCCCAACGGCGATCCCATGGCTACACCGTCAATCCGTTGGAATGATTTACCTTTGTACAAAAACATACCTGTTGTAGCTATTCGTAAAAGTTTTACAAAGGTACCTCTATCACAAGGGAGTACGTTTGGGTTTTCTTCACAAAAAATAGTATCGGCAATTAATCGAATCGTTTCATTCAGCGGGACATAGGCAAACAAACAGGTAACATCAAAACTAACTAATTTGTGATTTGATGAAGATTGGAACTGATTTAGAATACAGATAGTTGACTCATCCACACATATAACTATTGGGAATATACTGCTAAATAATCTTGTCAAGAAATTTAGCAAGTTTGTATTCAAGAGTGCCAGCCGTAGAAACTACCGGTCTTAATTTGTTGTCTTTATCATGAACTTTCACCCAACCATAAATTTTTCCAGAAGCACTACCACTGGGCACAAGGTTTCGAATCAATTTTTCATCATACCCTTTGAAGTATTTTCGAATATAGTACGCGATAGAACGTTCTTTAGCAATGATTTGGTGTGTTCTTTTGTTCACTATGATTTCCTCAAATTTGCTCTTATCATTTAATGCTCGTATCATTCAAAAGCATTTAGTTAAGCTTTCATTTTAGAATTTCCATACAAAACTGGTTACTTTTGATGCCGACACTGGTTTTTTGTGATTTCTGAAAAAAATACAGGTTTTTGAGATTTAGAATGTTAACAAGTTAGATTTAAACTTGGGCATTCTGCATCTTTTGGGAAAAAATCAGGTCCCTAGCTCAACTGGAACTGGAGTTATCGAAAATTGGCTGATTGGGGGTACGCGAATAAAAATGGGGAGTGTGGCCCGTTTTAACAAACTTTTTTTTCAAAAAAATTTTTTTCTGCCAAGTTAGCCCATTTTGCAAAACAAAATCACTAGGGAGTAGCAATTTGAAATAAAAGTATCAAAAGTGTTACACCCTATGGTTGATGCTTCCTCAAGGGGAATATAGATTGCAACTATTATTGTTTTTTTTTTTTTTCAATCAAAAAAGTACTAGGTTTGAAGTTTTCAAATCAAAAAGTGTTTCGGTAGATTTTCAAGCGCAAAGTTTTAAAGTGTCTGAAGAAAGCATAGCTGCGATCTGATATTCTGATACCCTATACAAACAGCATTATATAGAAGTTCTGGAATATTCATTGCTGAAAATGTGGTCCCAGAAATCAATACCAGTCTTCTGGATTAATAAAGTACAAAGTTTGACGAATTTTCACGATTTAAACTATAGCGCCACGTAGTGGTAGCGAGAAGTCAAAGCTAACCACAATATTGCATTTACACAGAGGTGAGCAGTACCGCGGTACTGTAACGCGGTACTTTTTTAGTACCGTTATCGGTAACGTCGGTACTTTTTCAAAGAAGTACAATTTTCGGTACCGTCGTTACTTTTTCAGCACGTTTACCGCGGTCCTCAGTACTTTCGCGTGGAATTAAAGCCATTTAAAAGGAGTTGAAACTACGGAAAAGCACTTTCAAATCTTGCCCACGTAATAAGGAGTTGTTTACCAAATGATTGCGGATGACTGAAAGTTCATCGACACTGCACTAAGTTGCTTTACAGAGCAAATCATAAAAGTTAGCAGTATTGCGTTATGTTCTTCGCTCTTTTGTCTGTCCTGAAAAGTAAAGACCAGCCTGTTCTCTGCATGAAGTCATTTTGAAGTGATATTCTTGCCCAAATAACATTTTTTGCAGTATATACAGCAATTTCATAAGGGCCTGTCCATGAAAGACGTTCGCAAAAAATTGACCCCCTCCTTCTTGTCCGTAAAGTGTTCTCATTGCGTCAACCCCTTGTTCGCGCGGACACCAGAGGTGGAGTCCTCGAGGACACATTTTAAAGTCCTTGAACTTGGCCTCGAAGGTCAAGTCCTTGGCTTTGGCCTCGAAGCCTCAAGTCCTTAAAAATTGCCCTGTCCTCGACTCGAGGAGAGCACTATATTTTGGACAGTTGAAATTTTGTAGGAAAACGCCAGAAACCTCGCGGAAAATTTGCGAACACCTTTTTTCGTTTTCCTCACTTCGAACATAGGCGTAGCAAAGGGAGGGCAGACGGCCTGCCCTTCCCCCAAGGAATATCTAGAACATCGGGATCACATACTTCGTCTTTTTTCTTAATCGCGATCGACAACAGTGGTGCTATGCGTTTCTTGTGCAATCAAGTCGTTTGAAAGTATGGGGCGCCGTTTGTGTACTCTAATTTGTGCAATGTTTTTTTGCATATTTAATTAAATAGTCATTTTAATTAAATATACAAAAATATATAGTCAAAGTCGAAATAATAAATAGCCAAAAAAACTGCGCAAAATAAACCGTTGCAAAAATAAATAGTTAAAAAAACTGTGCACAAAATAAAGCGTTGCAAAAATGCGCTGCTGATTTTTTTGTATCTTTGGTAGTGGAGCGTGACGAAGGGCTTTCGGCTACTCTTGGAGCGCATTAAAGACCAGCCGAGACTGCATCAAAGAGCAGCCGAGAGAGCTTTGTCACACTCCACTACCAAAGATACAAAAAAGTCTACAGCGCATTTTTGCAACGCTTTAATTTGTGCGCAGTTTTTTTGACTATTTATTTTTGCAACGGTTTATTTTGCGCAGTTTTTTTGACTATTTATTTCGACTGTGAGTATATATTTTTGTATATTTAATTAAAATGACTATTTAATTAAATATACAAAAAAACATTGCACAAATTAGAGTACACAAACGGTGCCCCATATGAAAGCGCATAGTCGTGAGCGTTGTTAGCAAATTGACAGTTGCTAAAAAGTTAGTCAGTAAGCTTTGGTACGGTGTGTACTTTGCTTTTGATATACATTTAGTGATCACTGAAAAACATGTACAGTAATACTTTGGCTGCATATTTGCCCAATAAAGCAAAAAGGCTTCCAGTAACATACGGTTGTACTTTAGACTTGGGTAGATTGACTCAAAGCTTAACCATCTGGTTTAGGCATTATCGCTGTCAGTTAAAAAGTACAGTATAAGACTAAGTCGGAAGTTATAGTATTCTACCATGCTGGCAGGCTGGTAGGTAGCAGTTAGAGTCTAAATTAGTAGGGTGATGGTATTGGTAAGCAACAATATTGGTTCTAGCAGATTGGTACTGGTACTATTGAAACATTGTAGTACAATAAGCTACCAGTTTTATATTCAAGTAGTGCAGTTACTAGATTTTTTCTTCCTAGTGCTTTACCTCTTTAGGATTAGGCAGATTAACCGCAACAAAATTGCTCTCACCACTGGTATTAGTAACAACTACCACAAACTGTTGGCTTTAAATTAGGACTGACCTGGCTTAACTGGGATTTCTGGCAAGCCTACAATCTGGTATCATTAGGCAAGAAGTTTCAGTATCTAGCAATGGCTTACCGATATTAATTATGTATTAATTTTAGTTACAGATAAAAAGTCTTAAACTCATAATTTTGTTCATCATTGTATTATCACTTCTTTTATTCTAACACTAAGGGGGAAGTATATAATTATAACCTGTCAATTGCTTGTACTGTCAGCATTTGTGCACAATGCCACACACTTGCTTTGTTCCCAGTTGTAATTCTGGGTATCGATCTTGCACCGACACAAACTATGCCATGTTCAGATTTCCAATAAATCCAGATATGAAACAAAAATGGTTAAGAGCAATACCACGGGAAAACTGGACGATATCTGCAGCTACAAGAGTGTGCTCCAAGCATTTTAAAGTCAAATGATTTCAAGAACGCATCAACTGACAAGCGAGTAAAAAGTTGTCAATCCAGAGCTACTGCACACTTACGCAGATTGACTATAAAGCCATTGGCCATACCACACATTTTTCTTGGTTTGCCTGCACATTATAATATTAAACCTACGTCGCCCAGAACAACAGCTGCTTTATCATCTTCTCGGAGGGAAAAAGAAAATGAAAAAATTCAAAAGCACTTTGATGAATGTTGTGTGCAAGATGCCATTGAAAGTTTTGGGATTTTAAACGAGAAACTGAAAAGCTTGTTACTTCCAGAAGATTGCTGTATTGTCGAACAAGCCAACTCCATAGCCTTTCATTGCTATAATTACCATTCAGCATCTTTGGCTCCGATTTTATTGTTTTCAGTTGTCGTCTCAGATGACTTATCAGTTGCTGCTTTTACACAATCTCTGAAAATAAATCAAAATCATTTTCAACACTTGCTGAACCATGGCCATGTAAAAAGTGCTACTTCTCTTGCAAATATCTTGGTTCATTACAAAAGTCTGTGCAATGCTAGAAGCAGTAATCACAAGCAGTTTAAATTGGAACTTGCCATTTTGTCTTTGCAGGATTGCCTGTCAACACTGACTGATATAAGTAATCAATCGCACACTGATTTAATCAAGTTTTTGGTTGAACAATTGCAGTTACTGCAAGTTCCCAAACAAATGATACGTTATTCAACTGCTACAATCACAAAAGCATTTTTGTGGCAGCTGACAAGTTGTTCACTATACAAAAAGCTAAGAGAGCTCTTCATTTTGCTTTCTGTATCCAGACTGCAATCTTACTCCGGTTGTTTGTCAGTGGAAGCAGGTGGTTAAGGTATGAGCTACCTCAAGCAAAGAACTGAAAATTTGGAAGAAAATGAAAAAATAGTTACTCTCATGATAGATGAGGTATACACTGCCAACCGAATTGAATACTCCAATGGCACTTTTGTTGGTCTAAACAATGATGGAGAACCTGTCAAAACTGTGCAGACATTTATGGTCCAGTCAACGTATTCAAAGTTTAAAGACGTAGTATGCCTAGTGCCAGTGCATAAACTGGACTCAACTCAATCGCGATACCGGTTAGATAAAGTTATGGCAGCTTTGAGAGATATTTTTTGTGTTCTAGCAGTGTCAATTGACAACCATGTTTGCAACAGGTAAGTGTTAAGTGTGTGCTTGAATTGTTTCTTAATAATTTTTTTAACAACCAGTACTATTGTAGTTTGATACATATGTATAACACTCTCAAAATTGCATTTATGGTATAGCCTGTTTTTAGTTTTCAGCATTTTATAACTGTGCTTTGGGACCATTATAAGTTAATTTTTGTCTGCAAATCTGCAATTTTCTCGGACAAGCTGACCATTACTGTATAGAACATCCAATAACAACATCAGTTGGGGCACAAGCTAACACAACATATTTTTACACGCAACATTAAAAATAGGTAGTTTTAAACTGACAGATTACAGTGCCTTTTAAGTAGGAATTTTGCATTATTGTACTGTATTAATATGGTTTTATAATCACGTACTATTTAGTTTGATTTTGTATACAATAAGTTTAATTTAGCTTTTTTTGCAGAAAAATGTTTATAGAGCTTTGTGGAGATACTTTAAAGCCACAAATTCCCCATCCAATAAGACAGAAAGAAATTCTATTTCTCATCTTTGATTTTACGCACAACTTTAGGGATATTTTTAATAATTTTGTTGTGAAAGGACGTATGCACATTCCAACTTCTGGATTTGAAACCATGCTTCGTTCACCTTGCTTGGGATTATTTTCGTATATAAACCAGCTTTATCACCTGGAAGAGCATAAAACTTTAAAAGTTGCCCATACAGTACTTTGAAAAAAGTTTCTTTGGATCCAAGCAATGTTGCAAAAACATCACCATAGCATGCCATCTGTAAGTGTGTTGTAGTTTTAGTTTGTAATGGCATACCGGCTTTTTGCACGAATTTAAATAAAATATTTACAGTATTAGGATTTAGAACATTGTCACCGTCGATATTGAATTTTTTTTTTTACATTTTTACTTTTTAGTCTTTTTTGCATTTGAAAGGCCCTTTTCTTTGCCTTTTAGTGACTGGCTTGAAATTTTTGATTGTGTCAGAGGCCATGTTCCCGAACTAGTATAACATAACAGTGTTAAATTAGGATATTTTGACATTTCAAGTGTCTTTTATGAATCGACAGCAAGAGCTCTCAGCTACTACAGCAGTGATTATCCACACTTTGCTGGCACTGGAAACTTTGTAACATTCATCATCAACTTATGGAAAGTGATGTCATTGAAATCTCCATCAAAAGGTAACATAATTATTTATTAAGTTACGTTTGTTAATTACAGGGTAGCAGTTATATTGCTGGTTTTTGCTGTGCTGTTGCTGCCAACATTTTGTAACTTTGTATGTTACGGAATATTGCAGTGTTTTCAACATTGCAGAATATTGGTGCATTGTTTTTCAATGGTTATTTGAACGAGTTTTACTTTAGTGTCATAATGCAGTTTTACTAAACAAACGCGGTATATATAACAGATATTTTTTGATTTCGCATTGTTAACTAAGTTTATTTTTGGTTTTTCAAGGTCCTAGGAAAAACGATGAACTGTGCACACCGCTTGTGATAAATGCAGATAGCTCATACAATTGCACCATGACGTTCTTGGAAAAAGCTCTTGCAATATTGGAACAATGGAAAGCATCGGGACAATCGGGATTGACCAACGAAACTTTCACTGCCTGCAATCCTGCATCCAGTCAGTAAAGGCCATGATGGCACTAGCTTCCCATTTGATTTTAGAGCGTGGTTTCACATACGTCCTTCCTGGTAAATTTACCAGCGACCCAATGGAAGGAAGATTCGGGTGGTACCGCCAGGTCAATGGTGGCAATTTTTATATGCCCATTCTTCAGCTTTTCCAGGCTGAAAAGAAGATAAGGTACCTGAGTTTACTTCAACAGAAGTCACTACACCTACTTGCTAACTTAAATACGGAGCATTCAATTTCCAGCACAGAATGCGATGAAAACACAGAGGATCTCGGTTGGCTGAAGGACTGGGTTATGCAGATCGAAGTTAACGAAGTCGGTGGGAATGACGTGGCGGTTACCTATTACGTCGCTGCCTATATCGGGAGATGTGTATGGCAAAGAAGAAAATGCACGTCATGCAAAGATCTCCTGATTGATAGTGAAAACATTCCTTGCCTGACTGAGGTTACCGACGTCAAGAATCTACTCATTGCTATAGCTGACCGCGGTGGTTTGTCTACACCTAAGCAATATTGCTTTGCAATATGTGCTTTGGGAGTGCAAGTGTATTCCGAACTAAGCCGAGATGAGAGCATACGGCAAATTTTCCTCACTGTAAAAGATTAGAGTTCAGCGTTTGTTGCTGCGCTCACCGATTTAGAAAAGAAAATGCTAATCATTCTTTTCTTCTGCAACAAACTTGTGCTGATGGATATACCAACTTTGGGCGGATATTGCATTCGCTTTTTAATTGCTTTGCCAAAAACGAACTGAAGCGACTGAATGACTGTAAAATTGAGCCACCAGCAACAATGAGCCGTAGTATACGCAAACTCTTGTCAATATCTACGTCAATGCGCTAGTTGTGCATGATTTTGTCACTTTCGAAAAGATTTTTGAAAAATATTTGAAATGTTTTTTTTTTTTTTTTTATCTATTAAACGTTTTTCTGCGGTGGTAAGGTTACTTGCTTGACTTGTTGACATTTTAGATTTCCAGTGTACTACTGAACTGCATATTCAATCGAAATTTCACACTCATAACTATTAAGTTACCTGTGCACACCCCCGAAATCGACCTGCATAGAACATTGCATGCAAAAAATGTTCACTGATAAACCGATTTCATTATGGACTCTCGATTATTTCCTCATTTCTTATGCAATTTTTATGAAAAAGCACTATACCGCTAATTTTGTGAATAGCACCACTGTTGTCAGCTCAAAACTGAAGTAAGCGATGTCGATGTTTTAGATATCCCTGCCCCCAATTGAAATTTCACCAATGACAAAAATGTGACAAACAAGCCTACTTTTTTTTCAGTTTAAGTTTCTTTTTAGCATTTTTCGCTCACAACAGTAACTAACAACAATATTGAAGACGAGAAGCCCGGGATCCCCTCAATTCAATTTCTCCCAGCCAATTTAAACGTATAGCCCAGAAGAAATGGAGAGTTTTTGTTCTAAACGTTACTATCTCTGGCCCACATCTACAGTAGCTTGTTTATGAACGTAATGTATTAACCAGGGCCGGATTTACCATAATATGGCACATTACCTTTTAGGGGCCCCGCGCTTAAATCGCGAGACTTTTTGTGGTCTTCACCTATATTCGGCTGAAAGAAGTTGCGAAATTCTTTAAAGTGCCAGGGGCCCAGCGCGATGTAACTCCGGCCCGGCAATAACATGTTTAGTAGCCTTAGCGTAATCATCTATAGTAGCCTATCATTTTTCAATACTAATGCAGTAATTCACCTCCACCTCGCCGGTTTTTGCGCACAAAATACTTTAAAAAAAAATTAGCCATGGAAAATGTTGATTGAACAAATCATTGAACTTCAATTGAGGGGGCCTGGGCCCCTTGGCCGAATATGTACTCCTATAACTGGTTAAATTATTTTCATGGCAAAAAAATAATCTTTAAGGAAAATCTTCGAGTTGGATTATTACTAACTGCTGAAATGTTGCAAGAGACAGTGCATCTTACTTCCCCCTACCTGGACTAAATCACTTACAATTAAAATTTAACTCCAAAATGCAAGATGTTAAACGTGTTTTGGACTTAAATTGTAAGTAAAAGGTGGATTAAACAATTTAATTTTTTCAATTGGCTTTCAAATGGCTCTGAACACTTGCGAAATGTGATTCAATGGCATTAAAATAGCTTTTTTTCCCAAAACAATGCAAAAAATCGCCCTGGCTCGCCCCCAAACCCAGTCTGTAATACGTTTGAGTTACATTAGCTTTCTCAACACGTTTTTAAAGTAAGATATTTGCACTTTTCAACTATTAGTTTAAGCCCTCTCTCTTTGCAAAATCCTGGTAAAGAGCCAACAGTCAACGATTTCAGATCTTCCATCCTACGATATCTTTGTCCCACAAAAACTTCCTCTTTGGAAAATTTTTGATGATGTCATTGCATGTGACTTGTGGTTTAGGCTTCTCCCAAGCAAAAATTCTGGATACGCGGATAAATTGGAGATCGTCTGAAAAAAAATTTTTAAGACCTTTTTTTTTAAAGAACACTTGCGGCTGTGTCCTTTGTCCTTGGCCTTGGCCTTGAGCATTCCTGTCCTTGGCCTCGAGAGTGTCTGTCCTCGGAAGGGCTGTCCTTGGCCTCGGATTTTTTTGTGTCCTTGGCCTCGAGCCTTGTGTCCTCGACTCCACCTCTGGCGGACACAATAAAGAACTTATTAAACGTATAGAAGTGACCAAGGCAATTACATTGCAGGATTATCACGTCACCAAAAATCTCTTTTGAAACCATAGGCTTTTGAGACAAAGGAGATGCTACCAGAGTTATGCCACCATAGATAAAAATGTGACAAAAATCTTTTTGTTTCATCACTTTCAGTTTCTTTTAGCATTTTTTGCTTACAACATTACTGAACAATAATATTGACGACGAGAGGGCCCGCTCAATTCAATTCTGCCAACCAATTTAACTATATAACCTGGATGAAATTAAAGGTTTTTGTCCTAAAAGTTGCTACCATACGCCTTTTTACGAACGTAGTGCAATGAATAGGGTTGATTTACCAAGTGGTGCAGTGCCAAGGGCCCCGTGTTCAGAATGATGGTAAGACCTTTTTTTTTGGTCTTCACTTGTACAGTATTTGGCAGGAAGAGGTTGGGAAAATCTTCAAAGCGCCAGGAGCCCCGCACAATGTAAATCCGGCCCGGCAATAGCATGGTTACAAGGCGTAACCATATTATTGTACCATTTTCCAACAGCAATTCACTTACATCTTGCCGAATTTTATGCGACAATATACTTTTGAAAAAAAAAGTTAGGGGAAATACTCATCAAACAAGTTATTAAATTTCAATTGAGGTGGGCCTAGATCCCCTGGTCGTACGTATGCTCCACCACTGGTTATTTTCATGACAAAATAGATATCTGCAAGAAAAATCTTTAAGTGGATTATTATTTACTGCTAAAATATTGCACTAGTCAATGCACCTTACTTTCTCTTCCTGGGCCATATCACTTACAAAATATGACCCCAAAATGCAAGATTTTAAACGTGTTTTGGATTTAAATTGTAAGAAAAGGATGATTGAACATTGATTTTTTCAGGTGGTTTTCGAATAATAAAAATCTAGCTCTTTCAAATGGCTTTGTACAGGTGCGAATTGTGATCGAATGGCTTTAAAATAGCTTTTTTTCAAAAAAATTACGAAAATCGTACAGCGTCTAGGGCTTCACCCCCAGACCCTCATAGTCTCCGGTTGGGGGATTCGCCCCCAGACCCCCGTCTGTGATACGTTTGAGTTATACTAGTTTACTCAACGCGTTTCCCAATTTAGACATTTTCACTTTTTAACTTTTGGTTCAAGTCCTATTTCTTTAGCAAAATCCTGTTTAAGTGCCAGACACAGGCCACGGCTTCTGATTTTCCATTCTACGATATCTTTGTCCTACAAAAAATTCCTCTTTCGAAAAACTTTGATGACGTCATGCATGCAGCAATTTGTGGTTTGCCCCTCCCCCCCATTAAAAAATCCTAGCTACGACTAGGTTTGAGATCCCTCTAACGTTCATTTGTATTGGCGACGCGAATGGTAAGGCTACTGAGGCCAGGTTACCAGAATATAAACAAAAATTGCACTTATTTCGTATTGAAACGTACTAAACACCGTTTTCAGTACGTTTAGGTATCATAGCTTAAAAACCAAGCGTAAAGGACATTAAAAATGTGTTGAAAAACAACAGAATCGAAATTTCCGAGCAATGAAGGCGACTGAATTGTCATGCTTTGTAACTAAAGAATACGGATATCTACAATGCAGGAAGACCTCTCTCTTCTAGTCCACAAAATGTTTGCACTGAACAACTCCTCTGACTTCGTAGTACCTCTTTACCGTACAGCTTCTAATAATGTCTTTTAAGTATTCTTCCAACAGCCAGACAGCCTATGTGGTAATGTGCTCTGCTCTGGTGCGGAAGGTCATGGGTTCAAATCCTGGGCCAGTCAAATCGAACACAGAGTTGCCATCGACTCGCCACCGTTGTGACTTTTCTTCCAAACGAGCTGTGTTGCCCAAGCGCTTTGTCGCGGCGAAAGGCCAAGCGACTCGTTACAGGTTTGGGCGTAATACATTGAGTATAATGATTTGATTTTTTTTTTTGAAGTGACTGCTGCCGTAGATTCATTCACTGAGCATGTTATTAAAGTTGTCACTACGCAAATAAGAGGGTCAATCATTGCTCAACGCATAAAATCATCAAAAATATTGTTTCCAAAATGAGCAAAATTTTTCTTTTGAAAAGTACCGAATTACGGTACCGTCGGTATTTTTTCAAAAATGTAACGAATAAAGTACCGTCGGTACTTTTTTAACAAAGTAGCGTCAAAAGTACCGTCGGTACTTTTAAAGTACCGAGTGCCCACCTTTGCATTTACAAAACATATGAGTGTCAAATTTTGACAAATATGATGTGACACATTATTCTAAACCACAATCATTACAGCTTTTGATCAAAAAATACATTAAGGTCAATATCAAAAAAATACCATAATTAGAAAAAATTTTTGAATTTTGAAGGGCGTGGTGCACCCCTAAACATAAAAATTTTCAAAAAATTTTACACATATTTTTTTTCATGAAATGCCAAAACTTGAAGAGTTCAGACTTAAAAATCTCAATAGCTGATGAAAGATGGACCACCTAGTGTACTCTAGCCTTTTTCTTATAAGCAACCGCTTCCTTTTCTCCGCTCCCATTCTGACGATTCTTCTTGACATGTGTCAGATGAAAAACTTCGGAGATATAAACATTTTAATCAAAGCAACAACTGTTCCAGAAAAGATGCAAAAAAATTTTTATAGGCACAAAATCGAAAAGTTCTTTCAAACAAAATCATCTACACAAATAAGAAACAACCTTGTAAATGAAACATGAAGTTTTTATTTCTTTTTGTTCAGAAATAAAGTTTAAACACATGGAACCATCTTGCTGGTTTATGACGAAACTAGCAAATAGCTAACAAAGATCAAATAAAAGTTTGGATGCAAATGAATGAGTGAAACTTGAATTTATTTGACTTTGATGAACATGGCAAATGACTATGAACATCGCAAACAATCTCTAAAGCAAATCATAAAAATAGGTTGATGAAACTTATTAGTTAGCTAAAAACAATGCTGGTTCTAAGCAGTAGCGTACGCAGGATTTTGAAAAGGGGGGTGGCAGAAACTTCAGAAAATTTGAGAGGAACATAGATCAGAATTTGAAATTGTCACACTCAAATTTCGTCCCATTTTTCGCCCAAAATCAGGTGAAGAGTAAAAAAAAAGGTCTTCACTCAAATTTCGTCCCATTTTTCGCCCAAAATCAGGTGAAGAGTAAAAAAAAGGTCTTCACTCAAATTTCGTCCCATTTTTCGCCCAAAATCAGGTGAAGAGCAAAAACAAAAAAAAAGGTCTTCACTCAAATTTCGTCCCATTTTTCGCCCAAAATCAGGTGAAGAGCAAAAACAAAAAAAAAAAGGTCTTCACTCAAATTTCGTCCCATTTTTCGCCCAAAATCAGGTGAAGAGCAAAAACAAAAAAAAAGGTCTTCACTCAAATTTCGTCCCATTTTTCGCCCAATATCAGGTGATTTCGAGCCCAAAGCCTGATCCCCAACTTGCAAAGGGGGGGCATGCCTCAATTTTGCTCACTTTTCTATGCAATTTTGCAATCCTGGCGACCCAATGGCCCCCTCCCTAACTACGCCCCTGGTTCTAAGTGAATATTTAATAATCTAATAAATCGTTGAAATATTCAAGAGCAACACAATCATAATTAATGACTGTGTTATGTCAACATCAAACTGTTATTAATTCTTACCAAATAGTAGGCCAACGGGTTGTTGTTAACGACTGGTTCAAGCCCGAACTCGGCCCGAACTCAAAAAACGATTCGAAGCCTTCAATCAGGCCAAAAAAGCTCGAAAGTTTGATCTCATAAACGTAGCTATACAATATATTGATCCATTAATATAATTAAGTTTAGAGCGGTTTATTTCGATGTTTGGAATCTCAAGCTAGAGATACTACCGTGTTTCGACACAGTCTTATGTCGTATTCACGGCGTTATATTCAAAAACATTAGCGATACACTAAAAACAATTTAATGCAATATGCGCTGCAAACAATTTAACTCAATGGTTCTCATTGCTTTAAATTGTTTTCAATGCATTGCTTATGTTTTTGAATGTAACGCTGTGAAGATGACGTAATACTGTGTCGAAACACGTTAGTATCTCTAGTTTGAGGTCCTAAACATAGCAGAAAACTTTTCTAAAATGTTTAACTTTGCAGCCTTTTTGCTTAATTAACTTTAGTTTGCTGAGACTACATAAAACTGCTGAATGATTAAATTATTGGTAAAGTGTGATACAATAATAATTGTATACCATTGATTGTATTAAACATTGATGCTTAAACGAAGTCTTCAGTCAGTGTTATACAGCTACTTTGATTAAGTTTTTATAGCACTTAAAGCACAAAGCACCTATCAGACCCATATTAAGCCCCCAATTTTGCAAAACTTAGCCCGAACCCAACCTCGACTCGAAAAGCCCAGTCCGACTTACAACTTACTGCGAACCTTTTTACATGTAGCGTTGCAATGGTGTTCATAAAAAAATCAACACCATAACGTCATAAAAGATATCACGGTTGTTATAAATGTTTTCATAATGTAATACTATTCGTGATAAAAGCTTCTGTGATGCAATAACCAACACTTATGACAAAATGTTGTTGAAAATTTTCATCAACACCATTGCAATTCCTCATGTAAAAAGGTTGTGTGTAGCAGGCAATAAACAAAAAAAAAGACTCAAATAACAAGAAAATTGAATTACAATAACAGACGATACAATGAAAATGTATTTTTTGGCTATAACAAAAGAGCGAAATTTTTTGCTAAATTGAGTTTGGCATTGAGGTCATTGCAGTTGATGAAACGTTTTGCGGAAGGATGCTGGATGCGTGTCCAAAGCAATTCCGTAAGTAGTTCCAACACTGTCTTCTCAAGTCCTTTCGTTTCAAAATTGTGACAGAAAAGATGCCAAAACCCTAAAATGCATCAGATTTGTGTATTCCTGCGAACAATCCATTTTTGCAGTAACCGACAAAATTTTTAAAATAGATATCATTTTTATTACACGCTAAACGTTTTCGACCATTCTTCTGGTCCTCTTCAGCGCAAAATAATTAGATGTTAACAGTTTAAAGACAAACTAGCAAATGAGGAACTTTTAAAAAAGCAATATAGTTTACCTCAACTCAACAAGTACGCAATTTTAACGTAACAATTGTACAAATTATGCAATGACATGAAGATAATATCTCGTGTTAACTCAATAGACAGCTGCTTTATGCTAATGGTTCATCTTTTTTACTAAATGTTTATTAGGTTAGCATGTGATAGTATGTTTCTGTGTGTGTGCGTTTTTTCTCGATGTATACGAGATATTATCTTCATGTCATTGCATAATTTGTACAATTGTTACGTTAAAATTGTGTACTTGTTGGGTTGAGGAAAACTATACTGCTTTTTTAAAAGTTCCTCATTTGCTAGTTTGTCTTTAAACTGTTAACATCTAATTATTTTGCGCTGAAGAGGACCAGAAGAATGGTCGAAAACGTTTAGCGTGTAATAAAAATGATATCTATTTTTAAAATCTCATTTTTGTTTGTCAATACTGCAAATAAAGCATACAATACTGGCAAGAACCAAAACAACACTATTAACCAATCTGTAAGTTAAAGTGCATGCTTCAGAAATGGTAGAATAAAAGTTGATTCGAGTCGAGCCAAACCAAAAACAGTAAAAGCAATGTATTTACTCAGCTTTAAAGTTAAAAGTGGCTTCTTTCCAAAGACTTTAATTTCAAAGCATTTCATATGCAGCGTGCTTTATGTTTTTACATTTTTTATGATGCTGCAAAACCTTCTACTCAAAACGCACCAAAATAAATTGCACAATAGTATAATACCAATAGTTTGAAAATGCTTATGTTATGAGTGGCAAACGTATTCGCCAGACTTTAACACCAGAAGGACATCTGAAGTTTTTTTAGCTAAGATAACTCGATAAATAAACGACTATAGACTTTATCCCAATACATTTAAGTCAAGTATTTGAAGAAACCTGCAAAGACGACAATAGAGCAAACATCCAGCTAATAGCATCATATACGACTTCATTTCGGGTAAAAAGAAGGATAAATCCGAAGATCCAAGTAAGCCCCATTGTCAAGATAGCTGTTGCAGCTAAGAATAATAAATCTTTGTCCGATCGTTTTTTACAAAAGCCACCTGGACTCTGCAGCAAAAACAAAAAAAAAGCACAATGAAACACAACTTAGATTAGAACAAGTTACAAGCCAGAGCAGCAGGACACGACTTCAATGCAGGATAGGCGTATGACGGCACTACAATAGATCGAGCACGTCTAAAATGATGGAAGCACAAATAAGTTTTGGAGATTAAGTTTGCTTCAAAGACAGCTTTTATAATAGACCCGAGCAGCGCATAACGCGATAATGTCCTGCACTGGAATTTAAGTCAAAAAATCATATAATCTAAGATCCATTCCTTCCTTGCGACGAGTGACTTACCGATAAAATACAGTGCACAACATATCACTTTGATCTCTGATCTTTTACCAACTCATTTTCGAATGCCTGAAAAGTCAGGTGCAACACATGATACAATGATTCAGCCAATCTGCACTCTGCTGGCTATGCACTTTATGCAGTTAAGCGCTAGCATTGAGGTGCAGGTTATAATCAGAATGACCTGCACTACAACGCTAGTGCACAACTGCGTAAAGTGCTGACCTGCCTTTTAGGCATTTGGGGATCAGTTGGTAAGCAATCAGAGATCAAAACATAACATTGTGCGCAGGCGCGTAGCCAGAAATTCGCAATGGGGGGGGGAACTGTTTCGGGGGTCTGGGGGCGGATCCCCCAGCCGCCAGAGGCACGAAAGCTCGAAAATTTTGCATTTTTTTGCAAAAATAACTTAATTTTAGAGCTATTTTAATAAAAAATATTGCTTTTAAAACGTGGCATAAAAATTGGCAACGCAACATGATTCAATTGGTTGCATAAATGGGCTCTGTGGAAAGTGGCTATTGATAACATTACAGTTCTCTTGTTTACTTGCAGGTAAATCATAAGATCCAATTATTCAATAAAACTCACACGGAGCAGTCTATTTCGTCTATATTTTATAAAGAAAAATAATTGGGGGGGGGCTAATGGAAAGATTTTTGAGAGCAGCGATTGGTAAGTAACTAACACTGAATAGCCACCCCCCTTATTCCTGAGTTTATAATTTATTTATTTTTTTGATAAAACTTATGTTTGGCGTTTTTACGCTAGCAATCAAATTTGATTGTTTATTTTTGGGCACTTTTTAAAGTTTTCATTGATTTGTCATTTTAATTTTTGACAAATTATCCCCCCCCCCCCGAATATATGTTTCAAAAAATGCTTTAAATCACTTTTTAGTCAATTCTAGCGCAAAAAAAACAGTCTCAAAAGAGCTAAAAACGTGGTGTTTTTCTTTTTCTGCATTTTGGTTGACAGGCCAATGGGGGGGGGATAGCCCCCGCCCCGCTTCCCGACCTGGCTACGCTACTGGTTGTACGTAATTAAATTTTATCGGTTAGTTATTCGTTTACTTACGCATCCATAGCCTCTCGGGTTAGACTCTCGGTCGGAAAAAAATTTAAATTTTGCATTCTATTATTCTATAGTCTGGCGCAATCAATGCAAAGAATGAACATAGCCCACTCGTAATTATAATCCGAGTAATTGCAATTAGCATGCAAAGATCTTTATGAGGCCAAAGTTGACATAAAACAGTTAGTGGTTGGCAAGAGGCGGATCACAACTCGACTTCAAAACAAAAAGATCATTTTGCTATTTTGCTAATCAAGGTATCTTGAAAACTAAAAATTAAAATACAGTTACTGCAAAACGGGCTTGTTATCAATAAAAATTAATAATTTCTTACGCTTGGCTGCTTTTGCTTCAATTCATGAATAACTTGACCAAACACTATAAAATTAGCGAGCAGTACCACACCAACAGGCAACAAGAAACCAAAGTAAAGTCCATACGAATGCAACCAACAAAAGCGTTCAGAATGGTAAACATCTGCAGCAAATTAAAATTATTACGATCACAACATAACCTAGTATACGCAAAAAATTTAAAATCCTACAGTCTGTTTCATCCTTAATCGAGATCATCAGGGGTAACTAATTCGAAAAAACTCTGGCCTACGCTATCGAGCTCTTTTTTTGAATCGATTAAATTCAAATTCTACTCATCATAAAATTATTGCAAAATAGATTTTATTTCAAACAAACATTGAAAAACACACTTTTTTGCGATTTTAAAATAATCAGCAATAAGAAGCTTATTGGGCTACTACCTTCTTGTGGTTTTTAGCGTAACGCAGATCAGAGATGGAAACCGGTCGGGTCAACCGGCACCGGTCGGTCGGGTTGCCGGTCGGGTCGAGATTCTACGACCGACCGGTCAAGCTGGTTGAAAAACCGGTCGAATTCTCCTTTCTGGCAACTACAAGACATTTAAGCACCAAACGAAATATACTCATATATTTTATCATAAATAAAACTTTTTATAAAAAATCAATATTAGCAAACCACACCTTTCGAAAACACTTGTTGAATGGTTTCAAGCTGTGACTAATATGCTGCGACCATTAAGACATGGACATCCAGGGACCTATTTAGGGTGGGAGTATTGTGCCATGCCTCCCGACTTTGGGCCACGGCACAAAGCAAAAAAGTGCAAAATATACGTTAAAATCGCGTAATCAGATTCTAATAAAACACGCATGTGGAAGAGGCTTGCGCTACCTGGCATTTTAGCATCATTTTCATCAGCTTAAGAGTAGAAGTGGCGCAGATTTCAGATTTTTTACTACATGCAAAAATCTTGCCGCTTTGAAAAGCTTGTTTCAACTTAAATTTACCACACTCTACACTGGGCAAGAAAGATATAGCTCTTATTTTTTTATATCTTACTAGCCATGGCTTGTTCTGAAGTAGCCGCATTTTTACAAACTGCTGGGGCACATTATATTTTGAATATTTGCTAGCCAACGTCATAACAGTTTAGTGTTTTCAATGAAAATGACGGACGCGTTGCGTCCATCGGGATAGTTGTTCATAACCACTTCGTACTACCGATGAGTTTATTTATTGGCTCGACTTTTCGCTTTTCAAACCTGGAAGCTTCTTCAGAACAATTTTCGGCAGTGCTGCCTTTGCAGTTACAAAAAGATAAATGAGAAAAAAACAAAACAGCAGAAGATAGGTAACAGTAAAAACATACGAACATCACAATACTTGTACTATTATACCCAAAAACATTAAAATGATGGAGCAATAACATTATATAATATTGAAAATTATGTCACAAACAGCGTGAAAAAAGGAATACTGAAAAATTATGTCACTAACAACGTGAAAAAAATTAATGACATTCGTAACAACTAGCTGCTTCACTAACAGTTTGAGAAAGTATGAAAAGGATCTATTGCAAACCACTATGTATCTCGTACTGAAAAAGGCTTTTAGCTCCACAGAGATTTATATCAATTGTTCAGTCCGTATATAAATCTCTGTGGAGCTAAAAGCCTTTTCCAGTACATAATGTTTGCAATAGATACTTTTCATACTTTCTCAAACTGTTAGTGAAGCAGCCTAGTTGTTTTGAATATTATCAATTTTTTTCACGCTGTTAGTGACATAATTTCTCAGTATTTCTTTTTTCTCTCTGTTAGTGACATAATTTTTCAATATTTTATAAATATTATTGTTTCATCATTTTAATGTTTTTGGATATACTAGTACAAATATTGTGATGTTCATATGTTTTTTAATGTTACCGATCTTCTGCTGTTATTTTTTTCTCATTTATCTTTTTGTAACTGCAAAGGCAGCACTGTCGAAAAAAGTTTAGTGTTTGCTGCTCGGCAAATTGCAAATAATCTGTCACCAATAGCTAAAAAAATTGTAACTTCAGTTTTTGGCCTTTTGCAAAGTATCATCAGAAAGAACGTCTAATTATTTAGCTTGTGCCCTCCAGTGCTTTTTATGCTTATTTTGTGCACGTTTTGTGCTTCTCAAAGCAGGTCATTCAAACCGAAACTTAACCAAAAAAGGTCTTAAAATTGAGTCATTTTTGCAAAAAACGCAAAAGTTTTTCTGCGTTTTTTTTCTGAAACCCTCGTCCAAAGTCACAAACTTTAACACCTCACCCATATCTCCCCCCCTTTTGAGAATTTTTCATTAGATATATTGAACATTGAACAAAACCTTCTGTAAAAAAAACTGGTAAGCCGGGCCGGTCAGAAACCTGTCGACCGGCCGGTCGACCGGCCGGTCAACAGGCAATGATTTTGAAATTTACCGGTCGGGTCGAGTCGAGAAAATCCTGACCGGTTCCATTTCTGATGCAGTTAATTGAAGTGAAGTGCCAATTTGGCACTGGTCGAAAGCAATTTGTGCAGAAATGCATTTATTGGCTTGATGGCAGGAGCTTACCATGCCCTGGCGAGTACATTTGGATTATACATGAATTCCACGAGATGAAAAAGTCTAGCGGTGTGATCTACATGCGATAGTGTAAAGAAATTATATAGTTGTTGGTAGTTTGTAACCTAAAAAGCTACGTGCTGCTGATTAAATTTTATTTTAATACGGTACAAGCAGCTAGAATTGAAATTTTTTGTATTTGGTTTTATTATTGATTATATATGAGTGTTGGCACATAATTTAGATTTTGTGTATGGTTGCAAAAATCGATAACTAAATCTAAATATATACTTTTCATTTTACTTGTTTGTGCAATTTGAAACATAGAAAAACCAAATTCTGGAGTCTTTTCATTTGCACAAACACGGTATTACATTACGCAATAAACCAATGTTTTTATGCAAATGCTTCATTTATAATTCTGTTTGCCACGTACCTGTACATTATTCGTAGGTGTGCAATTAATAAAAACCTTATTTTGAGCAAAATACGCAAACGCAAATCAAGCATTTACATAAATTTATCATTGACCAAGTTGGCAATCTATTACATCTATTGAAATTGGTCATTTTTGATGTGTTTTTTAGCCAATGTCTGTTTTTGCTACAAAAAAATCACCGCTTTTTCCACAATACTAATAATAAGGCAAATTCATTATTTAGAACAACGTATAGCAATATGGTGTACAAGCAGTAATCCTTGCTAATGACATTTTAGGACTGCATTATTTCAAGATTTAGCGATAGTAAAAGAGAATGATAGCAACAATAATAACAACAAATAACGTCTTCATGAAAATGAAACAGGCCAAATTGTAAATAAAAATTTCAGCTTGACGAAACGCTTAGAACAGTTTGGAAAACAAGTAAATCATAAGTCACCAAATCATTTTTTTATAGTAATAGCATTTCAACATTTGCTTACCATTATACATTGGATCTGTTGCAGCAAAAAAACCTCTCGTAACACCTATCGTTAAAAAAGCTGTAACTGCAGGAATCCCATAGCATATTGCACTTGCCTTTGTCATAAAATGACTTTGGTAAGCTTGAAACACCTGAAAATTTATCGTACTTTGTATCGTAAACATTATCACAATACTATATGGTACGTAAAGTTTTATATGGCAAGGATTTAGCAACAAAGCGCAGTAAAATTTCTTAACAGGAAAACAACAAACAGTTTGTTTGTGTTGGGTAACTGAGATATTTTCAATATTTTAAGGCTTTTATCCTCTTCTGTATGAAGCTTTACCGAACAATGGTTGAGTAGATAAAGCTTTCGCTCTTGAAACAGTATACAAGATTTCGATTCCCTATCGGGTCAAACAAAAGACTATAAAAATATTGATATTTGCAGCTTCCCTGCTTGATGCTCTGCGATAAAAAGGAACAGTATGAAGCCTCTACCATGCGCGGTAGACAGGTGGGCAGGTGGCAGCTTTACTCGAAGACCATAAGGTCCCTTTGCTGTCTTCTGACCAAGGCAACCTGGTAAATAAACTGTAATCACAAATGTAAAACTTTCAAACAATTACAAAAGGTTAGCGGACCCCAACTAGTCGTTGTAACTAAGTGTTTTACTTTTTCATGCCTACGTCATATATCATTCTAAAAACTGCTGCATCGGTCATAAATGGATTTTACGTGTTGCTTCATCTCAAACTTGAAGATTATGAAGACTTTGGCGAAGCAAAAACTTTCTAGGGTTTAAAACAAAAATTCGTCCTCTTTACAACGAATTTCTTGCAGATTGGCCCCAGGCCGTGACCAATGCTTTTCGGTCGCTGAGTTATAGAACTGCGTTTTTGAAGCTGCAAAATTCAGACTAAAGTAAGCGTAATTAAAAAATCTCATAAACAGAATAGAGAAATCATTTTACCTTGATTACTGCAATGTACATTTCGTAACTATAAGCTCCCATCCAAGCCCAGGACACCAACAAAAAATAGTGGAGAAGAAAGGTTACTGCTGTACATCCAGCAGGGTGGCCCAGTGCATTTGAAATTCCAGATACAAAAATAATGTTAGAAATGCAAAGATTGCAGCACAAATGAAGAAGAATTTTTTTAGGTCTGTACTTTTTCAGTTCTCTAAAAAGAAAAATATCAAATAAACAGTTAAAATATCAATACCAAAGTAGTAAACAGTGTCATGGACTAAGTTTTAGCTTTGAATGTATTTATCCTGAAAAGTGGAAAATTTAGCCTTGAATATAATGTTTGGAAAATGTGAAACAAACTTAATAAACATGAAATATTTATTTATGAGCAATTTTGGGGTGGTGCAAAATTTGAAAATAACTTTCGAAAAGGCGATTTTATGTAAGCTTTCGCAATAAGTCTTTCGGACAGAACTCTTCAGTTGCGATCTCTGAATAGTTTGGTATGTGGTGAGCAGGATCTTGCTTTACAATGATCTACTGTAGGTCCTGCTCACCACATTTCAAACCAGATAGAGATCGCAACTGAAGAGTTCTGTTAGAAAAGCTTATTGCGAAAGCTAAAATGAAACCGACTTTGATGAAAGTCATTATCAAATATTCATTTTGCATCATAAAACAAATAAGCTGATTAATTAAAACATTACAAAATAAAGGATATTCACAGATGCTAGATGTATTTTAATATTTTTTTTATTTTGCAGTTACTTTTTTAGAGATTGCATTACCAAAAATAATAATTTAGAAAAGTAACATCATTATTATACTAAACTTCAATAACTTGTTTTTTTTTAGTGTAAACAAATTATAAAATATTTCAATATTTTTATTTAAAATTTGAGTTTTGCTTGCTTTATGTAAGAAGGCTTCGACATTTTAAACTACACTACTAAGCTTCAATTGTGCATACTTAAAGTTAGTTACAAATTTTTATCAAAAACTTTAACTTGCCCGTATTGCAAAATATATTAATTTCATGAAAACACACGTAAAATAGTGTGATACCGGTATTATACACGGGTTGAAAAATTTTTAGGACAAGAAAGCGTATATTATTAAGTTTATAGCTATATATATTTTTTTTTTTTCACAACTGTGAGATAGCACTTGACCTACACATTTACTTTTCAATTAAGCTAGTGTTTCATCATCATCTGAATTCACAAATAGTCTATCCTGGCAGCCCACCCGAACCTTTAGACCACACACAAGGGCAATTTCTACCATTGCCATCACCCCCTCTTTTCAGATCACTCCAATCAACGTCTGCTAACAATGTCACCAGAAAGTGGATTCTTTACCAGTGTCACAACTGGCACTGCACTTAGTTCAACCGCATTACGCTACCATCATTAATTATGGACACCATTTATGATATCACATAAGCAATTTTTATCTACAATGCGCTATAGTAACCTGAGAAGAGGATAAGATGGCAAGTGCAGAAATTGCCCTCGTGTGCGGTTTGAAGGTTCGGGTGGGCTGCCAGGATAGACAATTTGTGAATTCAAATGATGGTTAAACACTAGCCTAATGGGAAAGCAAATGTGTGAGTGAAATGCTATCTCACAGTTGGGAAAAACAAAATATGTTGAAAATTTGCTAAGTAACTTCCGAATTATAACTATATGTTCGATTTACGCTGTGGGGCAGGAGTCGGAAACCTTTTTATGCTGCGGACCGGTTAAAAACTGAAAACTGTTTGCTGACCAGCGTTCAAAAATAAACACAAATGTTTAGCAATGCACTACTTTCTGCAAACTGGAATTATTTAAAAAAGTTGTTGTACTACTTTTTGCAAACTGAAATTACTTCATCACAAGACGTCAAAACGCGTGTAATCAAAATTTTTTTTCATAAAATCTTTAAACGCGATTGCCTTTAACGCTACAAATATATTTCAAAGTAATTTACTTGGAAAAATATACGACCCGGTAACGAACTCTCCACGGATCAGCACCGGTCTTCGGACTGGTGGTTGCCGACCACTGTTTTGGGGTAGCGAGTGTGATTTCACATTCCACATCTGAGTTCAACCCGCACCCTGGTCACGTTGTTGCGTCCATGAATAAGACGCGTTACGATGATTATCTCTGCTTGATGGCTTCCAACAAGCAGCAAATTTAGTAAAACAAATTAAAAAAAAATTGACAGAGACATTGGATCACTAGAGACTTCTAAGCAGATGAAGATTTCTCACATCAAGAAATAGTCATTGCAATGAAAGTATGTATGCGAATCTTCCAATGGTTAGCGTCTGACACTGTCCGTTGACAGGGGTATAAATATGCACTCCAATAACAACATACACATTCGCAAAAAATCAATAATGGATGTAGAATTTTCGAGAGCAAGAGGAAATGTAGAAGACGCGATTTTCTTTTTTGGATCGCGAAAACAAAAAAAAATTTCGTCGCTGCACGGGCCCTTAATCGGATACTAATTAAGACACGTCTTCGCACGTCGGGGTCTTTTGATTCCATCCAAAGAGTAGCTTTGGTTGAAAGGGGATGATCAAGCATTCAGCCATTTCCGGTAGTTTACAATTGTTAAAATCAAAAAATAAATTTTTAAAATTTTGTAGTCATTTGGGTTTGCGTGCAAAGATATTTCAAAACTCTGAATTTGCTGTCCAAACCTTAACTACACGAAAAAGGAAAGATTTTACCATAGGTGGGCAAGTTAATGCAAAACGTTAGCTTCGTTAACCACTAGTCCGTTAACAAACTTCACACCTCCGTTAACGTTAATCCGTTATTTTCAGCTTTAATTAACGGAAGTTAATGAAGTCCGTTAATTCGTTAACATTTTGCGTGTAATTTACATTTCTTTTTGTTCACTCGCTTCTAGAACACGTATTGACGCTGTTGAGCTGATTGTACGGAAATATTTGTTACTATGGTTATCTTTTTGTGTTTCGGAAGGTACATTTTGAAGTCTAATCTAATTTCAAGATAAAAATAAGTTCAAATGCACTAACGAAGCTGCGATTGGAAAATCTTTGGAAATTGCGAACAGCGATAATTAATAGACCTCTGAGGCTGCAGCTTATAATTTGTCACAAAAAAGAGCTCCTTTCTTCGTTTTCTTCTATAAAACTCGTGCTAATATGCAACAAGTGCTCCCAGTGCAAATTGGTTTGTACCGATACGATGAAGGAATGGTGCAAGAAATTAACGATAAAAACCTTAACGTAAGTTAACAGAACTTAACGGAAGTTAATTCAGTCCGTTAACATGAAAAAACTTTTTAACGGATTAACGAGTTCAAGAAAAAGTTAGCTTCGTTATTAACGGATTAACGATTAACGGACTTGTGCCCACCTATGGATTTTACCAAAATTGAATTGGTTACTTGATGTGATTGGAAGGGTTAATACTTTTCAGTCTATCTTTCTTTCCTGAAGTTCAGGCTGGGAAAACTGAATCAGGTTTTCTAAAAAGTTTTTCACGGAGATATCGTTTTTGCATTTCTTGAGTGTCTTTGCAACACTGCAGCCCCAAAATGAAACCAAAAAATTAAATTAATTTTATTTCAATTTTAGCTATTGGAAAATATAAATCATCAGAAGTTTTTCAAAAATCAGCTCCATATTTTAATGCAATAACAAACACAAAAATACTTTTATGCAAATTATAGAATAGCAAAAAAGCTATCGCGACGCGTTTCGACCTTATGCCGCAACAGCTCATTCACTATTCTATAAATTCGATAAACGTGTTTTCGTGTTTGTGATTGCTTCAAAATATGGAGCTAATTTTTGACAAACCTGTGATAATTTATCGTTGACCACCCTGTGAGGGATCACTTTATGTAGGTCCCATAAACTTTTGAGAATTTGGCTGATTTTCACAAAATCCTATTAGAAACTATCGGAATTACTTAGATGCTTTGCCATCTTTAATGTAAAAAGTCAAGCAACCTTTTAATTTTGCAAAGTATTCTCCATACGAAAAATAGTTTAGAAGCTAATAGATGCATACTTATGAGATGCAATGACAATGGCTGTGATGAATAATGTCACGATTGAAATACAGCATCCAATTTGGCTGACAATTTCCAGGGCAAAATTCGAGGGAACATCATTGGACTCCTATAAGTAATAATAACTGAGACAAAAATGTATTTCAAATTGTAGCATAGCATTTAGAGGACATATGGCATTTAAAATTATTGAAATAAACCAGTTATTTTCTTTTAAACAGACGTCGAATTTAAGCTGAAAGAGTTTTGATATTGTCTTACCAAAGCGGTGAAAAAATTGTGAGAATTCATATTATGCATTTTGGATGCTTGGTTTTGGAGGAGCAACTTTTGTTGCAATTTGAATTCAAAGTGATGACGTCATTATGCCGTCATTTTTTGCAAAATAAACTTGACAAGATAAAGTAATACCTTTAAGAACCAACGTTTACGTTTACAACTTTGCACGAAGAGTTTGGTTCTAGTTTCGGTTTTCAATCGTAGTCTTACAGCTCAACTGCTAAAACTGGCTTTATATAAGAAAGTAGCCTCACCTAAACTGGCCTCATCTGCATCACTAAGGGTTGAAGCGATTATCCATTTAGGCGTGGAGACAGCATTAAGATGCTGTCAAATGAAGTAGAATTGTAAGACGTGATGTTTCTGTGAACTATTAAATTAGTTCTGCCTATTTCATTTCAGGAATAAGCAGTATGCTGATATGTTAAATTAAAAATAATCAAGACATTGAAATTATACGACATAATTATTGCGAAATTGTTAAAAAATAAAAGCAATATTTTCGTACGAAATTTAGTCTATAAATAAATTAATAAATTGTTTATCCAATTTGAGGGGAAACATATTAGTAAAAATAAACCACGGTAATTTTTTTTTTAATTTGCTAAATTTTGTCAACTTACAATAAGCAGAGCAAAGTTAGTGAGATGTGAGCAACTACATACAGGAACTCCATCTTCTATTTTTAACACGCATCCTTCGTTTGACCATCGATTAACGTTCCAAAACACACATTCAAATGTTGTTTCAGTAACCTGCGACAAACAAGTGCAATGAAATTTGTTTAAAAATTTCATCACGAGTATTTGTTTGATTTTTGAAACGGTGCATATAGTGAATTAACTTTTGCTTACGCCAGCTAATAAACAAAATGTTTTGTAATTCAATTATAATTGCACCCTGTATTCACCAAATTGTCTTGGCCGGGACACAGCTATTCTTACTTAAGTCAAGCTGCCATTTGTAGTCTGTACACCTGTCCACCGACACGGAGGAGGCTTCACACTGCGCCCTTTAAAAAGCTGAATTTTGACAAGAGAAACTGCAAATACCAAATTTATTGCCTTTGGGGTGAGCAAACCTGGAATCGAAAAATATAGATTTACAGTATATTGTTTGGAAAAAAATTGAAATCAAAGATGGAGTTGAGAAAATGGTAGTAAATTCACAGCTGTTTCAGAACTATCGTAAGACTGCGCAGCTAGAAAGTAAATTTATCATTGCTTATGTCATTGAATCTAACTATTCGATTGCAAATCAAACCATCAGTTATTTCCATCACCTCGAGTCTGAGATTGATAAGGCATTAATAGAATTTCAGCAAAAGTAAAACAGTTTGTGTAAGCAATTAAAAACGTGACATTGACAAGATTAAGCATATGTATCTCAGATAAAAGAGTATAGGAATCAGGCAACTCAATTTAATTAGAGATAAATCAAAAATTATCAATCTTGCTTGCAAAATTAATGTTGTTTCCGCTGAGGCAAGTCGGTGACTATTGACAGCCATGCATAGCAGGCATTTAGGGCAATATGCGATACTATGGGGAAAAACAAGCTTTGAATAACTATGTCTCAGTCTTGATTAAAATAAGGAAAGCCAAAACATGAAAAGGCATGATTTTGAGAAAAAACATTTGCTGCAACCAAATTGATCACTATGCTTTGAATAAAAAGTTTTTCGAAGTGACGTGATGCACGGAACGTGCGCACGGCCTTTTCCTTAAATAAACAAAGATTTCGATGACGTCTTTCGTTTTTGGAAATTTTTGTTTTAATTATTACCGATTAGGTTAGGGTTAGATTTTGAAGTTTTACTACAAAGTGTCTGCGCGCACGGAACGCGCCAAGTCTTTTCCTAAGTTTTCATTAACAATACGAAAAATTATAGCACTTAAAACAGTGCTAAGCAGGACAAGTATTTTGACAAGGCAAAGCAAAGTGTGTGCTTTTGCTAAACTACTTAAAAAAAAAACTATTTGTCGCAAAACAATTTTTTTTTGCTGAAGAAATATAATTGTCACCCACTGGCTTCAGTTGCAACTAAAACTCATTTAACTTTTTTCTTATACCACCAGTTTTTTTCCAGGTATTGAAAATTTTCCTTGCTTTTCTTTGACATTCATATGTTTTAAGACCACCGGCTTGCTTAAATTCGAATTTACTGATTCAGTTAATCCAATATTCACCGAAACAATCTAAACAAATTTACGATGAATAATAATAACAAATGTTGACAGCATGATTATAATCTACAGTAGTTACCCCACTTATTTCGGATCAAGCTTGATCAGAAGCAAGCTGAGACCTTACCGTTTTGAGTCAATGTTTTTGCTACTCTTGTTACTGATCGAAAATTCCACGCTGTTTTCTAAACTGCTGTTTGTCAAGCAGAGGTAATTAATCTTTGATTGGCAACTCAACACAACGGTTAGGCCTCAATTGTAATCAAAACCAGCTCTGTTGCTTTAAAAGGCGAATGCTCTTTTTTTCAGCAGCACGCATGACACTGTTGGGTTGACAAGGGTGGTTTAAATGTTAGGAAAAAATCGATGGAATTTTGTATCATATTCCACCCATTTTGGTCCTTCTGACTCATCTTGGCTCCTTCTAACTTACCTAGTATAACAACTATAATATTACCACAGCATTTGCATTAAAAACATATCGGTATTTTTTTGGCTTTTTAGTGCATTTTGCTTTTTGCGGGTAGCATGATAAAATGAACTGAAACGCTGATCAATAAACGGAAACCTAACCTCCTCAACTATTGTCATGTAACAACAATCCACTAAATTGCTGTTGTTCAACGTTGCTTACAAGGTTAATTATGTATCTTTTTTGAATAGTTTTTTTTACAGTGATCTTATTGTTCTTTTATTTAGCAAATGATCTCATTTTCATCAATAATTCTTGTCATGAAAAAAAATCTTGTTCCATCATTGTTTGCGTTGGTTATGATGCATTTTAATTGACTGGTGCTTTCTTGCACACCTGTTACGAGAAAGCGAGTCATGCGTGGCGCTATTCTTTGAAAGAAGCCGCACCCGTTTAAGAGTTGATTACTTTTCCAAGTTTTTTTTGTAGAATCTTCACTGTTTCTTTTGTGACTTGGACGCTTGCTTGAAGTCACTTAGTAGAGATAATCATCGTACCTTATTCAAGAATGCAACAACAATACTGCAGTGCAGACTGGGACCAGCTCACGCGATCAAAGATATAATGAAAACCACGCTTATTGCTGCTCCGTTTGTCTTAGCTGCTAAATTGTATAGAGATAATAATTTTTTTGTAATTGACTTTTTTAATTTGAGCGAATTTACTGCAGCGGATCATTAAGGCACCAAATAGGTTAAAACTAACTAATCGTGTTATTTGAAATTTGTTCCGTGTCCATCTTTCTGTAGTTTGCAGTTTACACTATTTAGTATTTTGATACTATTTGGGTTCCAGCTTAAGACCCATCAATCAGGAAACAATATTTAACTCAAAGTGACCAGATTTTGCGTTCTATCTTGCTTTACACATTTTCATCAAAAGAGCACACACACTTTTTTATTTAAAATAAATTGAGCTGTAATTCCCAGACCGCTACCTCAAATCCAATACCTTTTCAAATTCTGAGCACCAATATTTATTACGCCGGATGTAATATATTTAGTATCGATGCAAAAACTTACATTTCGGACGACACGATTTGAAGGAAACAACCTGTCGTCGTTGTAATGTATGAAAACTGTTCTGATGGATTCCATAATTTGGACTTTGGCAGTTCCACCGACCGAGGTATATTTTGCATTGCTGATCACACTGGCTGGTACAAGAATTGTAAAAGCTGAAGACGAATTAGCTCTGTTTAGACTGGGCACTTGAGGCTCATACATAACATTTTCAATCTGATCTGACCTGTGATCCTGAGCCTGAGAAAAAAGTAAAAAATAACCGTAATTGCTTGTTTTTACTAGCCTAAAATTTAGTAAATATGCGGTATGCGCAGTGACTCAACAAGAAGGAGGAGGGGTTGAGGCCCCCCATGCACCCTTTAGCTAAGTCATTTAGAAATTTTAACCCAAATTGCAAGCGTTTAAACATGTTTTAGATTTACCCTGTGAGTATGCTGGGGGAGGGGGGGGGGGGCTTGAAGGAGCTGAGCTATTCTATTCTTTAACTAGCTTCCAAGTAGCAATTTATTAGCTCTTTCAAATGGCTCCAATAGTTAATCAGAGCACCCTGTACTTTTTACCGATTACCTAGGTAGCTGTTTGACTCAATGACCGATAGTTTTTACTTGACGGCCTTGTTTAGCCTACTGTTCCCTACTATTTCACTGTGTTATTTTATTTTATTTTTTTTCGATGTGATTAGCTTTATTCTGTTTAATTAACTAGTCCAATCAAGAAAATTAACAATAGCTTACTTCCTTATCTACTCCAAAAAGGTTAAAAAAATTGATTCGAATTAAGTTAAAATGGCTGTATTTTCTAAAACAATCACAAAAATTTGGTGTTTCGACCCCACACCTCCGTCTGTATTACGCGTGTATAACATCAGTTGCTCAGCACACTGCCCAAATGGGGCATTTTTCAATCAAAAAATGTGCCATTGGGTTCAAGCCCTCCCCCTTAACATAATTCAGGCTGCGCGTCTGCCGCTGAGCAAATACTTTTGCTCAGTTCTAATCGCTACATGAAACCGGCAGCATAACTTAAATATCAATCAATCTTTACGCATCTTTATGTTTTCCAATTTTTTGATCTTTGTCAAAAATACATTATGTAATATAAAGAATCAACAAATACTGAAAAACGGTTTCCAAATAACATGCAAAGAGTATATTTCAACATAAGACCAAAAAAAATGCCTAAGATGGCATTATTGCAACCTAATCTTTCAAGTTGTCCAAAAATCAGAGGTGGAGTCGAGGACAAAAGGTTCAAGGCCTAGGCCAAGGACAGCCCTTCCGAGGGCAGACCCTCTCGAGGCCAAGGACAGGAATGTTAGAGTCCAAGGCCAAGGACACAAACGCAGGTGTCTTCAAAATTTTTTTCAGGCAATTTCCAGAAAAACATCTTCTAAAAGATTTTTCAGGCGATCTACAAACTTTAAACAATTCAAAAAATAGTGCTGCCCTCGAGACGAGAACAAGGCAATTTTCGAGGAATTGAGGCTTTTAGGCCAAGGCGAAGAATTTGACCTTCAAGTCCAAGGCCAAGGACTTCAAAATGTGTCCTCGAGGACTTCACCTCTGTCGAAAATGGTGTTAAACAAATTTTCATCTTGTTTAACTTGCAGTTACGATATAACAAAAACATAAGTCTACTTTATTTCTGTGAGTGTTTTTTTAAGATTATATGTTACTAGGGTGCGTAACCAGGACAATGGTAAGGGAAGCTTGAACCTAAACTTAATATTTGTCTGCGTTTTTCAGACTTAGTCTGGGCGAGGAGTCCCCAACCGCTGGGTAATTTTTGTGACTTTTTGAAACAAAGTTAGCTATTTTAAGGCCATGTTGACGACATTTTGTATGTGTGTAAGCTTTTGTAAACAGTTACTGTAGTTGCTAAGATTCAGAACTCCTTCGATAGAATTAAATCACTCAGTCTTTTTACGGCCCTTACTTCCTGGTCAAGTTCAAATCGCGTTAAAAAGCGAGCAGATTCAGAAAAGTTCAAATGGCTTTGCATATAGGTGGCCAGGTTGATGCAAAACGCTAGCTTCGTTAACCATTTGTCCGTTAACAAAAACTTCATACCTTCGTTAAAATTAATTCGTTATTTTCAGCTTTAATTAATGGAATTTAATGACGTTCGTTAATTTGTTAATATTTTGAGTGTAATTTATATATTTTTTTATTCCCTCACTTCTAGAACACGTAACGACACTGTTGAGCTAACTGTAAAGAAAAATATATTGCAATGGTGGTCTTTTTGTGTTTTGGAAGTTACATTTTACAGTCTAATCTAATTTCAAGATAAAAATAGGTTCAAATGCCCTAACAAAGCTGCAATCGGAAAATCTTTGGAATTTACGAACAGCGATAATAATTAATAGACCTATGAGGCTACAGCTTATTATTTGCCACAAAAACGAGCTCCTTTCTTCGCTTTTGTTTATAAAACTCTTGCCAATACGCAACAAGTGTTACCGGTGCAAATTGATTTGTACCGGTACGATAAATACTGTAAATAGCGCAAGAAATTATAACAATGAAAACCTTAACGGAAGTTAACAGAATATAACGGAAGTTAATTTAGTCCGTTAATATGAAAAAACTTTTTAACTAATTAACGAGTTAATGAAAAAGTTAGCTTCGTTATTAACGGATTAATAATTAACGGATTTGTGGCCACCTATGGTTTTGCACAACTGTTTTTGCACAATTAGACTATTGCCAAGTTTTCGCCAGCTCGTACTTGCTGGCTCGTCAAAGCTTTACACAAAACACCAATTGTGAAAGACCATTTGAACTTGAAAAATGCTTGGGTTGTTCTCAAAAACAGTTTATGCATATTTAGGTTACATTTTTAAGTAACATGGCTACGGGGGTGGCAGGAACTTAGCTCCCTTACCCATCTCTTCTGGTTATGCCACTGATATTACCTCGATTCTCCACATTTCAGAAGACATTTTCCATGAATTAATGCCAAAAGCAAATTGCGAAAGAAGGCATAAATTAGGCAAGAGAATGTTTACGCGTTGCTTCAACATTTGGATGCCAGTCAAGTCAGGGTTTCCAAAGCTGTTTTGAACATGTTCACTCGTAACAAAATATGCCCTTGAAATGTGCAATAAAACTGACGCCATTATGCGTAATCCTCCATTTGCCATGATCTACAACAAAGTTCATTCTGTAAAAACCATAGATTTAACATTGAATCTAGCCGGAGGCACGATAGACAATGCAGTCGGGTTCTGACTTTTAAAGGCCTCTACTCGTTAAGAATTTATTCTTTACTACGTTTTGGCTTGAAAAAGCTTCTGTTCCCCAATTTGACTCTAGGCCTTTGTTACTTGGGTGCAATGATGTGTTGTGTGACTTGGGTGAGCTGTGTTACTTGGGTGCAATGATGCGGAGATAAGCCCGTGCAAACCTATTACACGCTTCAGCGTAATACAGCAAGTACAACAAAAGATTTGATTTGTTTAGATCAGTAATCATAGGCAGCTCGGGATGTCATTGTTTGGATCAAATTGAAGTAAATCCAGCTCTGACTTGTTCATCTGAAAATCACGATTGCAGCATGCAGGAACCGTCTACGAGAACCCTATATGTCAGCGAAATAGCAATTCATACCTAAACCTACAAAACGCAGGAAAATAAGGTAATGCAAATACAAATTAGGCTTACATACCAAATTTATCGTTATCTCGGGTATCAACCAAAAATCAAAACGTAAAGTTAGATCAAAAATAAAACATCAAACCTATAATTAAATTTAGCGGCGAAACAAATACAGTAATTTTAATTTCTAGACTTAAATTAGATTCATAGACTTAAAACCTTTTTAGCATGGTTCAAATTTATACGAACGCTCGCAGTTTTCTTTAAATTTATGAGCATCTGCGCAAAATAAAAACTGCTCTGTTGCGGCGGTGCTGTTGCCAGAGCAATTGAAGTGAGGAAGCGCTACGTAAGGGGAGGCAGCAAAATAAAACCAAAAGTAAGGGGAGGCAGCAAAATAAACTGAACTTTTGCACATAAAAACTGATATTTTACGACTACAAATTACACGCTGTTTTCACAGCTTTGTATTAATGTCTCAAAAAAGAGACGTATAAGGACGTCAGCGTATTCGGTCCCTATAATTGATTGAAAAATCTGTCTGCAGCAGTGAATGCGACCAAAAGCGCAATTAGGATTTTGCTGAGAGGGAGGGGACTTTAACTAAAAGTTGTTTTTTTTGCACAAAAACTTTCTAAGTTAGGCCCCGTGCTGAACAAACTGATGCAACTCAATCGTATCATAGAAGAAAGCAGATACTCCAGCCGCTGGGTGATTTATGTAATTTTCCAGCAAAAATATCGGTTTTAGCGCCATTACAATCACATTTCGCAAGTTTTTGAAGCCATATGAATAAGTTAAATAACTACAGTACATTGCTAAAATTTAGAACTTAATGAAAAAATTAAATTGCCTTGCTCCTTTTGCCCACCCCCCCCCCCCCCCCTTCAAGTCAAGTCCGAAACATATATAAACGATGGTATTTTTGGGTTAAATCTTCTAAATGACTTGGCTAAAGAACCCCCCTTATCCTCTTCCCCCTGGTTGTGCCACTGACTGCGACCTAAAAAATCTTGAAAGTGCTCTAAAACACAAAACCAGCTGGTTTTTAAAAAAAATGTTTTTACGTATTTTTTCAGGTACTAACGAAATACTAACAACGATTTTATAGGCTAACATCCTATTTCGCGACACATCCGTAAAGGCGTGTTCATTGGACAAATTTTTGCGTCACATTTTTGTACAGCTGTTGGTGGTCAGCAATTTTTAAAAGAATCGAGAAAACTACAAACGATAATTATGTTTAAATATTATTATTTCTTTTTCCTTTATTGCCTGTAGTTTTGTCGTTACGTGATGTTCCAAAAATGTGTTCGGAATAAACTGAAATGAGAAGCACAAGCAGTCATCAGGAAGGGCACGGCCTCCTTGCAGTACCGGCGGCACGGGTTACGGCCAGCAAGTTTAATCATTTTGCATTATCAAAAAACATTTTGCTGATGCGTATAGTAACCAGAGGTGGGCAAAGCACAAAGCGCAATTTTCGCAACCTCCCTAATTTCGAAATTTGCGTTGCGCTTAAATTTTTTATTTTGAAACATTGCGGAAGTTGCGCTGCGGAATAAAGTCTTTAAAATTTGTTGCGCTTTAATTGCGCTGCGCTTTCAAATTTTTTTTTTTTTTTTCGGTTAATAGCGCAATTTTATACATTGACCTTAATTTTGTTCCATTTCGATCGAAATATTGATAAATGTCGGCAATCTTAAGCAGATTATTGACTCTTTTCTGTCAAAAATTGCAAAAAGTGCGGTATTTGCATTGTGTTGTGAAATTTCAAATGCAGAAGTTAGGTTGCGCTTTAACTTGGTACGAAAATGCCGTTTCGTAATCGTGGAATTGCCTTGCTTCAACTGAACCAAAAAGCTCATTGCGGAAGTTGCGCTGCGCTTTAGAAATTAAAAAAATTAAATTGCGCATTTTGCGCTACGCTTTTAGTGGTTAAAAATATCGTTGCGCTTTGTTGCGTTGCGCTTTTGATATGATGTTATTTGTGCCCACCTCTGATAGTAACCATACGGTATTTTCTTTTTAGAAATACAATACTGTAGATAATTAACTTTGTGATAGTCGGTTGTTTACGGATGACAGCACGCTTGCTCCAGTATAACCATTTAGAGACTATTTGCCTGGATGATCGACCGGGTGATCGATGAGATTGATTTCAAACTCATTGTCATCATATGAATGGCTTTTCGCTTTAAATTCCTTTAATGTGCGCATCTTTTCTCGGGCAAAGATTGTATGTTGAAACTGTTGGTGTTTTCGCATTACATAACCAAAATATATTTTTAATTGAAAAGAAACTGCACTAAAAATTCATGAAATTTGATAAATGCATCTAAATTCAGACCCAACAAAAATCAAAATTGGAGGATACTCACTATAAATTTCGAACCTCTTGCCGACTGCTCAATGTCTTCTATCTTTTGCACAATTACATCGATTTGGGTGATGTTGATTGCTGACAAATTCGATGAACCATTGAAAAGTAAATGCAAATGCCCTAGAAGCCGCAATATGTCGAATGGCTCAGTTTGAGCGGAAAGCTAGAATGAAAGCCAAATTGTTGCAAAAGGTAGTGATCAAAACATGATTGTTTTACTTTATCTTCGCTTGTTTATTTTCCTGTTACGAGAAAACATTTCATTGAGGCTATTTTTTGATCGAATTTAACCCCGCTGAGAAGTTGACCTATGTCCAAATTCTTTTCGAGTTGCTTTTTCTGGTTGAGTCTGCTACTTGTTGAAGGCCACCTATCAGAGATAATCATTATCAACAAACGTTTCTTGAAGAATGCAGTCATGTTGAAAAGAATGGCGTTAAAATAAGTCCATTTCGCAATTGTACAATAGCTTTGTGAAAACTACGCTTTATTAAGTCTTTCAGCCTTGATCGCTATTGTTGATAAATCAAAAACAATCTAACAATAAATTAGTAAAGTTTTTAAAAATGTAACTTCTTGAAAAAACTTTTCAAAAAAGTTTTTTGACGAAATTTTTGTATAGTTAAATGCTGTATTTGTATATTTTTTATTTCATACCTTTTTCTCAAGTAAAAAAATTACGTTGTTGGTTTTATGTAGCATGAATTCAAGTGCAGTTAACTACATTAAGCAAAATTAGAATTTTGTTTAATGTAGTTAACTGCACTTGAATTCAACATAGAACATAATAATACGAACATAGAATTCAATGTCAAAATAGAAGAAAACGAATTAATTGATGTGAAGACTGATGTGGTTCTTAAAGTTTAACACTAGAATTACGGAGGTGTCGTTTCCGACACCAAGATTTTTTTTGTATCTCCCGATATTTGCTTTACAAGGCGTAATTTTTTTTCGACTTTTCCCAAAATTTACTATTACAAACCATCCATTACATTTTATTACAAAATGTTTCTTTTTATAAATTACTTTAGATGTGTAAACTCTCACACCCTTTTGTTTACGGAGGGTCATTTTCGACACTAGTATTTCTGCTTGCGAAAAGTTCTGAAGCTCATCAAACGCGCTTTTGTGTCTGGTTTCTGTTTGCTCACTTTTGTTTGAAAGTCTAATTATTGTATAATTAGATTTGCCAAAAAAACAGTGATAAGAAACCATTTAGTTCTGACATGGACTTCTAACTAGTAGCGGTTTTGTTTATGAAATCAAACAGTAAAAATTTGCTAGTTTTTAAATAGTTCACTAAATATGCAAAATAAGTTTTCAAATGTTTGAGGTTCGAGCCCAGTTTACGCAGCTTGATATTTGTAAATTGTAAAAAGGTACTGGTAGCTTATAGACTATACAATAGCGTTTTTATTACAAGCTATAGAGAAAAAGTAGTCTACTCAGAACGCTTTCATGAAACAAAAAATGCCCTATTTCTTGTTTCTTTGTTACGTTCTTAATGAGGAACTTTGCTTTGAATTATTTAATATTCAAAAAGCTGTAAGGGTTTAATGGTGTTTTAATATTTTATGAAAATGTGCTGAGTAATAAACTAATATAGTTCTGATTTGTCATTGGGCTATGTACTGGAGACTGAAGAGGTCAGGCTCAGGGAAGGCACATGGGATACTGACAGCGAAGATTTACTGTTTATTGAACTAATAAAACAGAAACGTTTTAGTTTGTCAGTTTCTACAGCATAATGATTTGTAAAACTGTTATAGACGGAATAATTGGTTTAAAGATTTATTTACTTTTTTGCCTGATTCTTATTTTAGTGACGAGTTCGAGACATATTACATTGCCGCAATTGGTCAAAGATCTTATGAATCGTCAACCGCACACTGCAGCAGAAGCTGTCCATTTGATTACTTACGATGATTTATCAGATGAAGAAGAAGATCAACAAGAAGATGAAAATCTTCCATCAGGTGTTGATGCTGCTTGATAAAGACAAGATTGGTGTCTGCTTAGCAGCAGCTTGGACAGCTATGAAAGTAGCGAATCAAGCAATTCGGATTGAGATATTTTCAATCTTTCTGTTGGATCAAATGCTAATGGTGCTTCAACACATTTAGGAAAGGCAAGATGGTATGGAAAAATAGTCCAACTTCAGTCGTTGGAAGAACTCCTGCCCACAACGTATATACATTATACAGGTGCGAGTGGTGTCCCCAGACAAGTTTTGCAGTCTATTTTCACACTATATGATGCTTGGAAGCACTTCATTCCTGAAGTTATTCTTCGCTCTATTGTAAAATACACAACTGAAGAGGCTCACAGAAGAGGAGATACCAACTTTTTCGTGACTCTAAGTGAATTGGAAGCTTTCTTTGCCCTTCATTACGGTAGAGGTCTGTATGGAAAAAATCATCCCATATGATTTTTCTACTAAAAAAAATATGGAATTTTTGTTTTTTCAAAAACGATGCCACGAGACCGGTTTCTAAAAATTCTCAAATGTTTGAGATTTGATGATAAGCCAAACAGACAGAGAACTGGACCTAGAGCAGATAGATTTGCACCGATTCGTAAAGTATTCGAAATGTTTTCATCTATGCGCCAAACAAAATACAACTGCAAATTTTCCCTTACTATGAATGAGCAACTTAATGCCTGTAAAATTTCGCTGCCCCTTTATCACGTTCATGCCAAACAAGCCGGACAAATACGGGATTAAATTTTGGGTATTGGCAGACGTCAAAACAAAATATGTTGCTGATGCCATACCGTATTTGGGGGCTCAAGAACGAGAATAGCGAGGAGGAACTATTGAGGCAGAATCTGTCATGCCAAAGCTCACAGATAAAATAACAGGAAAAGGTTGCAACATCACTTGCGATAACTTTTTTACTTCATTACCAGTTGCTGAAAAGCTTGCACGGAACAAAATATCGACTGTAGGAACAATAAGAAAAAATCGCCGAGAGTTGTCGTCCCAAATGACGCAACCACTTCCAGACAAAATCTATCATAGTCGCTTTATGTGGCATGATAGAAGCAACGCTTTGTTTGTTGCTTACCAACCAAAGGGCAAGAAGTCTGTATATGTCTTCTTCCAACCATGCATTCCTTGCCAGATATGAACACTGATTCTTGTAAACAAAAGCCAAATGTTATGTTATTCTATAACAAAAATAAGGTTGATGTTGACTATTTCAACCAGATGACTCGTCTCTATACAACACGATCTGCTTCAAAACGTTGGGCCCATTTTGTATGAAAAAATATTCTTGATATGGCAGCAATAAATGCAAAAATATTGTTTGTAAAATGTACTGGAAATCGCATTAGTCGCCGACAGTTTATTTTTCAGTAGATAAAAAATTTACGTAATGAGCCGGAATCAACAAGTACCGGTACATTTACATCTGCTGTCGCTATTCCTGCCGCCTACCCAGATCGCAAAAGAAGGAAATGTCACGGTAAAAGTTGCAAAAATGCAACTACTTGTTTGTACTTGTGTTGCACAAAGCCATCCTATGGAATTTGCTCCGCTAGCGGATCAACAGTAACATATGTCAAGTGCAAATATTGCTCTTTTCGTGTGTAATTGAAATTACTGTAACTTAGCAATAATATGTTTTAGAATAAAATACCTGTCATTTGACTTTGCTATTATTTTTGTACTATTTACAAAGTGCTTGGAATCGAACTACGATGCATTCAATACGAGAATTTAGAGTCAAAAATTAAATATCCCACAGCAAACTTAATCTTAACGAAAACGCGCAGATAAACACTTAAACTTTGCGGTATTGCAGCTTACGCATCAGTCTCGCAAACGACACCTCCGTAAACAAAGGCATATAAAAATGTACGTAATTTTAGTGTTTAGGAATCGAATTAGATCAATCCATCAAATTGGACTTGGACAGCTATTGCTCGAAGTTGGTTTTATTGAAGAAATTAATATTACTTGAGGAAATAAAGAGGTGCCCCAAACCTTTTCCCACAATTCCCTTGTTCGCGAAAATACAACTAATCTATTTGACTTCGTACCACTGGCAACTCTGCATTTCGCAATTTTGCAAAAACCCAAAAGGCATACAGTAGGATTAGTATTGGTGACATATAGGCATAGGTGGGCACAAATTCGATAATCGTTAATCCGTTAATAACGAAGCAAACATTTTCTTAACTCGTTAGTTCGTTAAAAAGTTTTTTTTGTTATCGGACTAAATTAACTTTCGTTAAGTTTCGTTAACTTTTGTTAAAATTTTCATTGTTAATTTCTTGTACCATTCATTTATCGTACCGGTGCAAATCAGTTTGCACTGGTAACACTTGTTGCATATTAGCAAGAGTTTTATAAAAAAAAAAGCGAAGAAAGGAGCTCGTTTTTGTGGCAAATAACAAGCTGCAGCCTCATAGGTCTATTAATTATTATCGCTGTTCGTAAATTCCAAAGATTTTCATATCGCAGCTTCGTTAGGGCATTTGAACCTATTATTATCTTGAAATTATATTAGACTGTAAAATGTAACTTCCAAAACACATAAAGACCAACATAGCAATAAATATTTCTTTACAATCAGCTCAATAGTGTCATTTCGTGTTCTAGAAGTGAGTGAATAAAAAGAACTGTAATTTACACCCAAAATGTTAACAAATTAACGAACTTCATTAACTTCCTCTAATTAAAGCTGAAAATAACGAATTAATTTTAACGGAAGTATGAAGTTTGTTTAAGGACTAGTGGTTGCCGAAGCTCACGTTTTGCATTAACTTGCCCACCTATGCCTATAGATTTACAGGTACAAGCAGTAGCCAAAGTTTTCAGATTTGGTTAAGCTACTCACTGCTACCAGTTGGTAAGTTATGGGTTTTAGATTACGCTTACAGTTCTGCATTATTACGCTAGTTTTTGATTTCAGATCAGAGATTAGCCTTCAGTATACAGTATATTCTATCATTTTATTGCTTGTTGTACAATCGTTTACTAGCTTAGTGAAAAAAAGTTGGCAAGAATAAGCCACGCTGGATGGAAGCGTTGTTGGTAAGCCAGGCTGGTGTTGTTTTGGAGCTGCTATAGTAGGCAATAGCCTATAAAGTCTGCAAGAAATTTTGAAAAATAAACCTTTTGTGGTGCCACAAAATTGCGAAAAGCCGGGTTGCCGATGGTACGGAGTTAAATGGATTAAATTGTATTTTCGTGATGAAGGGGAATTATGGAAAAGTGTTTGGGGACCTCGTCATTATCTCAAGAAGTTTTCATTGTTTTCTATTAAACCGATTTCGAGTAGTATCTTTCAAAGCCTAACAATCAATGAGAAAGGGGCGTTCTATCAGCATTGTCAAGTCAACACAATTTATTTAATTATGTAACTCAGAATGAAAAAAGCACTACTAAGTCGTGTAAGAAATACGACTTTTAGTCGTATAGGGCAAACTATTAGTGTAAGACAAACCAGCTACTACGAATTTCAGTACTATAAAACAAACTAATCCTATTCGTGATTTCGCACAAAACCTACGCCCATTGACCACAGTGATCGGTTCCTTCAAATTAACAATGTTGAGAAAGGAAATTCTTTTCGTATATCTGTAGATTACTCAATTATTTTCAAATATAGAAGATAATTACTCATATAAAATTATTGACCATACATGCATATGCAATTATGCAGCTGAAATTATTGACCAGTTTAAATTTATTCTTCGATCAACTTTAATTCTGTTGAACAATTCTCTTCTTTACGGTGCTGTATTGTTTGTAAATAATTGAGTAAATCTATTTAAATAAGATTTATCTCTGATGATCCCATTTACAGGTGAAATAGACTATTGGGTTTTATAGGTTTTTAATTTTTAATGTTTTAATACTGTGGTAATCTGCTGTAATATTGAGTAATCTTTATTCGAACATATTTTTTTAACATTGTTGCTTCTAACAATTGTAGAACAGTAATCACAATCGCTTATCAGTTTCATCTTCGACGAAATTCTGAATTGTGGAAGAAATTTTCAACCGCCTACAGTAGGTAAAAAAAGTTTTGCTTGACAATAAGTTACTTGATTAATGACGTCACTGATTGTTTTGTTGCAATTTTCTATTTCACTCCGTTCTTCATTAAAGTCGGCAATATTGGCGGATGTTAATTCACAAAAAGCAGAGCTTTTGGAATAATCTAAACAAAACTTTTTTGCGCTCGTAATAGTAAAAACAATCACGTTTGTCAAAAAACATATAAAATCGTTGATTGATAAAAAATAAACAATGCGCCGTTACTGCAAAAGACAGGGGTTTTGTGCGGAACCAGGTTGAAAGAGTTAACCGCTACTTTACCTGCTAAATAAACTGTGCCTATTGGTGGTAAGTAACCAAAAGGTAGCTGATTCTCGGTTCGATTCCCCTACCTGGTAATGCGTCGTTTTTCCCTAATGGAAAATACTTTATTTCCATTGGTGCCAAACAGCCTCATGGGCTACTATACTCTGCGATGATTTGAAATTTCACAGCCTAATGTGGCCAAATTCTGCTTTGTCTTAAATTTTATAAAAAAGAAGTTCTGTAAGTCGGTGCTAAACCAGAAGCGATTAAGCTTCTCCAAAGAATTATTGGTAAGCCTGTATACACTCCGAATAAGCCTACTACAAGAATTATTTGTAATAATACTTTGAGGACATTTTTCGATAGAGAATCCAAAACTTCCGACGTCGGCGCGACTGAAAAGATATCTTGCAAAACGTTTCGCCTCGCAAAAAGCTGTAATAGAAAAAGCCGTGAAACTTGTGACACAGTCACCAAGCATGCACATTAAATGTTCTAATTTTCACCAACGTTTGTGAAAGCGTCCTGCGAGAAAATTTTGTGAACTTTCGATGGCGCAATCCACCTCTGGTCCAACTTTAGAATACCGATGCCGCAGCAGTTTGATCAACGTTACAGTATTATACTGTAGATATTTCTGTTAGCGCAAAGAAAATTCTTCTTAGAAAGAAGTTTGATGCAGATGTATACCGTAGTCTTACTGCTTCAATTTGAAAAAAAAGGTGCTATCTGTGTTAAAAATTGGATTTTGCATTCCGATTGACTGCTGAGTTATCTACAGGGGTCTGTAAACTCTGTCTTTCCTGCTTGAGCACTCCAGGGCAATTACAAAAACGTCATAATCAAATCAAGAATTTTTAGTACTTTTAATGGTACACTCAATCACATGACTGCTCCGCTTTGCATTAGTATTATTAAGCATATAATAAAGAAATCAAAAAGAGAAAGAGTTTATCAACCTCTCATAAAAACAATTATGGTGACTAATTTTCGAGAAAATTTTGGTAAAAAAGAGAAAAACAAAAATAATAAATATTCATTAGCGCATTTTTCATTTGCTTTTTAAGGGTCAAGAGTAGGCTTACAGTTTGTGTTAGGATTAGATTTGGGGTTAGTTTTGGAGCAAAAATTTGAGCTTGGGTTAGATTTGACATAATTAATAAAAAAATAGATAAAAATTTTTGATAAAATCGAGCTTTTTTTTGCTTTTTGTTTTTTTACCTATATAGGTTTTTGAGATAGCATACTATATCTTACGTTTGTTTGATTCTTGAGAAATTGACAAACCACAGTGAGAGTAAAGACAAAGCACAAAAACTGCAAAACTTCGCCATTGCTTTATAAAATCCATGAACAGATTTCGTTATAAATAAACCAAAAATTCCTGCAAGAAACTGTAATATTTATGCTGGAAAGTGCAAATTGAAAACCACAATTTCAGTATTACATTTACTAATAGAAATCCAATGGGCGAATAGAAGGGATGTACAAACTTTTTTGAAAGAGTGCCGAATAGAAATTTGCTAAGAAGCCTGGGGCTAATGGGTCAGGACAAGACCAACGGCCGATGTGTACATGAGTGCAATAGAAAACGTGAAGACAAAAACAAAAAACGTTTTAGGCTTAATTTTGGGACATCGGAGTGGTAAAAAAGTTTTAAAAAAGGGAAAACCAAAAAAACAAAAAACATTACGTCTTCTAGGTTGACTCCATCGCGTATCTTCAAGTTAAATTCATCAAGGAAAAGGTGAACACTGGAAGCGGACCGGAAAAATTCATCGCGGTCCGTAAACGGCCTGGGACGGAACTTTAGACCCCTCTGCTAGCATTATTGCATCTATTCCAACTGTAAAACGGATACTTGAGTTTGGCAGAGTTGGTCAACACTAACGCGTATACTGACTTCAAACCATTTTGAAATGGCTGTTTAAAAAATGTTCAAGCATCTGAGTTGGAAACGAAGAAGTCAAATAAAACTTAAAGGGCACTCGCAGATTAAGTAACCGTAAAGAATTGGACTCAAACTCACAAAGGCTAAGATTTGGTTCCCTGCCGTTGCAAATACCTGCGTTGAAAAAATAGTTTTGTGTTGTGGAAAAAATAGGTTTGAAATTTATAATCGTCCTGTTTTTTAAACAAATAAATTTCAAGTAAAAAATAATGAAAAAAACGAGAATTTAATGACTTTAAGTAGCATATACAGTTTCCTTGCAACATTGCTTGGCATTCAGCATTTAACTGGAACCGTAGAAATAACTACCGTTCTAAGTTGTGGACAGCTATCAGACCATAGGCGTAGCCCAGGGGGCACGCCCCCCTAATTGAAATGCCACCAATGATAAAAATGTGACGAAAAAGCTTATTGTTTCTTTTGTTTCAGTTTTTTTAGCAATTTCGCATGTAACAGTATGCTCGCGTAAAACAGTACTTAACAACACTATTGACGGTCAGGGGGCACGGGCCTTCTCAATTCAATTTTTGCCAACCAATGTAATGTATAACCAAGGTGAAATTAGGGGTTTTTGTTCTACAAATTGCTACCGCAAGCTCTCATCTCGTCTTTATATAAACGTAATGCACTGACCAGGGACGAATTTTCCATATGGCACACTGCGAAGGGCCCCGTGCTCAGATAGTTAGATTTTTTTTTGATTTTCATCTATATTTGGCAGGAAGATGTTGCGAAACTTCTCAAGTGCCAGGGCCCCGCGCAATGTAAATCCGGCCCAAGCAATATCAAGGTTAGTTGGCGTAACCTTTGTTGTACCATTTTTCAATAACAATTCACCTCCACCTCGCCAGTTTTTACGAGAAAAAATACTTTTGAAAAAAATTAGCTGGTGGAAATGCTCATTGATCAAATTATTGAATTTAAATTGAGAGGGCCTGATCCCTCCGTTGTACATGTAATCCTAAACTGATTATTTTTATGATAAAAAGGAAGATTTTCAAGTGGATTGTTACGTACTGCTAAAACATTTCAGGAGGCAATGTATCTTATTTCCCCCTACCTGGGCAAAATCACTTACAAAATTTAGCATCAAAATGCAAGATTTTAAACGTGTTTTGGACTTAAATTACCAGTAAAAGGAGGATTGAACAATTTATTTTTTTCAATTGGCTTTCAAATGTTAAAAATCTAGTTCTTTCAAATGGCTTTGAACAAGAGCAAAATCTGATCCAATAAGGCTTTAAAAATAGCTTTTAATAGCATTTTTTTCAAAAAAATTACAAAAAATTACCCAGCGTCTGCGATGCGTTTGAGTTTCGTTAGTTTACTTCACACGTCATCCATTTTAGACATTTTTGCTTTTTAGCTTTTGGTTTAAGCCCTATTCTTTTAGCAAAATCCTGGTTAAGTGCCAAACCAGGCCACGGCTTTTAATCTTCCATTCTGCAATATTTTTGCAACACAAAAAGTTCCTCTTTCGAGAATTTCTGATGACATCATTGCATGTGATTTGTGGTTTGACTCTGCCCCCAATCAAAAATTCTGGCTACGCCTATCTACCCTGCATGAACAGGCATTTAAGCTACTTTGATGTTTGCCCAATACCTATCAAAGTACCCCCTCCAAACTAATTATAAACAATTTATAAACATCCAAACCATTTATAAACATCAATCAGTGAACTTAATGATTGAATTGTTTTTATTTGCAATCTTTTGTGCAATTTAAATTACCAATAAGATATATACCAAAGAAAAAAGAAATGAAGTTAATTCTGCTAAAAGTCATTTTATTCGAATTTTGCACCAACTCAAAATTATTTTTCATGAAATATATTTTTCTCTTTTATAAAGTCAAATATCGATTGTATTAAATAGCGACTATTTGCAGCCTTTAGGTATAGCTGGGCTTTCCTTTTTAGACACAAAGCTTCTGATAGCTACTGTAAGAACTTCACTCCAGAACTCGTTTGATGTATGAAATAATAGTATATAGTTTTACAGTAGAATGATTAATACAGGTAACAAAATTTTACAAAATCACCAAAAGAGTGATGATGTTTCCCAAAATTTCTAGGAAAAGTTAAATTTACTTTCAGCATAATAGAATCTTAGACTGAGAAAAAACTGCAATGAAAGTAGTATTTTTTGCTCCGATTATTATAAGCTTAATTACTTTCGCCCTCAGACCCAAGCATATGATTTATAATCATTTAGCGGTAGAAATCATTTTTGCTGCAAAAGTTTTACTTCTCTTTTGAATTCAAATGCTCTACCAGTGGTTTGCTAGCAGGCTACGCGCCAGAAGAAAAGCACTGCAAAACCCATTGGTTTCTTTTCTCATTCATGTTAATTTCTGCATTGATCTAACTTCGATGCCAGTGCTTACCTGTTGCTATTTTTGGAAATAAAAGATCGTTTGGTTTCATGGCTGCATGAGCTGAAACAATTGTGCTTGTATACGATTTCCGCTAATTTTGTTTGGGAATCAAAAGTGCATTGTTTTTCTCTGCGGTCACCATGCAAACAGAGATGATCGATTGAATGCTAAATGCAGCTCGGTACGTATGTAAAGCAAGTCAAAATAAATCAAATTTTTGTATTACTCGCTGTATTATTCCGGATCGTGTAACGAGTTTGCAGGGCCCAACTCCACGTCACTGCTTCTTGGCAACACAACTCCTTTCGAAGAACTGTTGCAGTGGTTAAGAGTCAACGGCAACACTGTGTCTAATTTGAGCGGCCTAAGTTTTGAACCTCAAACCTGCCGCTCCAGAAAGGAACGCGCTACCGTGAGACCAGCTGACGGGTGAATAATTGTTTTTTTTTTTCCCGGTAAGCAGGTTTGAAATTGTTCTTTTCTCCGTAATTGTTCCTTCATGCCAGTAGTTCAAGATGACGATTATTAATTGTTTAGTTTTTTCACAAAGATACAATTATTAAAAAAACATATTAAGAAATTAATGATTGTGATCTTGAATTTGTGAAAAGAAGAAAACAATTGCAAGCTTGCTTACAGAAAAAAAGTGGTCAGAAGAAACGGTGACGAAACAACAGAGAGATATTTTTATTGCTAAACAAACCACTTAATTAGTTTATTTGTCATTTTATAAGAAAACTGCTACCTTTACTGTTTGATTTTGGTGAGCACTGATTAAGCTTTATGCGTCAATAGTACAAATTACGTTGCTGTATACGTACATCAAGCCCGAATTAAGCTTGACATTTTGTCATTTTTAAACCCGGGCCCAACCCGAAAAGCTCGGCCCAACTTACAACTCTGATGCGCATAGAAGCCAAATTGGTCGTTACTCAATAAACATTCATTTTAAAGTGAATTTTGTTTCGTTCGTTCTAGCAAAAACCTAATCATGATACTGGAATATATTAAATTAGTCAAGCTTTATTTTATCGGAAAAATTCTATCTACTTTTGATTACTTTTCATCTAAAATGAGTAACTCAATCCCAAATGCTAGCTCAATAGCTGCTGCATGGGTCAGAAACATTTTTGGCCAAAAGAGCCATAAACGTTGCTTACTTTCAGTTGTATTTTTTTGAGAACCGGATCACATTTTTCATTTCTTTTTTAGTAGTATTATATTTTTTTATTATCGAGGAAAGTTGCAACTTTCATAGTACAAGAACTCGTAATTGCCAATTGAATGGAAAAAAGCAGCAAAGCATTTCAGTCTTGATGCAACTACTGTGCGCATTTTTTGGCGGCTTTTACCGATCGCGAATATTGTGCCCGCAGAAATACGCGTGATATCTTTTCGATGTAAATGCGAAAAAGTAAAATGCAAGCAAATAAATGACACGCGAATTTCCAAATTATTTGTGTGATCGATAAAGCCGCCTTACTCTAAATTACAATGTCTGAATTTATAGTTTATGCGATTGCTGATGCTGAATGTTGTTGCTGATCGCTTTGAAATTTGGGTGATGATTTGTTAGTTTAAGTTTCATATAGGTGTTAAGGCTTACAGTATATGCGTTAATCCTATTGCAAACGTGGTGGACAAAAATGCCTTTCTTCTTTGTTTTTTCGTCATAAATTCATTCACAAAAACGATTTTTCTTCGAACCAACTTTGACTTTGAGTCAACTTTATTCAAAGATAACTTCTGAATATTTGAAGTTGCCATAAAAAGTTTCCCAATTTTGAGGTTTGCCGGAGTCACTTTTCAAAGTCTGAGCAATTTTCGTTAATATTTTACTTACATGACGTCATAAGACTTTTTGTGACGTAACTGCTTTGACCAAGGCACTTTATGATTCGGTATCAAAAAACAAACCTATGTAGGCCTATATACAAAATTTGAACCACCTATGACATTTTTGAAAAATTAGTGTCATTTTTTTTCTAAATATGGTCCTGGGCTTATTAAGCAGCTGATGTCATCAATTTTTGATTAGTTTTTGCAAAAAATTCGGCGAACACCAACCCGCGCGCCAAATTTCGTGCTCCCTTGATTTTTGTTTAGAAATTAGATATAGGGCAGGCTAGATCTTGGAACCAGCCATTCAACTTTAATTCAAACTCTAACTCAGCAAACCCTAATCTTTTAATTTTTAAAACCAAAAAAAATGATGATTCCTTATTTTTAATTTTTTTCCTTTTTTTATTTAAATTTTTCTGTGCAGTAAATAAACACTTACATTAAGTTTTTGTTTTTCGAAAAGACAAGAAAGTTTAAGTTTATTTCACGGAACGCTAGGAATATAAGCAGACAGCAAACAGCGAAAAACCAATCGGTACCTAAGACTATGATAACGTAAGCAGCCCTATTAGATGAAGTTTCAGGAGTACATTTAAATACAGTTGCGTAGCCAAGAGGGAGCGTGGAGGGGGCTAACCCCCCCATTGGCATGTCGACCAAAATGCAGAATTGGAAAAACACTACGTTTTTAGCATTTTTGAGACTGTTTTATGCTCTGCAGTGGACTAAACAGTGATTTAAAACATCTTTTGAAACATATGTTCAGGGGGGGGGGGGTGATTTGTCAAAAATAAAACCAACAAATAAATAAAAACTTTGAAAAATGGTCAAAAATAAGCAATCAAATTTGATCACAAGTGTAAAAATTCTGAACATAGGTGTCATCAACAAATATACTATAAACTAAGTAATAGAAGGGGGAGGGCTATTCAGTATTAGTTAATTACCTATTATTATTTCTCTCAAATTTCTTTTCATTAGCCCCCCCCCCCCAATTATTTTTCTCTAAAAACTCTATTCGAAATAGATTAGTCCGTGTGAGTTTTATTGAACTATTCGATTTTATAATTTACCAGCATCTAAACGAGAGAACTAACATTTTACCATTAACCACCTCCCAAATAGCCCATTTATGCCACCAGTTTAATCTTGTTTGTACTGCCAATTTCTAAGCCACGTTTTAAAAGCATTATTTTTAAATCAAAATAGCCCTAAAATGAAGTTATTTTTGCAAAAAAATGCAAAATTTTCAAGCGCTGGTAGCTACGCCCCCAGACCCCCGTGCCTCCGGCGGCTGGGGGCTCCGCCCCCACACCCTCAAACAGCCCCCCCGATGCGAATTTCTGGCTACGCGCCTGCTTGAATAAATAAATATAACAATTGACTAAGGAAATCACAACTAACCGAATTATACAAGCAAAACCATAAATCTGATATCACTTAGTACCGGAATTAAAATATACTCCAGTGCAAAATTTACTGACTGCAGTGTTGGTGCAAATGTGGACAGAAAGTAAGAGTATCTATCAAACATACGTAGGCCAAAATGCGAAACGGATAGCTTTTTTGAATATCTGAGTACCCCGAAAATTTATTTTGAGTTTTGTTAGCTACGACCCTAAATTGCATAAGTCAAAAATTCATCAACACTAGTCGTAGCCATACCATTACTGTGGCAATACATTAAAAATATTAATAAGGCAAGCTCTATTTTGTTGAAGAATTCATCTATTTTGTTTTCCTTTATTTTAATCGAACCGTAATTTACGTATAACTTTTTCAGGTGTCCATTGCCCACCTTCAAGCTCATTTTTTCCTGTTCTGCTTTTTGCTAAATCAGAGTAAAAAGGTTTTACATTGCAAAACAACCATCAGGTCGAAGAGCTGGTACTTCAAAGGACATTGTTAACATACCAGCTCTTTGATTTTCACCGTCCTTTTGGAATGGCTTATTTGTGGCGTGACTTAGTAATGATCGCCAGGCACCGGAGTCAAGAAACAGGCCCGAAAGTGACCATAAAGAAACGTCAACTTCTACTTTAACGCTATTTCACAAGAAGGGAGGCAAAAATGCCCCCACTCGATTTTTTGTGATAAATTGCTTTAAAAAAAAAAAGACTTCTTCTTCAAGCCAACTAGAATAAGTCAAGTTTATTTACAAATAACCCCTAAAAATTAAAAGTGGCTAAAGACCAAATTTCCCAATATTGAGGTTTGCCGGAATCACTTCCTAAATCTAAGCAATTTTCGGCCCATATTAAATGATGCCACAAAAGACGTTTTTGTGACGTAACTAATTTGACTTAGGCCCTTGATGATTTAGAATCAAAAACTAACCTCTGTACAAAATATTTGAACCGTCTATTAGGTTTAATGAAAAAGACATTATTTTTCGAAAATATTCATCAGACGTCACTATGATCAGTGGTGCAAATCTTTGTTGAGCATTGGGGGAATAATTTGCAATTTTACCCCGATTTTGCCCTATTTTCAACATTAGGGAGGATGAACGTCGACCAAGACTCTTTTCAGTTGAGCAAATTAAGCGAAGACCAAAAAACAAGGTCTTCACCAGTAATGGAGCACTATTTTCAAGTACTGACCAGCGCTCAGATGCACACAAGAGTCAAATTATTGGAAGGGATGCAGATGAAGACCATACTCAAATTATTGGAAAGATATATCCCCCCCATCCCCCCCTGGTTTCGGCACCACTGATTATGATGACATTATCAACTCAAAACGCATTTTGTAAAAAACTTTTGGTGAACACCAAATGTGCCAAATCTGGTGTTTCCATGACTTTTGGTTGAGGAGTTAGCTTCCTAGTGTAAAATGCGTCGGTCAAATAGATCATGTTATATTGGGTTAAAACTAGCGCTTATAGTTTAATTTCTACTCACACGCCAAACCAAGCTAAGCGTTAAAAGCACAGCGTGTGATGATCACTCACAGCTGTTTTCAAGCATAAGTTTTCAGTAGGGTCAAAGCTACTGTAGGTGGATTCTCAATTTTTTGTTATTCAAATAGTTAGTTTGATATTATGTGCGAGTCTTTTAAGTCTTGTGGTCACCTTGTTGAGCATATTTACGCCTGGTTCAGAGTAGTATGCTATCGTATACCAAAGCATTTTTGGTCTCCGTTTGCTAAAGTTACAAGCTTGTGTGAAAAGCATGTCTTGGCATTATAGTTGGAGCTTGTTAAAAGAGATAATTAAGATATACGCCTGGTGTTCATACCGATTTTACAGCTAAAATTTCTAACTTGATGTGTAACTTGATTACTTATAATAATTTTACGTTTTCTATTCAGTTCGAAAAACAGCAACTGACGAAAAAACCCAAATTCAAAATTTAACATATTTAATTCACTTAAAAAAGCTTGGAACTTTTTGGACACAGCAGGTGAAACACACAGTAAAAATAAGCAAGTTTTGAAAGAAACAAATAAACAATGATTTTGATTTATAGTCTGTCATTTTCATATGACAAAGATTTTTGAACTGTACTTTGCCTTATTAGGCTTGTTCGAGATGTCCTTGCGGAAGAAAGCTTTTGTGCGGAGCTTGAAGCTAAGGAGATATTTTGCGGAAGGGAATAGGATCCGTATCCAAAGTAGGATCGAACAGAGTTCCACCAATTTCTGCGTAAATCTTCTCGACGCATTATTGTAAGAGAAAATATACCAAGGCCCTAAAATGTACCAGTGATATTACTAAAAACACAGAGTAATAGCAAAAGTGCATCCACTGTATCGTAAAGCGATGAAAATATACCGGTAACAAAAGTTTTTCAAGCAATTTTCCGACTGACAAACATTTTTATTGTTTACTGGAGAAAAAAAGCAAATTAATATGCAAATCAACTATAAATTAAGTAAGCAAAAAAGTGTGTAATGTAAATATCTGAAACCAATTTACAAACACAATAAAGTGACACGGAGCTGTGCAGCAGACATAACTGTATGATTTCGATTTAGACAATACTGTCTGTTGACTTATTTTTAAAAGCTAAAAATTAAAGACTATATTTTTCTCATCACTAACATATTATGGAAGGTTCAAACAGCTTACCATTTATTTTCGAAACAAATGACCATTTGAACGTGACCAAACTATTATATTTTAAAAAAGGAATTCACCGGCAGTATTTCAAGATTTCCAAAATTGCAACTTTTTACTCCGAATTACAAGTTAATTGATAAATTTTTTGTCAAACCACCATAAGAGTAACTATACCAATATTAGAAAAAGTAAATTAACAGCCATTACTGTGGTTCGTCTTTAACAGTCATTGTAGAAGCTACTGCTTAAAGCAGGATGAGTTTTGAGGTTTGCAAGCCGCTGCAAAGTTTTGATTGATTTGTTCAAACAAAAAACAAAATTTGGAGTTAAGGCCAAATGAATCTTTTTTTACCTGCAAAGACGACGATATGGCAAACAGCCATCCCAGGACGTTATATATAAAATCGTTTCTGGTAAAAATTAGAAAAAACCCAAAAGTCCAGGTCAAGCCCATAGTAAATGTAGCTGTTGTTGCAATTAAAAACAAATCTTTGTTCCTCTTCTTTGTCTGACAGGACCCTGGATTCTGAAATAAGCAAAAAATTAAGTACTTAATTTTACCCATGGTATTTCACAAGCAATTGCAAACTGCGTGAACGGCTTAGCTGTTATTCCAATTTTATTACTTGCTGTATAAAGCAGCTGAGTAGGAAGTTGTTTGGTTTGTTCAAGAGGCGCAAGCAGCAATTATCCACTTCTGTTAATATTCAAGCCATTATTTTAATTCAAATTCACTTTGATTCAAATTTAGAAATTTGTTTCAAAATTGAATTTGCTGCAAGAAAAATGTTCTATAATCGAGCTATTACAAAAGCTTGAAACTAAATTTGCTTTATTGTGCAATTTTTCCTCTTCTATAAGTTCCAATTTTAAGAAAACACTTTCGAAATAAAAAATTAACCAGCAATTTAATCTACTGAACTATACTTACTTTTATTTGCTGGTGTTTTATTTTATAAATCACTTTCAAAAACACGACAATATTTGCAAGCAATATGATTCCAACAGGGAGCAAAAACCCAAAATACAGACCGTTTGTGTGTAACCAACATACATTTTCTGGGTGGTAGTTATCTAAAACGACTCATTATTAATATTTAAATACAGTTTGGTTTTGTTTTTCAATAATTAAAAAAACAAATCAAAGCAGAAATTTCAACTATAAACAAAGTGAAGTTATTTTATATCTTGCCGTAAAAACTGAAAAGAGTTACAAAGCTGAAGCAGATAAAAATTTAAGGTAGACAGACTACAGTCCGATTTTTAGTACCATTGTTGGATTTGGTTATTGATCTCTTCTTCAAAAAATAAACCTAAAACGGATTCAGAAAAAATGCATGTAAGAAACAGCCTGATAAGTAAGCAAACTGCTAGTAAACATTGACAACATTTTTGGTCAACTATTAGCACAACGCGCAGAACTAAGATGATATAGTCAATAGTTTTTCTAAAGATCGTGTGCGATTGATGTTCTTCGAGACACGTGGTCTTTTGACCGCTAATATTTGGCGCATTACAGTACAAAGTTGTATGTTGGGCCGGGCTTTTCCGATCGGGTTCGGGACTAAAGTTGACACAAATTCCGGCTTAATTCGGGCCTGAGACGTGCTTTGTGTCTTAGGTGCAAAAAAATATGATCAAAATTACTTGGCAACATTGCTAAATTTTTCAGACTTCACTTAACTTTCGGGGTTTTTTGGGCATGATTTGGGCAACAAATTAGTCTTCGGGTTCGGGCCGGGTTTGAGCCTGAACTAATCGGCCCGTTTACAACTCTGTTATAGTAGTATATTCTTGCTTAAGAATCGCGAAGCAGCGCATAGCAACTGCTCTGGATGGCAAGAGTGCAATTTGCACTAAGCTTACTAATCTTTTTCAGCAATCACAAAGTCAATCGGGAAGTTTGGCATGGACAATAGCATCTAAGCGCTTCTTCATGAGTGGATGTGAATCATTCACTCAATAAACTTTCTAAAAGTTTTCCTCAGAATTAGGTTTTTACTAGAGTAGCAAAGCATTTAGAAATTACAAACCAGCATGCACGCTGAAAAAAAAAAAGATTTACTTCGTAAAACAGAGAACAAAGATTAATCAAACATAAAAATAATCTTAACCAGCCAGTTGGTCGAGCGGTAGCGCGTTCGTCTCTGGAGCGGGAGGTCTGAAGTTTAAATTGCGGTCCGGTCAAATGAGATACAGTATTGCAAATGGGTCGATATTTTTTCAAACCTCGCCACCGCTGCGATATTTCTTCGAAAGGAGCTGGGTTGCCCGGGCGCAATGAAGCGGAGATGGGGCCCGCCAACTCGTGACACGCTTCGGCACAGTACAGAGAATATAATGAAAGATTTCAAAATCAAGTATGATGAAAGACGCCAAAATCATATCTTTCATTACGTTCAATGTAATTCGCCGAAGCGTGTAACGAGTTTGCGGGGCCCATTTCCGCATCATTGCGCCAGGGCAATACAGCTCCTTTTGAAGAGATGTTGTAGTGATGGCGAGCCATTGGCTACATTATGTCCGATTTGACCGGCCCGAGATTTTAACCTCAGACCTCCCACTCCTGAAATGAACGCATTACAGCTCAATTTAATTTGAAAAATTATTTCAATTAAATATTTCACTAGAAAAGTACCACCAAAACAACCGAGAATCAAGTTCTTGAAGTAATAAATCAATTTTTAGACGAAGAATAATTCAAAATAAAAGAAAATAATCGACTTAAAATGTTGTATAAAGTTGTACCTTCCAATCCAATTTTACCCGATGGAACAGAAAATCCGCCCGAAAGGCCCATTGTTAGCAACGCTATAATCGCTGGAACACAGTAACACACCACACTTGCTTTCAACAGAAAATGGCTTTGGTATGTTTCAAACACCTATAAATCGCAATCAAGTTTATAACAGCATAGCGCCGAAATCATAAATTGAAAACTACAATAATTCGTAAAAGATGAAAAGTAAAATCGATACGTAAACTGCAAAAAGTTAAAGTCTCAGTAAGATTCTGTCTCAAAAAAATTCAACAATCTCAATGTTAAATCATTAAATCGAAGGACCAATTTAGTTAATATTTTTTAATATTATAAAGCCAGTAAATGGTGTCGTTAACTACGATCGTAGTCTCCCAGACTCCAGTTGCAAGATTGAATTTTGGACATGACTGTGTACTGCGGAGGATTGGCAATACCTTCACGAAGCCCTTTCCGAAAGTATAGCTTCTTCAAAACAAAGTTTGATGACAAGCGAGTAATGATCATATACAACCACTCAAAGAGCCGTTTCAACAAAAATTCGACCACCTCAAAAGTTGAGAAGTATAGTAAATTGTTAATATACCTTTCGAACCCAGCCAAACTACTGAACTGTAAAGCACTATAGTTACCTTAACTACTTCGATGTACATTTCATAGCTGTAAGCCCCCATCCAGGTCCAAGAAACCAAGAGAAAATAATGGAGGAGAAACGTCACTGCGGTACATCCTGCTGGGTTTTCAATTGCATTTGAGACACCAGATGCAAAAACAACGTAAGAAATACAAAGATTGCAGCACAAATGAAAGAGAATTTTTCCGGGTCGATGTTTTCTTAGCTCTCTAAAACACATTAAACGTAATCCAAGGTAAAACGTAAAATAAGCAAATCGTCCCAAATTAAAATTTTGTTTCACAAACAGTACTTTGCAATGAGCTCGATAGTATTTGCGACAGTAGTTAACGTCACGATTTGGACTGAAATAGATGTTTCATGAGCGAGTATTCCGCAATGCGGTATAGCAGCGCATTAACTTTTAGATACCTTTTCGATCATGTTCTAATGCGGCTACTAAGCAACAATGCTTTTATATTCTTACATCGAGTCGAAAGTCGAAACAGTGCTGTAGCCGCTTCGGTGTTGCCGGTATCACAGCTATAGTGGAAAAAATTCTCTGCATGTGTTAATATGTGACGTTGTGTCGCTGCTTTTTTCCTCACTCTAAATGCTATCTACAGATCTATTGGCTATTATTGTGATGGCCAGAAATAAAATAAATGAATGTTGTATTAATCTTACCAGAACTCGTTACAGTTTAATTGTCTTCCATCCAATACAAAAATTTTCTGCAATGTTAATTGCACCCAAAATTTTTTGAATGGAACAAAAAACTATACATAGTTGTAGATCAACGCTTTTTTCTTTGGGTTTGGTGCAGTGCATATTGGTAACAACTTGTAGAGCGAGATGCGCAGTGCATATTGAAAATAATGTATAGGGCGAGAGAAATTACAACTGGTTGGTATAAAAGCTGCCAATTATAAGCTAAGTCGCAATAACTTCATACGAGGTATGTGAAAACAGAAATAAAGAAATTGAGCCGTACTTATTGAAATTTTTGGTAAATTAATGACTTATACTACATGTTTGCTTTGCCCTCAAACAAAATAGCTGCAAAATTGCCAAGTCAGTAATAGCACAGCATATTTTACAAATTATTTAGATTATTGCAAACTATACGTTACACTCAAGCTAAAAAGGCAGACATGAATACATCAAAAATTCTTTCAAAATTTGCTCCGAGTTCAGAAAGAGCAATTGATTCAATTAAGCAATAGCTACTTCCTACGTGTGAAATTGGCACATTCTGTAGCAAGAACAGTGATCGATGTTATAATTAGTTCTTTTTTTGCATTTCTGACAAAGTACGATAAACTTCAGTCTGAAACTTAGGAATGAACTTACGTAACAGAAATTAAGGATATGCAAACTAAATTTAGAAACCGCAATTTCTCCCTGGCCAGATTAACGCTTTCAAATTTGCTATTTTGTATTTTATATGAATAACTATGGCATTTCAGAATAAATGATTTTAGGCTCACATTTTTTTAACTCAGTTTTCCATGAGTCAAAGTATAAAAAATTTTAAGTCAATACTTGTTTTTGGTGGATGGCGGTGACTTCAGAACTGAAAAACGTTTCTGCGGTAGAAAATACTTTAACTACTGCATTTTATTTCTTAACACTACATTATTGAATCCGCCGAATTCGCAAAGATATTTATTAGTGATCACAATGTGCATGAACATGTAGTGTTGCTGTTGTTGCATAGACAGAGCCTCATAGAAAAATCTTATCGGAGGTGCGAAGACTGACGTCAGATTTCTTTGCCAAGGCTAGAGCTGAAGACCAAAATAAAAGAAAAGGTCTTTATAGAAAGTCGACCACCTTTTCGTCTGAAATTGAGCAAAGACCAAAAAGATAAATAAAGGTTTTTCACCGGAAATCCGGCCAGAGTTTACCAGCATGCACACAGAACTACAACTACTTGAGTGTTAAGGCAACTACTTCAGTGCGCGTTAACTTATAGTTCTCCCGGCCCCCTAGACCCAGGCCGGCGTACGATGTAGCCTCTAAACCCCTCTTTCAGGACCTGTGCATATAGTTGCATAATTATCCTCCTGTCTCCGGAATACGTCAGACACTAATTACTGAACGATCTGCGCACTATCTTTTTATTGCAATGACCACTTCATGCTTGGAGGAATCTGCACCTGCTTATAGGAGCTTCCATTGATCCAATGTTGCTGGGGATTTTTTCACATTCTTGTCCATTGAGTTTGCTGCTTGTTCGAAGCCATTAAGCAAAGATGATTATCGCAAAGCGTCTTATCCATAGGCCGCGACAACGTGACCTGGGTGCGGGTTGAACCCAAATCATGCAATGAGAGTCATCGTAGAAACGATAGATGTACAGTATATCTCTACAACCATATGATGGCAACAGTCTATGAAATAAACTCAATGTTTTTTACTTTAAGAAAAATAAAAACACAAACAAAAAATACCTGTAGCAGACTATCACTACAGCAGTAATGAACAAAGCCACAATGGAAATGCAGCAGCCAATTAGACTGAAAATTTCAAGAGTGAAATTAGCAGGAGCATCTTTGGACACCTGCAAAAAAGAGTTTGACTCTGCAAGCAGCATAAGAAGCCCACTGTAGTAAACAGTTTCCAAAGTCAACATTTCCTAAATTTAACATTTAACAAAAAACAGTTTGACTCTGCAAGCAGCATAAGAAGCCCACTGTACGAAACAGTTCCTAAATTTAAAAATGGGGTTGTAACGTCCAATACGTATGTGACAATTATCTGGATTAGTCAGCCGCAGCCTAAAATTGGTATACAATACTTCACAATTCGATTTGCATTTTTGCGATTGAATGAAGAGTTTATTCTACTGTTAAAAGTTTGTGCTAAAACTGCCATAATAGTTTTAGCGTGTTGTTATGATAAGAAAGAGTGTGAATAAACCCTTCGATACAATTAAAAAAAACTTGATGTTAAATCACAATTAAAAAGTTTAAACTTTTTAGCAGGCAAAAACTTTTTAAAACCCAACTGAAGATATGGTTATATGTCTTTATTATAAAAATGTCCTTAAACATTTAGCTAAGAAAAAAAGGTCCGAAAAGAAAACTAAAAGTCAATATAAAAGAAATATCAAACACAGCGCAATTGCTGGAAATGAAATTATTTTTATTAGCTATTCAATGAAAAGCTTGGCAAAGAATTAACATGCATTGCCCCTGGGACTATCTTTGCACGATGCTGCTATTGTTTTTTTGTTTGACATTGGTGCGTTGTTTTAAAACATATAATTTTCAAAGCATAACAGCTTTGTCAAGCATAATCGCATACATGGCTATATATAAACATTAGTTAAACAGTAAAAGGCTGGTTTGCTTACAATAAGCAGTGCAAAGTTAGTGAGATGCGAGCAACTGCAAACAGGAAGTCCATCTTCTATACTCAGCAAGCACCCTTCGCTCGACCACTGGGTTGTATTGAAGTTCCAAAACACACATTCAAATGTTGTTTCGTGGATCTAACAAAAATATACCTCGGAATAAATTTTATATTGTAGAGCAAGTTACAGTTCAGCTTGGCATTCATATCAAAAGACATGTCAGGTTGATTTCTTAATAAACTTGCCTTTATTACGCGTATCGGTACATTAAACCTGATAAGAGAAACTTAATTAATTTTTTGGTTTTGTTCTGTGCTGTATTGACCAAGCCACAAACAACATTAAACCTCGTGCATGCTTACCAAGAGTTTCGTTCCTGGAATTGGCTGCCTACCCTGTCGCTTTTCGATATTCTTATGTTTTATGAGAATCGGTTCATTGAGATTCATATTCGCCGAATCATTCAATCCGACATTCACTGATAGGATCTGTAGAAAAAAAACATAAACTCAAAAAGAAACTGAACTGTTACGCTACCTGGGGCTCCTCAGCAAAAAAACATACATATAGACTAGTTAAATTGATAATTTGTAATCAATTAAATTTTTGAGTTTGTGATATTTCTGGAAAAAAGTTAACGATGCAGGATGTTCAGTAAAAATTAAAATCATTAAAAATTAAAAAAAAATCCACTACAGTCTGTTTCCCCCTAATGGGTTTGTTAGGTGGGTAAAAATCTAAGTAAAAACAGAACGGTAATATACTTCAACACATCAATCGCGTCTCCCGACCCCCTCACCGGAAGCTCTGTGACAGGCGCAAGTCCAGGCCAGCCCAGTTTCTACCACGCCTGACGAACCCATTAGGGAGAAATATACTGTAGTGGGATATTCATATTTTTATAATTGTAATTTTTAACTGAACTTCCTGCGTCGTTAACTGGCTCTGGCCCATTGTCCATTGAGCACTGTGGGAACTGGGAAGACGGTGCACACGTAAGAAAAAAGTTGTTTATTTTAAATAAACTGGAATGATTAAAAAAGCTGAAAAAAATACAAAAAATCATAAAAATGATTTTTTTACCAATTGTACTTGTGAAATCGTTTTATACCCAAAAAATTAAAAGTTTAGTATTCGATCATTAAAGAAAAACTTAGCAATTTTGTAGTTAATTTCAAATATCTTTAAAAGAAAAATAAATGGAAACACTATCAGCGAATGAAAACTGTCACGGAAAACCTCGACTATTTTTCACTTTCCAACAGTTTATTCACACACTCGCTTGCCAAAACAATGCTTACGTTTCTTGGTTTTAGCACCAGTTTATAATTGATACATAGAGGCGTTTTTTATGTAGTTGTTTGCCAAATATCTATAGTTACTGGCGGCAACTTTTGAAATTGGCAAAAACAAATTTTTTGCGATTTTTTGCTGCAATTAAAGTTTATGGATAAACTTGCAAAAAGTGAAATGCTGCTGGAATCACTTCAATCAAATTGTTAATGCCAGAATATATATATCGCTCAAAAACGTTGAAAGATGATTTCGTTGGCAACATGCATTATAGAGATCGAAATTACTCCAAAAGGCAATCCCGTAATCTAAAAAGCAAGAAGGTGACAAAAATCCATCTCTTTAATAACATGCGATCCAACACGGCTACGTATTATCTTCAACCAAATACACACCACGCACTACCCCCATTAGAACTCATTAGACAGTCTGAATAAAAACTATTCTAAAGAGAATAAAAATTCTAATTTGCCCGATTTCTTCAATTTTGCTTAGTCTTGTGGTCACGTAGTTGGGGTCCAGCTGATAGGGCTGAATTGAATATTACTAAAAAGATAGACTTCTATTATTTCCAGCTTTTAATTTACAGATAATTAGGGCTGTGCATTACAATAACACGAACTTACATTTCGAGCCATTTGTTTTGAAGGAAATAACCTGTCGTCTTTGTAATAAATGAAAACAGTCCTAACGTTTTCAGTTGTTTCTGTTCCTTCATTTTTGTTTGTGATTCCAATTTTTGCATCGTTAATCACCCTTGCTGGCACAACGAGCGAAACAGTTGATGATGAATTGTCATAATCTTGATTTGAAATTTGAGGCTCATAGATGATGCTTTGAGATTTCTCTGAGCGATGATTTTCAGCCTAAATTTTAAAGCTCTGTTAACTGACACATTTATTTAAAAGACAAAGGACTAAAACTTTTCCAGAGCCCCATTTTTGATCCCAGCTTAAACCTATTCAATACAAACATATTCTAATAATTATTCAAACAAGTTTCTGTAATATTCATCTACATATTCGCTTAAATATTTAAGCCGGTAACGATAAATGCTCGATGAAATTCTCAGATAACTCAGAGAAGATATTCAACGTCACACAAGGTCAAATAGAATTTGCAATGTCATTTTAGCTGTAGGCAATTTGAAACAATAGATCTTCACTTAACCGCTGCAAAACTGGCCTTTTTACAGTGCATTAATTTTGCTGATTAACCGATCAATGATTGAGTTGATAGAGCGACTGCAACTGAAACAGCAGAGTTGGATTTAATTCTCGGGCGGGTCAAACCAAAAATTACAGAAAGTTCATAATCACAGCTTCTCCGCTTAACTTTCATTATAAAGGAGCAGTACAAAGCCTCTATCTTGTGTGGTAAACAGGTGGGCAGGTGGCAGCTTGACTCGGAGACCGAAATGCCATTTCGCTTTCTTCTTGCCAATGCAACTTATTGAATAAAAGTATAATTACAATTATCAATTATAGATACAATTTTTTGCGTTGAGCCATTTAGGGGGTATTGGGTAAATAGACTCGTATATCAAATGATATGAGCAATATACAACACTCACCTAAATCAATGTAAGAAGAGTACAAAAAGAAACACTCAAAAAAGAAGAATCTTAGAAAGTAAAATCACAAGTTTTAAAAGAAAAGCATAAAAAATGAATTTTTTCACGTTGCCATGTTTCCACAATATTATTATTTTAAACAAATAAATTTATTTGAATTTTTGTTGCTGTATTTGAGCTAACACAAGATGTTTCTATTTTTCCTGCAGCATGGTACTGTAGTAAAATTTTAAGCACTATGTAACAGAGGGTATTTTTGCTCATTAAAAACTTTTGTTTGCAAACGTAACACTACTAAATTACCTCAATTACAAAATTTTCGGTTGACATTTTCCACAAACTTTGACCAGCGTCAAACTGAGACAGCAGACATAAAGATGGTATAAGTTCGGATGTACTTTGCTGCAACGTTTCCACTTCGTTTGCGCGAGCTTTGCCAAACCTATTTGATGGATTTTCATTTGTGACATAAGCTTGCGATAATTGCGACAGAATTGTCACAATATTTCGCAGACTACCATCTGTCAGAATCTAGAACATGATTTGTAAATTTAAAATGCAAAATACTAAAGTAAATTAAGACAATTGACGTAGACACAATAACACGCAAAGTTACGCTAAAGGTTTTTGAATTTTTATGAACCGAGCTAATTGTAGTTGGCATTCTTCTTTTTGTTTCAAACCAACTGAGAAAATAATTTTTTGTTCGTTTAGCGCAAAAGACATTGATGATGATCGAGAATATAAGGGTAAAAGCAATTTAAAATTATTTTCGGAGATTATATTGCCTATTTCAATATTACATTAAATTGAATGCTTTTACCTGACTTGAAACTTTTGTACTACGTACTTTTAACGCAAAATTTTACACAACTTTGTTTATCAACGAAAGTACAATTTGGGTTAAGGCTAGCTGCGTTCTTCGGTTTTCACAAATTTTCAACCTCATTTGCTAGTAATTTTTTTTTAATTGTATTGGAGAATAAAGAGAAAATAATTTCATTGTGTAAAACTTTTTTCAATTTTGGTAAAAGCTGCAAGAACAAAAAACACAGTTCATAAGCTGTATTTTCAAAAACCAGATTATTTCGCAACGATAAAGCAATGCAGTGCAGTATAACAGAATTTTAATTCAACTCCAATCTTTCATTTTACCTGCTGTACAGTATTACGCCATGGCGTGTAACGAGTTGACGGGGCCCATCTCCGCGTCATTGTACCTGGACAACACAGCTCCTTTCGAAGAAATGTTGCAAGGATGGCGAGCCGTTGGCAACAATATGTCCTGATCTGACCGGCCCGATATTTGAACTCTGGCTGGTATAGACATGAACACTCCACAGACGAACGCGTTACCACTGCACCAACTGGCTGGTATAACAGAATTTGATTTTTTTTTAATTTGGCTGTTGCTCGAAATTAGTTTTCCCATGCTGAGGCTGGCATTTGTCGTAATTTGCTCTTTAATTTTGATCAAAAATAGCCTTGGGTTCTCATAAAATTGCTCTTATAAAAAGTGCATTTGCTATTTAATTACTATACTGTATTAGCTTAGTACCAAAAATTCAGTTTTAGTCCATTATTGTACATTGAATGTGTCATACAGCTTACGGATAATTAGCCGCGCCATTTTACCGAATATGCAGCGTTCAAATTTTTTTGATTATTAATTCACAGAATATTCATCACTCCCTTTGTGAGGCTATTCACTCCGCAAATGTTACGTTGATCAAAGCGACTAAAGATACGGAGCCTGGCTAAAGATGCAGATATTGCATCTGTATGTTCATTGCTGCTCTTCTGAACATTTCAATTCTTTGCCCGATTCTTGGTTCGCAAAAAAACATATTGTATTTACTTTACTTAGTCATGAGTTTTTAGTACGGTATATAACATGTCAATATTGAAAAATTTATGGAAAGAAAATGTAATCTAAAGAGTTATTATCAGCCAATTTGCAGCTGCCTTTTTTCACAATTTTTTCGACAGTAGAAAGGCAGTTTTCATTAAACGATTAGAAATTTTAAGCCTTACAAAATAATGCATGAAGAGAAATTTGCAGTAACTATTTTGTTCTTCCGATTCTTCAGGAAGCTTAAATGGTTTGGCCGATGACGTACCATTAAGAAATAAAATCAAATAACGGTTCATTTCACTAAAAAATCTTTAAAACTCAATATTACCAGCTAAATCAGTAAGTTGTCTTGACAATTAGGTTTGTTGCTTGACTTGAGGACCACTAGGTCTTTCGCAACTTCCATGCCGCAATTCTAATCAAACTTTATGACTGCCATTATTTGTTACTCAACGACTAAATATAATTTGTCATGTCTTAGATTGCCTTGTTCTTCCCCGAAATGACAAAACATACCTGGCAAATCAAAAACTTACGTTTAAATTTGAATCTCTTGTAAATTCTTCTAAATTCTCCATTATTTTTATTATATCAGAGGTCTGTCTAAAACTGATTGTTGATGAGTTTTCAACGTATAACTGCAAGCGTCCTAAATCTTGCAACAACTCAAACGACACATTTTGAGAAGAAATCTAAAGCAAAACAAAACAATAGTTGGAAAGAAAAATATATTGGTAATGAAATACAAAATCAAAGTTGCAAGTTACGAATTATTGAATTTATCGCCTTGTTACCGGACAGCTTTAGACGCTAACTATTGGACGATCCGCACACTTTTCTTTGCAATGGCTACTTCATGCTTGAAGGTATCCGCACCTGCTTAGGAGTTTCCAGTGATCCAACGTTCCTGTGGATTTCTTCGAATTCTTGTTCACTGAATTTGCTGCTTGTAAAGCGTCTTATCCAAAGACGAAGTAACATGACCAAGATGGGAGTTGAACCGAGATCATGCGATCAGGGTCGTCGTAAAAACGACGTCTTAATCCATTTGGCCACGCTATCCAATTATGCAACAAGCATAAAACAAAAACCACAAAACTGGAAGCAAATAATTGCAACAAGTATAATAATACTTAAGCTCTAAAAAGCAAATTTAGGTTACTATCGATGAAAAAAAAGCAGCAATAGCAAAACATTGAACAGCAGTGTATACATTCGATTATGTTTATGTACAAAGCGACCAAAAACGTGCCATAACGCCGAAGGCAAAAATAGAAATGGTTAATCAATATTGTTGCAGGTATCAGCTTACGTAAACCGCATATCCTGTGCAAAGTTTTGCTCCACAGTTCAGGAAATCTTGTCAATATCTAACACTGTCAAATTTGGGGGAGGCTGGGACAATGGTCATAGTCAAGAGATTTTCAAACCGAGAGTGCTCAAACCACAATTGGTGAGCGTAAATCAAATTCAGTTAAAGGGTTCAGAACAAAAGTACTTATGGTTTCACAATGTTTGGACATTGGACATTTTCAACAAATAATTTCGGAATTAACTCTTGTCGCTTGCCCGAGGCAAGTTGAAATCGACTCGGGCAAGTTATTTTTTGGGCTTAACTTGAACGACGGGCAAGCTAACAAAATACAGCGTATTTAACAACATCAAACAAGATTATTTAGAGACGCAATTTAGGTCCGCTATTGGTGCAACAAAATAAAACAGGCTATGTAAGTAACTAGAAAGATGTTGCTTGTTTTATTTTAGCTGAACACTTTGTATTCATCACAATTAACACTTTGCTTAATCGTACTCACATTGTTCATCGCAATTAACAATTCTTAATCGCAAGCATATTTTTCGACACTCAGACGCGTTTAGCAACTCTTTGGAACAAAACGCTGCGTTGTTTTTTTTTTCTTAGAAAAAATTTCCACCCTTGTCGTGCTAACCACCGTTTTAGATATCACAAGTACTACCCAGCGCTGCATGAAGCCGACATCAAGAATTTTGAAATTTTTTGTTATGATTAATTTGAAGATCTTTTAGCTCCTATAGCTTTTGCAAAAAATTTCGGCTTCTTTGTTGGGGTAGTTTCCAAAATATTTGCGATTAAAAATGCGCATGCTACAAATCGTAATGTAATAATTAAAATAATTAGAATTAAAAAATCACTTTTTGCGTAAAGCATGATTGGAAAAAGTTATTTACTACTCTACGTCACATTAATATCTGACATAACATCGCGTGCTAAAGCCTAATTCTTGAAATACGATACTCGATTACGCTTATTTTGCAAATTCAGAGCTTTTGCTAAGAGGCAAATTTTACAAATTTTTTTCCAGAGTTAACCTCAAAACTTATTTTAAACCTATTTTTTTCGGGCAAGTTGAAATTTTCTCAGGCAAGTAGACATTTGATATTACTTGCCCAACGGGCAAATTGTTGAAAAAGTTAATTTCGACCCCTGCAATAAATGGAATTGAGCCGATTGGTGATTATAGGTTCAAATTTGCAAAACTAAGCGATGCAAAAAGATGATTCAATTAAATCACCTATAATATCGTATTGCAACAACTCGTCTTTAGTGTGCGCAAATTAACAATAACAAAACAGCATTTAAAAAACAAAGTTACAATTTAGAAGAGGGGACAGATAACTTTATTAATGTTCCATTCCCTATCAGCCCGAACTTACAAGTAATAAGCATGAACCTTGTCTATGTTTTTTTTTTTTTTGAAATTGCCCAGTTCAAACTCTTTTTTTTTTTACTTAACTTCAGCTCATAATTTAACGAAAAGAAATACTCGTACTTTTCACTATAGATAGCAGTTTTAAACCAGGGGTTCCTAACCTGAGGTAAACTTACCCCCTGGTGTTAAACTTTACGTACCGAGGGAGTAAATTTTCTGAGTTATAAAAAAGAGATAGTGTTCCACTGGATTGCCGTTTCGCCACATTTTCGTTGCCCAGCTCGTCAAATTAACAGCAAGCCGACGGATAATCGTGGCTTCCGGCCTGAAGATTTTTTTTCATAGATCACCTCAATTTTGTAGAATTTGGTGGTTTCGCAGACTGCAGACGTTTTTTTGCTTTTTGTTTAGAAGATCTCCTCAATTTCGTAGAATTTGGTGGTTTCGCGGACCGAAGGCTTTTTTTTTCGCAAACTCGAAGAAAATTTTGCACCGCCAAGAAGGGGGTAAATTTCACTTTTTTTCCTTTGGCGAATGGTCAAGGGGTAAACGATACAAAAAATCGGGTTAAAAGATGGGGGTAAATTTTACTTTTTTTATTTGACAAGGGGTGAAAAGGGTGAGCGAGACAAAAAAGGTTTGAGAACCCTCGTTTTAAAAAATCTTTTCGCCGCTATTCAACGCAACATTTGAGATCAAATCAAATCTTTTATTATACTCGCTGCATTACACCGAAGCGTGTAACGAGTTTGCGGGGCCCAACTCCGCGTCATTGCACCCGGACAACACAGCTTCTTTCAAAGAAAGGTTGTAGCGGTGGCGAGCCATTGGTAATACTGCGTCCGATTTGACCGGCGGAGGTTTGAACCTCAGAGACATCTCGCTCCAGAGATGAAGGCGTTCTCGCTCGACCAACCGAATGGTTCATTTTAGAGCATGGTTTCATAATTAACTTAGACATATTGTCTAAATGTTTTTATCTCTTATGCTTGAAAAAAAATAAAGGTGTGGATTGTTTTTCCAAAACAAAAAACAAAAAAAAACACATAAACAGAGGGTCTAAACTGATCAGGAATCCTAAAATGATCGAAACCGAAAAGAGACCGGGCAGAAGAAAGTTTGCAACAATTCGTATCGGTAATAGTTAAAATACGTTTCTTAAAAAACGAAGAAATGCGGGTTTGAATATTTAGTCGAATTCCCATATCAAATTTTATCAAAATTTAAGTATTGTTGATAATGTAACTGATAAAGAAAAACTACAGTTTCATTCTTTATTTATTAACAGGTTTAAATTTACGTTACGATACCTGATTAATGACGTCATCAATGGTGTCATTGCAATTAGCTATTTCACTAAGAGAGCCCTCGTCAAAGTTTGCTGTCATCTCACCATGAACGAATCGGATTCGGCAAAATGCAATCCCTTTAGAATAACCTGCAAAAGAATTCAAATTAATTTTGTTAGATTACAACTTTTTTCTAACTTTTTGCATATTTTTTTAGTTTTGTCATTGTTTCTTGATGTAAATGCTGTACTCACAGACAAAATGAGGAGAGTAATAGAAATGCACTGCACTAAACCAAATCATAAACAGAGAAACAGTAACGTTAATTGTTATAACTTAAACACTAAGCAGTGGCAAAAGCATTCAAACACAACTCGTCCATCTTTTTTACAATTGAAATGAATTTTATAAAAAGATGTTAAAAAATATTGCATATAGTCGAGGCACTGCAACTTACAGTACAATAACAAAACCATCGGTTATATTGAACTATAAATTTCATCCCAATTACCTCCAGGGCATTGTTGAATGGAATACGCATAGGATCCGACTTCTGTTCTTTCGTAGTCATAGTTTCCGAAATTTTTTGGCGAGCAGTGAGCTGCAAAATAAATAAGTCATAAAAAAACAATTATTTAACATTCACTTGTTTTAATATTTGTTATATTGTCTCGGGCAGAGTTGTAAGTCGGGCCGGGCTTTTCGGGTCAGGTTTGAGTTTGGGCCGGGTTCGGTCCTAAAGTTGACAAAATTTCGGGCTTAATTCGGGCCTGAGACGTGCTTTTTGTCTTAGGTGCACAAAAATATAATCAAAATAACTCAGCAATAACGCTTACGTTTTCAGACCAAACTTAATTTTCGTTTTTTTGGGGGGCATGATTTGGGGTTCAAATTAGTTTTCGGGTTCGGGCCTAAACTAGTCGACCCAATTACAACTCTGGTTTCGAGCGTTTTATGTATGCTATAATAGATAGCACTAAGAAATGTCGAACATGCCAATTTAACACCTGGTTTTTCCTAATTAGAACTCGTCATATTGAACGAGCTTTAAACCCAAAACCTTCTGACCTCCAAGCGAACAAGTTTAACTACTAATTGGATAGAGCGACTTTTTGTTTATTTGTTGCAATTCGGTGTTGTGGGATTATACTTTTGCAAATAACTTGTTGATGCACCGTTATTACCAGTTTATTTTTTGTAAAGAAAGACTACTTTTCAAAAGCAGTTTTGAAAAGTGGTGCAGCAATTTAAACTTTTAAAATTTAAAGCTCGCCATCTGTACTGTAGTATAAGCCTACTAAATAGAAGAGTAACTATTTTCCTCATTCTAAATTCGTAACAATATAAAATAAGCATTTTTATGGAAGCGTTATCGGTGCTCATATTTTCGAAATGTACCCTTTCTTTTTTCACTATGACTTGCTCTTTCTCAGGCTGGCATCGCTGCCTGAACCCTAACTCAAATACAATGTATTGAAGAAAAAAGAATAAAAGAACATAGCGCGAATCGAACTCCAGAGCAAAGCTTGTCGGACGAGCGTCTCAACCACTTCATCACAGAAGAATAGTGCAATTACTTTATTGACTTTTGCATCTTGTAAAAAGACAAAATCTTTCGATAGTTTTTTCCAGACGCATGGCTCCTGAAGCAGTTTTTGAAAGCATAAATTTGTCCCTAAATTTCAATAGCAATGGAGAGTATGATGACTCATTAATTTGTTGTCTCTGTCTCTATTGTGTCTATTAAATAATAATTTTGGTAATATTTTAGCAGTTTGTATGAATATGATACATGAATACACGATTGATTTTTGAGTAAGCGAATAACAATCTCACGTTAAACTTGGTGGTATTTTAAAAAACAACGATCTCATTAAGCAAAAAAAACGAAATTTTTAGTATCCTTAATATTTTAATGGTTCCAAAACGTGATTGAGTGAGATTTATTCTGTTCAATGTATGTTTTTACATCGTACGTGTTTCCGACTTTTGTAGCATGCACAACGCACAGAGCTCATTTGGCAGCCATGCCAGTCAGATAAGATGTTGATTGCCACTTCAAAGTAACATTCTTGCTAATTTTTTGTGTTTTTCAAGATGCAACAGCAGGTACAAAAAAAAAGCTATTACGCCAAAGAGGTTATGAAAATTATACTTATTTGATAATGTTTTTCAGGAAGGTATTGAATCAAAATCCTTAATTACTGCTGTTGAATCCGTAAACATAAGTTTGGCTCCCAATCGAGTCAAATCAAAGAGTTTGAATTTTGCATTTACACTTTCCCTTTTTGATTGGTCAGCATAAAAAACATTTGGGCCTCTCACATGTGGAAGCCAGGTAGGCTGATAAAAGCTTTACCCGATAATCTTCTCGTTGATCATTTTGCTCTTCTGCTTTGATCGATTTATTTATTGTCTCGTTGTATGTTTTATCTGAAGGACAGCCGAGCAACAAAATGACGTCAGCTATGACTAACATGATCCAACATTTCCATTATTTTGATATTGTGTTATATACAACTTTAGTAACAATTGCGGTGATTTGTTTTGTCTTTTGATTGCTCATTGATTTTCACATTTGAAATTTGAGAGTAGCAAAATTAAAAAGATGAAATGGTTATGACATGTGTAATTTATAACAATCTCTTAATTTATGACATCACCAGTAGCATTCATCAATCAAATAATAACTTGCACACAACACAATTTCAAAATTTAATTGTCAACAATAAACAGCCGGAAACAACACTTAAAAAAGAAATCATCAGCACACTTGAAGTTTTAGCCATTGAGTAAGAAAATATTAAAAAGTAAACTTTTTTACCCAAATAATTACGTCACTGAATTATATGATTTCCGATTTGCTTGCTATTTACAATTGCAGTATTTCTGCAACGTCGTAATTTTTTTGAAATATGACAGATTTTTCCAGGATTTCAGATCTATAATGGTCAATTTTTATGCTCAGTTGTGCAATTGCTACTCTTTTTCGTAATTATGTTCACCATTCTGATACGTGTTCGTTTATTTTTGAAACACACTACAGAGAAAAATTTGAAGTAATGAATGTATCAAAATTTATTTTTAGAGTAATAATAATACGCTTATTTCACACAAAACAGCACGAGCTTGATCAGAACGGAACCTAACAACAATAGAGAAAACAATTTGCAAAGTAGATAGCTGCGAAGCAACTATACTGTAGATATTTAAAAGACTATATCTTTTAATTTTCGAAAACTTGTGGCCAATATTAAACTTGTTTTCATGTAACACAACGCCGCCTTACCAAAGCGATTAGCATCAATAATGTAATATGTTGCTCAAGCAGCACAAATATGTTTTATATAGACTCTTATAATTTTGCTTACTTGGAAAATTAGTGGCTGGCAAACTCCCCGCTTCAACTTTAGTCATCATTTGTGTGCTGGTTAAAGGAGGAGGTGTTTCTTCGGGAGGCGGAGGCATTTCAATGAATCTTCCACCACAATGAAGATAAAGCGAAAACGAAAGCAACAAAATATTATGAATTTGCCTTATGAAACCCATGAATAAATAATATTAAACTAAAACTGTCAAGCACAGTTATGAATAAAAAAAGATACGGATTAGTTGATTTCATTATTGAGACATTTGGTAAACTCGGGTTGGAGTGGTTTTCCTTACATTACAATGGGAAGGGGGATAAAATTGCCTTTTCAAGTGTTCGATGGTGCTCAACTTGATGTTGAACCAATTTTTCACAAAAATCTCTAGAAATTTAAAGACGAGCCGGTAGTCAACCTGAAGGTTTTTCGGAGTGTGGTAGCCTTTTGTCCATGACTTTTAGCATTATTTGGCCTATATTTATACGTCAAAAAAACTTTCCTGACTTCATCACCGTGACTTACGCATTTCATAACTGAAATTAAAACACAAACCTATGTGCAAACCTTGAACTGATGTGATATCATGGAAATTAGACGTCCTTTTTGTCTAACAAAGTCGAAATTACAAAGTCCATCCGATCTTTGTTGGATAATGCAGAAAAACTAATAATATAATCCGATTACTTGGTTTGTTCTCGCCATGGCTCTGCCGTACTATAGATCTAGTTTTGAAAAGTTATTCCGTTAGTTTTGAAATCATTACGCAGTTAACAGAATGCTGTATTAATTGGTTTGCATTTAGATACTGAAATATGAGTTGGTTAGTCGAAAGAATACTAGAAATAACCGGTGGTGCGATTTATCCAGTTTGCGCAAACAGTCGCTAAATTTAGATAACTGGTAGTTAAAAATTACTTTCAAAGATATTTTGCATTAGCGATTCAAACGAACTGGTGGCTATGTTTCGAGAACCGGTTGCAGATACGGTTCCTGCTAAATTTAAATCGCACCACCGGAAATAACGAATGGTTAAACAGTTACTGGAATAGCAGCCTTGGAAGAGAAGTAGAACAAAACCAGTAATGCAAAAGCAGCTCATGAGCGTATGGAGTTGTGCTGGGCTTTCTCCAAAGTTAGCTCTAATTGGAAACTTTCAAAACTGCAAACAATAAAGTAGCTACTTATTTTCTCAATAAAATCTTTGCTGATAATTTAACAAAAAAAAACAACAACAGATTAAGGTAGTTCTAAAGCATCAAGAGCTAAAATTGTATTAAACTCAACTGTCTGGTTCAATCGTCAATAAAATCATCAAAAGTACTGCATATCTTTGAGACCATGATATCAACCACAGTCTGATTTCGTTCCTTGCCCCAAGCCAAAAATATGCAACTAATGGCATCATTCACGAGCAAATCAAACTGTTGGATTAGACTGTATAGGATTTTAATTTTTTAATGCTTCAAACCTGTGATAATCTGCTGTGATATTTTCTGCTACTCTTTGTTAATGAGCGAGCACTTTTTAAAACTCTTGTCAGTGACTACAGCCAAGGATGGCAGTACGGTACAGTACGTAGGTACGGTACGCCTCAACTTTTGCTAAGAAGTACAGTACCCTGGTACGGTACGCTTTTTCTGTGATGGTACGGGTACGTTGGTACGGTACGTCTTTTTCGTAAAGGTACGGGTACGGTACGTTGGTACGCTCTTTGAATTAAAAATCGCAAACTTTTCGCACATTGCGCCGGCTTTTTGTAAATTGAGGCAAAAAAACAGCTGAAACCGACGCTAAATGTTTGAATTGAGATCGCTAATTTATAGGCTAGTGATTTTAAAGACAGTTAACGTTGTGAGTAGTTAAAAGCAAGGATGGCAATACGGTACGATACGTAAGTACGGTATGGTACTCCTCAATTTTTGCTAAAAGGTACGGCACGCCTTTTTTGTTACGGTACGGGATACGGAACGTTGGTACGGTACGCTTCAAAAATTGAACTGAAGTACGGTACGCTGGTACGGTACAGTTCAAGGAGTGAGGTACGTACTGTAGTACGCAAAATCTAAACGTACCGTACCGTACTGCCAATCTGCCATCCTTGACTACAGCTGCCGCTCTTACAATTTTTTCCAAAACTAATACTTTTGTATTCACTTACTAATCGCTGCTGCGTTATTTAGAACGTCCTTGTTACAGCAAAAAATTGCGACTGATTCAATCATTCAAGTGCGCATATCTTTTTTCAAGAAAAAGGCAAAAATTTATTCGCAAAAAAGAAAAAAGATCATGTCAAATGAATCATGCCATGATAACAACTAACTATTGAATCACAAACTTATTAAATGCATTAGTAAAGGCGAAGCAAATTCGTAAACGTGAATTGAGCTAATCAACCTTTATTTCTGGGAACGTTAAAACTTTTTTATGTAAATACTAACAGCGTTTTATTTAAATTTGCAGCGTCTATCACATGTTATTACGGTGAATAGGCCGTCTTGCTGGCTAAAAATTACACAGCGTAACTAAGCACTCTGAAAAAAGAAAAGATAAAATAATTGATGAATAGAATAAGATGCTTCATCAGGTATCAAGCCCAAGACAATAGTTTATATCAAGAAATGACGTGTAAAATGACTTTCTGGATCTTTTCTCTGCTTTGTTGAAACGAAAATGGCATGAAATGACTATTAGTCACTGCAATAAATCATCAACTATCTGAGTCACATCTAACCTGATTTTATGAATATTGCACTCAATATACTGTAGTACTGGAATCGCAAACTCAGATTGAGTTAGCTCTTTTAAAACCTTCGAAACACAGTAACTGTATATTGGTTTCCAGTGATTTTTTAGATGTAAGATTCGATCAATTTGAGTTCTATAGAATTAATTACAAGCCAATTATTTTTTCTAATTGCACACCCATTTTCTAGCTCATTTTTGAAGAAGAAAGTCGCAAATGGCAAAAAAAGACAAAAAAAAAAAGAAATATAATGTGCTTTAATTATAAAGATTTGTTACTTTTATTTTAGCTTAAAAAAATCAAAAACCTTTTTTATCTAAGCTTAATATTCAATATTATTTATGGACAATTTCTGCGTTCAATAACAAATACCATTTTTCACTAAAATTTGATCCAATTTTGTGCAATTTAATTGCTTTTACAAAGAAAATTCCCACATTTATAAATGAAATGAATTAGTGACGACTGATCATTACGTTCAAATAAAAGCGATTTTAACGTATTTAAGAAAAAATGGTTTCTCATTAGCCTGAAAAGCTTAAGGATATACTTCTGCAAATAAATCGTTGAAAAGCAAACAAAATCGGGGCGAATCTGCGTGTAAAACTGCATATTAACTTTTCTTAAATTATCATCAGACTGGGAGAATTGACTGCAAAATTGCTAGGGGTCAAGCTGGATAACTGCCTCCTTGGTCTTTTCCGACAGAATTGATGTTGAAGATTTCCCATTTTGTGGCTGATTCCACTAATTCTTGATAATTTTTACACTTTTACACTAATTTGTTAACCTTTTTAAGGCTTCTACCACAGCAAGGTTAATCCTCAGTGAATAATGTACTAAAATGATTTACAGCATGAGTAATAACCAGCTTGACGTAAACGTAACAGCGATCACACAATGCATTTAAGATGACGTCATGAAATATAAAACAAGGTTTTTGCACGCAAAAATGAAGTAAAACAATAAAAAACAGTTTAGCAACAACACTAACACTAGTTTAAAATTAAAAAGTAATAAAATAGTAGGCCTATACGACAAACAAAGATTAACTTAAAATGCCCGTCCTTTCATTAAATAATTTTGTCGCGAAAAATTGCGTCTTTGTTATTAAACGAAAGTAATAAATACACTTTGGTGTTTATTTAACTATCTCAAATGTTAATTTGCTGTTTTTTAGAAGATATTGGACTATCCAAAAGCAAATGATTGATAAATCATTAAAAAATTGGGCCAATCGAACTTGATTTGCATGTTTATAAAAATCTAATTGAACTTTTTAAGCTACAAAATATAGCAGAAACGTAAATTAATTTTATTGCATGTATTAAAACCCAGCAATTTTTTGAGATATTTTATGCAGAATTGCAAATGCTTTGTCAAGGGAAAAGTGTCTTTCAAATAAAGTTTAGTTTACGGTGGCTAAAAAAACTGTTCGTAACTAAACTACGATTACTAGTGTAACAGACTGTTAGGGTTTCAAAATTTAAAGTTTTCGGTAAGTTACGAGTTCTGCGTAAATAAAATAATGTTATGATAGCATGTGCAATACAGTGATAAGCTGGTGTTTAACAAAGATTAACTTTATGGTGAGATTGACTCTATGGTAAGATTAACTTATATGTCATAAGCTGTTGGTTGCAATACAGTACGCTGTAAGACACCTTTGCTTTTGTTGCTTCAAAACTTTGAGGTCTTTTGGAATGAATTTTGTTGCAAAAATAATTTGTAAAATTTGAACATAAGCACATATTATAATTCGAAGACACGCATTATGTTACATTCAAACTCACAACCAATGGTGACATTTTGCAAAATCTTAATCGGCTTAAGCTGTTTCACGTTGAATTACTTGTTATCACAGCGCTGTGGTGTCATATTGCACAGTTCTGAGTTCAGCATAGTAAGTATTATTTTCTGGTTCCTTGCTCGTTAGCGCTTTATGTGATATTTCCTATTTTGGTAGTTATTACTTATTTGAAACATTATTCTATAGAGTATTAAATTGCTTGTAATGAAACCAAGAAATTCCTAGTTTAATCAATAAACTTTTCATGTTTCTCACAGTGCTATACTGTAATTACCTGTAGCTAAATTAGGTAAAACGATAGCTTACGACTGATGGCAGTAAACAATGGTGTATGCCTCTCAGCAGAATTTAGTTTTTAATTAGGAAAAACATTGCAATCCCTTCAGCATTCAACATTAAAAAACCACCAAAATCTCAATGATAGTTGGAAATTAAAACGAAAAGAGTGAAAAGTTAAAATCAACAACATAGAATGAAAAGTAAAATTAAACTCGACTTTCAAAAGGTATTTTAGTGCATTCTTGGTACGAAAGCAGACAAACTCGAAAAATACACTAAACTCCAGACTTCTTGGTTGAAACAATTACTAAAAACACGTGTTTCTGCTGTTTACCGAGAGGTGGCCAACTACGCATCGGTGCTTTTGTATCGACGGCCTGGGCATAGTATGGAATGGAATGGAAATTTCGGCATGGATTGTGAAAGATGCCAGAATGGAATGGAAGATTTCAAGAATGGACTTGAAGACAATCTTCTATATTCCCATACCAATTTCATGCTAGATTTCGTGCATGATATTTACAGAAAAATATACTCGGATAGTGATAATTAAATGTCGGATAGTGATAAATAATATCCTACAGAAGTATTTAACATCTATTTTTGATTTTTCAACAAATCGCGGTACTTCGGTTGTGTATAATTGCTCAAACAGTGTACGTATATTGCAATTCGCAAGTCGGCAAGTCGTTATTTTTTTTCTTTTGTCGTCAAGAAAATTCGTCTTTGCTGTTCCATCCCCGTTTGAACTTAATTATTTTTAGTGTTTAAGCGTATAGTTCTTTTTGGTAGCTTGGTATTTATATTGCAGGGAATGTTCTTTAGCAGTTTGGTTATGACAAATTTTATAGTTCGCATGAATGCAAACTTGCAATCATTAAATGCTGTGCACTCCAGATACCGGTAGCTGCATCTTTGTAATGTTACGCGCACCTTCGCGAGTGGTTGCTTGCTTTCGCGCGGGCGACCACACGCGATCGTACGCTTAACATTGCAAACGGGGAAATTAAACGTTGCGTTGCTTCCAGTCTAAAAGTTCTTTGGTATGAAAGTATGAATGAAATACGGAATCAAAGATTTTTAGTATGAAATCGAAATGGAATGAAAGAAAATTGCCAGTAGGGAATATGGAAAAACCATCTTCCATTCCATTCCATACCATGCCCTGTCGACGGCAACTATGCTACGGAAAAGCTATTGACGGTAATAGTACCGATGATATTAGTACCGTACTGATTTTTGACGCTTGTCGTAAAAACATAAAACTATATAGGTCACGTTTTTCGAATTAGAATTTACTTGGTGTTTGATGAATAATTTATACATCATGCCGCAACTACAAGCGGTTGATGAACGTGTCTTGTCTTGATTTTTTTTTTTTTTTTGCCACGCAATCAAAGGAAACTATGATAAGTATTGGAAGCATAAAACCTAAAGTTAATGCTTTTCAGACCAAAAATTAGAAGTTCTTAGTCACTTTTAAAACAATCACAGCTGAATTACTCTTGGAACTGTAAAACTGAAGACAAGAAAGCCATTTTCTAAACAATATTGAATCGAGTATCAAAGAAAAAGTGACAAAAATATGACCGAAAACACTAATTTGTAAAATGTGTCGGCGATACCAGCATTGGTGTACAAATCAACCTCCAAATTATAAACGGAATTTATAAAGTATGGATGGGAATCGCTTGGGACTTTGTTCAAGCGAAATGATGGAGGTGTGGCAGCTTAATCTTGAGCTACTGCCCCCGCAACTCTCACGGAAAAGCGGGCAATCAAAAAAGAAGAAGAAGAAGAAAAAGTATGTTAATTGCAGTAAATAAGCAAACCTTTCTCAGTTTTTTCAGGCTAAAGAGTTTGTTTAATACTGCGCTAACACTAACATTTCTGCATAAAAGACGCTAATTATTGCTGCAAACAACAAGAAAATGTTATCGTTCAAATAAAAAAAAAAGAGCTTTACACCATGCGAGCAACATTTTTAGTTTTTGTCGCAATCTTCAGAGACCGACCCTTCCAGCACAGTCATTGACACACCACTAGCGACATCTTTCCACTTCTTCTCTACTTTCGCTTTTGAGTAAGTTTGAGATTGTTGCTCCTTTTCGTCACTTGCCAGACAACAGCAACGTTTTATTGGGGTCCACCAGACATTTCGCAGGTCTTGTCTTCGGACTGCCGTCATCAAAAAGATAGCAATTCCCTAAAATACATTCTTCTTGTTATATCAGAGTTGATAACCACACTATTAAAACAATAAAAACAAAGCCTGTTTACATTGTGCGTAAAATCGTGAGCGCACGAGATTATTTTTAGTTTATTTCAAACAAAAAAATTTGGAACGATTAGAGTACCGCCTTACCAGCGAAGAGGCTGCCAGTTGGTTAACGGTAAAACAAACAAAGGTTACGCTGGTACGTTCACGATTTTATGCACAGTGTTGACCACGAATCTAAAAGTTGAAGAGCAGGAAAACGGAACGATGAGAAAATCTTTGACAAAAAAAAAAAAAAAACGGAGTCAAGATGAAATGAAACATTCTATTAACGAGACGTTTCGATTTAAACTAAAGTCATTTTCAATTTTATTCAAATAGAATAATTTGAATTATTTGGACATCATATTCAATTTTATTTGAATAAAATTGAAAATGACGTAAATTTAACTAGAAACGTCTCGTAAATAGAAACTTTCATTTTAGGCCGTTTGCTGTAAATTCTAGCGTTCACCTTGTAAAAAAATTTGAGTGGCAACTTATTTTTTGCTTAAATACATTGATTTTCATCTCACAAACTCACATGCAAAAGTTCTCCACTTATTTTCCTGCAGTATTTTTTTAATTTGACCTGAAAGTTGGCTTCTAAAATGCGGATGAATACAATCAGACAACCGGAATCGACCAATCATAAAATAGAATAACTTGGGGACTTTCCCTTCAACGAATTTTTAAAAACTGCTTTGGATCAGGTCCTGAGGTAGGCTACACTGATTTAACGGTTAGTTTTCTTACTATGTTAGCTTGAATTGGGTTAAGTGGGTGCAATAGTTGGATTTTGTTCTTAAATTTGTTTTAAAAAGAAATTTTGGGCAAATTACTAGCAATAAATACTAGTATCCATGATGAAACATCGCTTTAAAGTAGACCTAGGTCTACGCAGTATAGATAGCCAGGTACTTGGTAACCAAAAGTGATATGACGTGCCAGGCAGAAATTATGAAGCATTGTTTAAAAACAGTACTTTAAAATAGCCTATAGTTACTGGTACAGAGATAATAAAGTTATATGACCTGCCAAGCAGAACATCGTCGCAAACTGCTGTGTTCAGGTATCAATAGTAATTTTATGACAGTGCTGCGAAAATGGTCGAGACTTTTAGATTTGAAAATGCACAAAACATGTAGACCTAGCATTGTTTCTCAAACAACTAGGCCTAATGTAGATTTGTATTTGTAGACCTAGCATTGTTGTGCAAGCTCCTAGATAAAATAGAATAGATTTGTACTTCTAGACCCAACTCCCATGAAGACACTGCGACTTGTCATTTGAGATTTTGTTCAACGCTCTCTCAATTTTAGCCTAGTAGCACTCTGTTTAACGAAGTTTAAATCAGAGGCGGAGTCCTCGAGGACACATTTTGAAGTCCTTGGCCTCGAAGCTCAAGTCCTTGGCTTTGGAGCCTACAAGCATGGGCGTAGTAGCTCAAAAGGATTTGGGGGAGCACCAAACTTTTGCCCGAAAAATGACATTGAATTTTGCCCGGAAAGTGATCGGTTTTTCCGTCCAAATTAAGGTGACCTCCAAAAAAAAGGTCTTCACTGAAATTGAGACGGTTTGATGAATATTAAATTGCCCGAAATTTTGACGCAAACTTGCCCGAAAAATATGAAATTGCCCAAAATTTTAATGCAATATTGCCCAAATAATATAAAATTGCCCAAAATTTCGACACTTTAAAACCAAGCGTATGGGGCCAGTGCCCCCCGGACCCCCCGCCTCCTACACCACTTCCTACAAGTCCTCGAAAATGTCCTGTTCTCGGCTTAAGGACAGCATTATTTTTTGATTGGTTGAAAAGGAAAATAACCAAACAAAAAATAACCAAAAATTCTAGCTTTTCAATTCATTTTTTTTCCTTATTTAAAAAATATCATATATTGTGATTGCCAAGTCATAGTAAACCTTATTTTAAATGGCATTGTGTGAAAGCTTTAATCAAAGAATGAGGGGCAAAAGGCAGTGTAGAATTGTTATTCTTATTTCTGCTAATATTTCCGGTGCGGGTGGTACAAACCGCAAAGCCCTAAAACCATCAAGAGCCATAACAAGAGATCCGGGGTCCTGACGCAAACATTTTTGAGTTGCTAATGCTAACTCATGACCGTGCTTATCTGAGTATGGACTCGGAAAAAAAGTATATGTGCGTGATAATGAAATGTAATACAGTTACCACGGCAGTAGCGTAGCCAGGGGGGAAGCGGGGGGTGGGGGGCCTATAGCCTCCCCCATTTGCCTGTCAACAAAAACGTAGAATAAGAAAAATACCACGTTTTTAGGTCTTTTGAGGCTGTTTTTTGCGCTGGAATGGACTAAAAAGTGATTTAGAGCATCTTTTGCAACATATCTTCAGGAGAGGCTAATTTGTCAAAAATTAAAGTCACAAATCAATAAAAACTTTGAAAAATGCCCAAAAATAAACAATCAATAAATTTTGATTGCTAGTGCAAAAACGCCAAACATAGGTTTTATTAACAAATATGTTATAAACTCAGAAATAAACGAGAGAGGGGCTATTCAGTGTTGATTAATTACCAATCATTTCTCTAAAATCTCTTTTCATTAGCCTCCCCCCCTCCCCCCGATTATTTTCCTTTATAAAATATAGACGAAATAGATTACTCCGTTTGAGTTTTATTGAATAATAGGATTTTATGATTTACCAGCATGTAAACAAGAGAACTGCAATCTTATCATTAGCCACCTCCCACATAGCCCGTTAATGCAACCGGTTGAATCATGTTGCACTGCCAACTTCTATACCACTTTTTAAGAGCATTATTTTTATTAAAATAGCCCTAAAATTAAGTTGTTTTTGCAATAAAATCCAAAATTATTGAGCGCTAGGGGCTCTGCCCCCAGACCTCCTTGCCTCCGGCGGCTGGGGGTTTCTCCCCCAGACCCCATTTGACCTCCAGCAGCTGGGGGCTCCGCCCCCAGACCCCCAAAACAGCCTCCCCATTGTGAATTTCTGGCTACGTGCCTGTACCAGGGATAGCATATTAAACAGAATATGTTAGTGTATCTGTGATATAACTAACAAAACTTATCTTGAGTAAGCCACCTTGTTCTGAATGTATGCGAGCAAAAATTGCGAAGATTTTTTTTGAAATAAGAAAGAGCAGCACTCTAATCACTGTTATGTGATCTGGGAAAAAGCCACATTTCCTGAGCAATTTTTGCATCAAAAATCGCCGTTAAGAATCCTAAACAACAGAGGCGGAGTCCTCGATGACACATTTTGAAGTCCTTGGCTTTGGCCTCGAAGGTTAAATCCTTGGCCTTGAAGCCTGCAAGTCCTCGAAAATGCCCTGCTTCGCCGAGGACATTAAATTGTTGAAAATGATCCATGGCCATGAGCTTTTTCACTTTATCTTGGAAATTGGCATTTCCTCGCGCGAAGACCTTTTTTTCGTTTTGGAGAACACCTGCGCCTTGTGTCCTTGGCCTTGAGCATTCTGTTCTAGGCCTCGAGAAGTCAGCCCTTGGCCTTGATCTCGGATTTTTTTGTATCATTGGCCTAGGCTTCGACCGTTGTGTCCTTGACTCCACCTCTGTCCTCGACAAATAATAAACTATACTGTATCAGAAAAAAGCGCTACATGTGGAGTTAAAAATGAGAGCGTGAAATTAAATATAACTACAATTGTTTGAATGGCTGGAAACAGTCGCGTAGCCAGGATTTCGCAAAGGGGAGGGGGCTTTTTTTGAAGTTTGCTTCAACCGTAAACGAACTTGATCCGAATTTTCATTTGGTTTCAATTAGATTGAGGCAAATTTAGAGCGTTTTTCTGCCAAAATCGAGTGATCTCTAAAAAAAAAGTCTTTACCAAAATTCAGAGCGTTTTTCTGTCAACTGACACCCACTTCTACTTCTCATTTCACGATCTTTGGGGGGGATATTTTTGTTTGGGGGGGCTATTTCCCGTTTTAGGGCAAAAACTAACCTTAAAACTGCTAAAAGCATGCTATTTTGCATACTGTTCAGGCCAATGGGGGGGGGGCTATAGCACCATTTGCCCCCCCCTAGCTACGCTACTGGCTGGAAAGATGCGCGCTGCAGTCAATCAATTTTTCACACGACGTCATTAAGACGAGGAGAAGCTCCCATGAAAAATTTGGGCCTTTTTCGAAAAAAATAATGATTTATTATTTTTACGTTTCTACAATTGTGAGCTCTTCAGAGGGGGAGGGCGACCCCGGACAAATTGCAAATTTCTTCCAGGCCTTTTTCCTTGATACAGCCCTGCTAAGATTCTCAAGTTATTTTTGCCATTAAGTAATTTATGTTAAATTTTACAAAGTGACGTTTGGCGACAGAAACGCGTGCCCTCATTCATCGATAGGCAATTAATGAGCAATAGAAAAATATCATGTGTAATAAAACGTAAAAAAAGATTAATTAAAATTAGGATTGGGGAAAATGTGATAAAACTAAAGTTTTTCAACTTAACTTTTACGTTACCGGTATTTTCTTTTTTAAAATTGCTTAAAAAATTTAATTGTTTCACCTCTTTCAAAATCACAAAAAGTGTTTTTTTATTAAAAAAAAGTCACTAAAATTGTTCAACAGAGGCATGTGAACTTTGCCCTAGACCCCAGACCCCGTTTTTTCCAAGGACGTGAGCTTGCAAATACTGGATACGGTCCCTAAAATCATTTTAAAAACATAAATTATTTTACTCTATTTCGCAATACTTTTAGATAATAATATCGTAGTCGCTATACAATGTTTGAAAACTATGATAACATTTTTAAAAATCTACAAAAAGAAGTCGTTCAAACAATAAAGGTTGTTTTGGAAAAAGCACTAAAACGGTGGGGATGAGAGATCCATAATCACTCAGAGGACGTTTACATTGGGGTTTTAACTGATGAAGTTAAGGTCTTAAAATTGACCATTTCCATGTTCAGAAGTTAGTTACTCTCATTTCGCATAACGGTCTTAATTGTTTTACTACCACGATACCGCTACGGAACGTAATCAAACTTGCTGCTAACGCGTAAAACTTCAAAATAACATTCGCTATTTTTTAGAAACTACCATTTTCAAATTATCATGAAAAACTTAACAAAATGCAATGTCTTACACTTTCGCGCTTAAAAACAGTCAAAGTTTGCCGACCATAGCTTTTTTTAAAATTTTGTCCTTGGTCCTTGGCTTTGGCCTCGACCAATTCTGCCCTTGGCCTCGAGAGGGTCTGTACTTGAAAAGCCGGTCCTTGGTTTTGGCCTTGAATTTTTTTTCAGTCCTTGGCCTCAAACATTGTGTCCTCGACTCCAGATCTGCTTCAAATATCGAACACGTAACGTGCAACTTGAATGTGATGATTGATGACCACGACAATGAAAATAATTTGTATTAATGTGATCGGTGATATTATAGAAAAAGTTTTGATTTCTCCAAACATTGTTGAAGCTTAAGACATCACCGGCAACCTGCATATTTTGCTTTATTTTTTGCACTTTCTTAAGTAATCAAAAGTGTTCTAATGTATTCTTCAATTGTTACTTGCTTCGGATGCACCCTAGAGTTAGAGTTCACCTAGCACACCCATCAAAAATTGATTTTTACCAAAAAATGCGATTTTGCTTTTCATCAACTCAAAAAATATCGTGGTTTTGCAAAATTTTGACAAAAACTTCATATTGCAATTTATATTGTGACGTTTCATTCATTCGTTACGTTTTTTTGTGACGTCATCACTGACCGGTTACGTCATTTTAAAAGTACCCTCATCAAAAATCCTGTTTATAATTGTGCTGTTATAAGTTAATATACTTATTTTAAATATTTAACAAGCATTTGAAACATGTTTGCTTTTGTAGTTAATTTTATTGATTTTTGTTAACTGTTTTCTAGTCAAACAAGGCCCCAAAATAAATAAATTTTTAGTTTTATCTGTAGCCCAATGCTTTCGGAAAAGTTTATGTCATTATTGTACGTTCAAACAAATGAAGTAAACTCCTATCGATAGTTAATCACTGAAAAATTAAGGGGAAAATTATTAAAAGCTTAAATAAACACAAAAGAAACATTTCGCCGCTAGTAGTGCTAGAGAGCGCTGGGGAGAATTGCTTAATTTAACTTTAAAACCAAACAAGAAATTAGCGCATCTGAAAAATTGTCAAAATAAGCAAATAGAAATGATAAAAGGATTTAAACTTGCACATTATGCGGAAAATATGTAATTTTTAGTTTTGAAAATCCCCAACTTTAACCCCCATTTGCTCGAAAACTGCAGGGTAATTTTTGGAAAACTTTTTATATAAACCTCCTAGGATGAAATACAGTCTATCTGCATCAAAATTTTTTTGCCACTCAAACTTTTTTACAAACTCGATTTTTAAGCGTCCTAGAATATACAGCAAACGGCCTATTTCATCTTGGCTCTGTTTTTTTGTCAAACCATTAAAAATTAAGTTTTTATGTTTTTTTAATAACAGAGCTGGAAAAGTTTAGCAAGCTTTTAGTAAAAAAAATATAAAATCTGCAAATAAAGAGTAACCCAAATTTAGAAAAGCATGAAGAGTATGCTTATTAATATGCAGCAAGATAAAACTAAAATTTGTTAAATTTTTTGTCACGTAATCAATTTATCGTTTTCGCTTGTTAAGCAGCATATAAGAGTAGCAAACTAATAAATAGTATATTAGTTACTTATGCTTGGAAGAAAGAACAATTCCTTTGTGATAGTAGCTTTTGCATTTGCCGATCAAGAATTTACATGCACAAAGCAAATTGTTAGTTCATAATACCTGAGTTGAAACAAAAATTGCCACTAGCCAGGAAAAAACTTTTTTGTAAATGAGATCATCAGAAAACAAAAGAAAATAGAAAAAGATCCAGCCTCCCCCAGTGATTGAGTTCATTGTGAGAGTCATCACAACTGCTTGGCGCGGGGAAATCTCATTGTTTGGGGTGGCCTGCAAACAATAACTTATTTGTTGTCATATACACATAATTAATATAGAACATAAATAATAAAACTTTTATAATATAACTTGTTGACTAATTCATACTTAATTTATGCCTTACCAACAAGCCAGTTGACAACACTATAATATTCACCTACATAGACGTGGTAATATTGTTTAATTTTTGCTGTTTCAATAAAACATTGCCGTTGAAATACGCAAGGATGCGAGAGCAAAAATTCTCTTTCAGGAGGAAAGGCTACGTTTTGATTTTGGTTCTACTTCTACGGTAAAACTGTTAGGCAGCAACAAATTAAATACCACTGTATTAGCTCACTTTATAGTTCTGTAGCCACAATATCTTAATTGTCTCTATTTTTAGCTATTCAGAAAGGTTTAAGGAATTCTACCTTATACTTCCAATAAGCTAAAACCAGTGCTGCAGAGTGGAAGTCGAAAAAGGATGATCGATCCTGTATCACGGACACAAAAACTTACTTCCTCTTTTTTGTTGAAAACTGCGTTCATAACTTTAAAGAAAACAAAGACGTTGAAAGCTAGCATAAGCCCGATTGGGAGCAAGAACGTCAAATACAAAGGATATCCGTGAATGAAACAAGTCGCTCCATCTCTGTACGTGGAATAGGAAGCTTCTGTGTCTTGGAATGGATTTTCAAAGTTCCGAGTATCAGTCACGGATTCTAAAAATGAAGATATTTTTTGTGCTAATCTGAGTTCAGAAAATTTAATTACTTTGTTCATGTGTCAGCGTCTGTCTAACTATAATAACCCACAACTTCTTTGTAGTCATTGCACTCAGTAAACTCATTACGCTGTTTATCACTAAGTGCATTTTTTGCAATCTTATTTATTCTAGTTTAGTTATTTGTCGCCAATATAAAGTAATTCACAAGAAAGTTGGTGTTAGAAATATCGTGTTTGCAGAGTAGGTATAACAGGTAACTGCGAAGTGACCTGATAAGTAGTAAAATTTTCGTGCCTAACTACACAAAAAATTTTAAATACTAAACAATAACCAAAATAATAACGAAACATGATTGCAATTTGCATCTCAGAGTTGTATACAGCCCGACAGCTTCAGCCTCAATCCTGACCCAAATCCGTAAATTGACTTAAACAGTAGCGTACGCAGGATTTCGAAAAGGGGGGGGGGGGGCAGAAAGTTCAGAAAATGCTAGAAGAGCAAAGATGTGAATCAAATTGTCCCGCCCAGTCCGATTTTTCGCCCAAAATCAGGTGAAGAACAAGAAAAAAAAAAAGGTCTTCACTCAACTTTGGTCCGAATTTTCGCCCAAAATCAGGTGACGAGCAAAAAAAAAAGGTCTTCCCTCAAATTTGGTCCGATTTCTTATTCAAAACCAAGAAGAAACACTCAGAACATAGCTTTTGTGTGATCAAACCTTATGCCCAACTTGCAAAGGGGGGGGCCATGCCTCAATTCTGCTTACTTTTCTCTGCAAATTTACAATCCTGGTGACCCAAAGGGGGGGCGCCATGGCACAATGCCCCCCCTAAATACGCCCCTGGACTTAAAGCTCAAACCAGACCCGAAAAATTCAAAAGTTTAAGGGGGTGAAGCATCGAGTTAGGAATATGTGCAAAAGACAAAGAAATACCCAAGACATAGCCTATCTTCACCAAATTTTGGCTTTCTACGCCAAATCATCTCTGTGATATATCATTTCAAAGTTTAGGAGAACTCCTCAACAATGTTGCTAGTTGAAATTTAATTACCTAGGAATCGATATATCCTACCTAATTTGCAAATACAGTATATACTGCCTAATTTGTATTTCTAAGGTAACAATAATTTATGCTTCCACCTTACAATAATTTATGCTTCCATCTTACATTAAGGTAGTTTCAAACCAGTTATGGAAGGTACCTTGAACATTATTTTAGAAAAGATGAAACTTTAATTGGCTACGCAGTAGAGGATATCTCTTAAACTTTAAAATGAAATATCTCAGAAACAATAAGTTGTACAAGGCTGAAATTTGGTGAAGACATATTTTTAAATTATTCTTTGTTCTTTTTTTTTGCATAACCCTAGCTAGATGCTTCACTCCATTAAGTTGGTTTTGAAAACACATACGGCGGGTCATTGCTTCTTCCCTTTGAATATTTTTAATCTGCTGTGACAAAATAAAACTATTTTTACAATTGATTATTCATAAATTGTGCTGCAATTAGTTGTGTGATAATAATTAAAGAGCCAAGTTCTAAAAGTACCTAAGTCACAAAATAATGGTTCTGCGATAATGAAGTTTGAAGTTTTTGATAGAATTGTTAAATCAAATGGAAAGTTATTGGTGACTAATTTTTTTAATTCTCTTTTTTAGCTGTAACCTGACGTTATTCAAATACAATGTGAGAAATTTTCATCCTTAATTCACCTAGGTGTTGGGAAAATTATTTTTGGATTTAGATACTTTTGCCCCCAGAACAGTGGACTTAAGTACTTTTAGCACAAACAGTCGGAATTCAATACTTTTAGAACAACAATGATGCAGGTTTTTCCGAAAACTAAGGTCACAAATCATGAATGATTATAATGCCTAAGATATTGATCAAAATCTATTTAAACTGGAATTCATATATCAGAACAAAATTCATATTTGATGGGCAAAATGGTCTTTGGTTTATTGCAACTGCGAAAAAAAAATCAAGCTGCGAAAGAGAACATTTAACAGTTACTAATGCAAGGAAGAAGGAACCATGAAAAAATATCTAGGACAAGGCACTTACTCAAACAGTATTGGAAAGTATAGGCCATAGAGTAGCTTTGCAACCAGTGGTTTAATTAACATCGCACATATCTCCTGCAGTAACAAGCTTCAAATGTTAAGATCTTGAGACTGTGAAATGCAGATTAATTATGCAATAGACCAGGGACGTGTTGTAATTATATGTATTATGATGCAACCCAAAATTTTACATAGCCTTACATAAAATTTAGATAACATTACAATCTTAGACCTACTGGCTAGTTTGCGCCAAATAAGTCGGGTAAGTGGTAAGTACCGGTAAGCAGAATAAATTTTCTCTTTTCACTTTATCCAAAATTCAACAGTCTCATCTATTGTTTCCTATTACGAACGCAATAACCTGGTCTCAGCAGCGTACAGCATTGTTTTTGCTGATAATTTTAAGTACAAATTGGTTACTAGTCTAGTGAATGCTGATCTAATAGGCCAGGCCAGGTAGGCCTACTTTGTAGATATAGCTGGCCTATCTAGTTAAAACCACTCCTAAAAGCAAATCTAGCTAATAATAATGATCTTTAGCTATTATTTGGGACTTGCTTAGTTCACATCCTGGTGCCCTGAATAGATTTTTGGATTGAAAAGTGGCAGAGCCCATAAGCGCGAATGCTAAAGAATTCGTTTCAAGCATGGCTAATTGCTACTTCTGATTGGCTGCTTTTGACCTAGGTACTTTTAGAATTAAAATGAGGCAACATGCTAATAGAGCCATATAAAAGTTTATGGACTTACGGACTTATTTTGGTAAATTTTTATTGCAGGTCTTTCTCACTGCTCAAAACCATCTGTCACTCAATTTTCATAAAAATGAGACTTAAGTATTCGTAAACTAAAGGCTTCAAGTGGATTAATGCTTAACCCTTTTTTACACAGGTGACATTTTTGTCCCACTCTCAATTTTTTTGTGATAAATCCCTTCAACAAAAGATTTTCATTTCAAATCAACTTAATTTTGAATCAAATTTCATCATAAATAACTTCAGAAAATTTTTAGTTCATGAGGTAACGAGAAGTTTTCCAATTTGGGGATTTGCCAAAGTCAGTTTCCAAAATCTAAGCATTTTTTGGCCAAAAATTAACTAAAATGACGTCATAAGACGTTTTTGTCACATAATCAACTCGACGTAGGTATGTTATGATCCAGAATTAAAAAAATAAACCTGTATCCACAAAATATAATCGCCTGTGACGTTATCGCAAAAATGACGTCATTTTTTGAAATCATAACCGTGATATCATAATTGTGACATCATCAACTCAAAATCCATTTCTCTAAAAATTTTGGGTGAACACCAACCCGCATAACAAATTTGCTGTTGACGTGATTTTTGGTTTAGGAATTATATAGGAGGGCATTTTTATCCCCCCCTCTCTACCTCGGTGTAAAATTCGTTGGTCAAATTGCCTGTATAAAGTAAGGTTAAATGAGATCTTCGTTTGAAAAGTTTTGCTAAGTTATTTTGATTACGCTTTTATAGCATTTAACAAAAAAGCTCGTATCAGGCTCAAATTAAGCCCGAAATTTTTTCAATCTAAAACCCCAATCCGAACCGAAAAGACAGCCCCAATTTACAACTCTGATTCCTCTTGAATAATAATCCAGAATATAACCGTATCTTGGAGAAGAGGACCACTACATTGTTGTTCTACAGTGAATAGAACGTTGCATTTATTTAATCAGTATTATGAACTATTGAATCCTTATGACTAAAGTACGTAGATTTGATCAATGATCATGTTAGGATTTTGCTTTCAGCAAAATACGTAGCAACTATTGAAGTTTAATATTTTGTTACCGGTATTGTCGATTATTCCCATTGTTACTCCAGCTGTGACCAGAACGATCAAAAAAGGAACTCCATATGCAAAAATTGAAACCCTTTGCAGAAACTTGGCCTTGTTTGTGTGAAATACCTGTCAGATAACAATGCTTGCATTAAAACTAGCTGGATATACGCCGTTTCTTTGTGTTTTGAATATCAAAATCGTAGAAAAAAAGCAGTTCGAAGGGGTACACCATAAGGTCTGATGCAAGCAGTGCCACTTTTACTCAGCAAAAGTTTAGATTTTTCAACATATTGTACCCACGATGTAATACTACTGCGGTATAAACAGCCATAATTTATACGGTAATAACATCTCGAAGGAAGTTTTTTAAGCGTACATCTTACATATTTTACGTAGTTTTATAGTGACACTCATAACTGAACAAATTGAGAACTAGATGGCAGATGAGTAAACTGAAATTTCCTCCAAAGTTCCTCTAAAATGCGAACAGTTTATGAAGTAATGCGTCCATCCGTTGTAAAAAGCAAACTATTTTTAAATAATTACCAGAACCAGAGAGACAAACATATCATAACTGTATGCTGCCATCCAACACCATGACGTCAGTCCAAAGTAATGAAGTAACACCGCAATTATTCCACAAGGTACGTCATCAACAGATTGGCCCGTACCAGTCACCATCACAGTATAGAAAACTGTCAAATTACAGCAAATGTTGACAAGTATTTTGGTTGACCTTCTCCGTTTGACTTCCCTGAAATACAGGAACACATGGTGATGTGTTTGAGCAATGAACTAATAAACTGCTATAAACAGTATGTCAGTTAGAGGTTACAAAATCGAATTAGAATGATTGTTACCTACTTATTTTCTGATTATGCAGCATTGAATTTGTTCAGTTTTCGTTTTTATTTATTATTTGTTTTTGATAGCCAGCAATAAAAGGTTTGTCTGTCTGCATTATAGCTGACATTACTGTTGCACGAAGATTGTTCAGCGGTAATTAAAAGACTACAATTGTTATTTCGTTATAAAGCTTTAAGGCATCTTCTGCATCTTACACAAAATATTTTGATTCTAGCTTATCCATTCTTTGTGATTCTATGATGACCAAGCGGTGATGGGTTTGTCTCAGAGTGGTAGGTCTGAGGCTAAAATCTGGGACCGCTCAAATTGGACACAGTGTTGCCAACAGCTCGCCACCGCTGCAAGATTTCTCCGAAAGGAGCTTTGTTGCCCAAATGGAATGGCGCGAAGATGGGTCCCAAAAACTCGTTATACGCTTCAGCAAAATACAGCGAGTATAATCAAAGATTTGATTTGACCTCAAGCCCGTTGAATTGTGATAATTTCCAAACCGAGTTTATCGTCGAGATTTTTTTGTCAAGTATGAATTAATTCACAAATTGCGGCCCTTAAATTTCAAACGCAAGTTTTAGTCATCGTCTGAAACGAAAATTAAAACTGGTTTTGACTCGGTTCCTTTTCAAGCCAACGCACTTAAAAGTCGCTTGTATGATGTCAAAGGAAAACATGCTCTTTTGCTGCGCGTTGCTGCTCTTCGTTTTGCTTCGCTATTAATATAAACATATGTTTTTACCTATGCAACATATGTGTGACAACAGTAAGAATAAGGCAGCATATCGACAACACACATCCAATGGCAGATACAATTTCCAGAATAAAATCTCTCTCTTTTGGAACCTAAAAAACAATTTGTATTAAAAGAAGCGTACTAAAAAATGTGTCGTAACTGTATAGCATACCAATAATAATTATGATTTGTTTGTGCAATGCATTCAAAAAATCACTTAAATGAAGACAAAAGCGAGGGTTTTGCCAAGAATGCAATAATCGTTAGGTGTTTTTTTTTTGAAAATCAACAGATATTGCATGGAAAATTAAATGAACACGAAAGATCCAAACTATTTTCTTTTTTTTTTGATGATCAGAGAATAGAAAAATAAACAACACGCAGAACTTTTAGCCTGTAGAGTTGTGTGTGCGGTGAATTGTGGTGTTCATTGGATGTAGATTACTGTATACAGTGTTTTGCATCGGAAAGCAAACTTTATTTACCGGAATGTAATAAGTAGGAATGGGTATTTCAGAATGCCAAATCCAGAAGGATCCGAATCCCAAACTATCCGGAATCCAGATTGAAACATAAACCGGATAATTGGAACCGGTTTTAAATCAACGCAATAACGTTAGTAAAAATTGTTTGCAGTTAATTCTCACATAAAAAGTGTAGTGAGTTTTTTTCTCTGTAACGGGGACTGCGTGAGCGCGTAGTATCTTAGTTTTTGTACGCTAATTTGGCAGATAAGGATTGACTTGCTTATAACTACCAAACGATAAAACCTAGAAAGTTGAATTTTGGCCTCAACATAAGAATTAATGAAAACATTATGAGTACCAATTTTAGGGGTTCTAGTCACTTGATCGTGAATTAAGACACAGAAAAAATAAATAAAAAACGGCAATTTTTGGCTTGAAAATTCATTAATTCGCTTATTACTCAAAAACCACTTGACGTGCAAAGCTGAAATTTGGACACAATGTGAGCGCTTATGAATGCTTAATGCAAACCGAGTTTGGGGGTGCGCGGTCCCGCGACCAAAATTTTACTGGCCAAAAATGGGAAAAAACTTGACAAGTTTGAACCAATATGTCTCGGTAACTACCAGTATTACTGAAAACTGTTTTTTGTTTTGATTTTTGAGCACACCATCAAGCATCTTTCTTTTGGTTATGTTCGTTTACCCAAACTTAAGTACTATTTTCTTGTTTTGCATTTTTTTTCCTACTTTTTTTTCTTCTAGCGCTATCTACTTTTAAACCACTAAACGCACTGTATTTAAATTTTGAACGATTGTAGATATCAGGGAGAATTTTTGTGCGACAGAAATGGGGGTGCCAGGTTGGGGGATCCTCTCAATTGGGTCCTCCACAATTTTGAACTTTTAAACCGTTCCAGCTAGATGAATCAAATTTTCGGAATGGGTAGATATTAAAAATAAACTGAACTTAACAAAAATTGGAAGTGCCACGATGAGGGTTTTTCCCCCAAACGAGCTCTTCGAAATTCAAACTTTTTAACCTTTTAAGCTGTACACATGAAATTTTTAAGGCAAGTAAATACGATAAGAAAGATAAAATTTAACAAAATTTGGGAAATAGGAGCCCTCCAAACGGGGCCGCCAAAATTCAAACTTTTTAACCATTCACGCTAGACACATGAAATTTTCAGAGTAGGCAAATACAAGAAGAAAAGTTCCCCCAAACAGGCTCCTCCATAATTCATACTTTTTAGACTCTAAAGCTGGACACATGAAAAGGCGGTCCACAAATTCTCAACTTCCTTATTTGAAGCAACTTGCTTCAAAAACCTTTGCATTCCTGCAACATCAGCTTCTTCCGAAAGGTGTTTCTCCAGTGCAAGCTTGACTGTGAGCGAATTTAGAACGCAACTAAGTAGTGAACATTTAAAAGCACTCAATGTCATGCACTACAACAAAGCGCTGCTTTAATTAAGCAAATCGTTGAAAAAAATTTTTCTGATATCGGTGGTGGTTGACTGCTTGTTCACTTTTTCAGCAAATTACAGTAAACCACGACAGTATTAAGACATTTAACATTAAGAATTAAAAACCTATAACCCAACAGTCTGTTTCACCCACAAATGGGATCATCATTCTTAAATGGGATTATCATTTTCAGCAAATTAAGTTAATTTAAACCAGAATAGGATTCGGTCTTCTGAATTTGGTTTTAGGTATTCAGAATAATTTTGAAATAGTCAACTATTCAGAAATGCCCATCGCTGGTAATAAGTAACAAAGCAACATGCGCCCGGGCAACACAGCTCCTTTCAAAGAAATGTCGTAATGGTGGTGAGCCGTTGGCAACACTGTGTCCGATTTGCCAGGCCCGAGATTTGAACCTCAGACCTCCCGCTCCAGAGACGAACGCGTTACCGCTCAACCATCTGGACGGTTAGTTTTATTCTTTTATTCCAAAACCTTACCACAAGCAAAGCAAAATTTGTCAAATGGTTGCAGAAGCAGCTGGTTGTATTCGCGTTATCCACCAGTCTACATCCTGCTTCAGACCATTGCTTTTCCTCAAAGTCCCAAAACACGCAACGAATATCTGGTTCTCTACCCTAGAAAGAAGCAAAATTATTCAAACTTTTTGATTTCGCTTTTCGTTTAAACTCAACGTTTAAGGTTCATTTGTAACTGAACTCGAGAAAATCTTATTTCAAAAATGCAGAGGATAAAGTTATTGTGAAAAAATGTACGTAAACACAGGCGTGATTCTTTTTTTTTTTTTTGTAAAGGAAGAAATACAGTAACCTACAAAAGCAAAAACATAAGCAAGCTGCAATATTGTACACTGTACAGCGCATATTCGCTTTTCCGAAGCAAAAAGCATACCATAATAAACTTATGAATCTTATTCTAAAGCACTTTAAGTCAACTTGTTACAGCACCGATCTGTTTTATTTGCCCCACTAAATTTTCGAACTCGGCTCTTTTATTTGGTTCTTATTTTGATGTGTTAGTCTGCGCGTCATTGTGTTTTTTAATTTTTGCACGTTTTGTTTCAACGCCTAATTTCCGGCACAACGCGCAGCTCTTTTGCTTTTTTGCCGAGTTCTAGCGTTCAGTCACTCATTTTCATTTTGGGATTCGAAGCAAACGGACGTTTTATTTTTTGTAAGCTTAGTCACACGGCATCGTTACTTTTATTTTGTTTCCTGGGTTAATTTTCAAATATTTTATTGCCGTGCCGTGCCGTGTAGATCTTTAATTTATTACAATTTTTTCAATAAACCTCTATCTACTGGACTTCAACTGCTATTTGTGGAAACAGCACGGACGGTGACGGCCCCAGTCTCGAATCGCTGGGGCAACCTAGGAAAGACCTATCTCACGCTATAGTTACAGAGGGCGTCTGTAATACAACTTAAAACTTCACAATTATAATAATGAATTTTCAATAAAAATGAGCTAATTATCATATTGCACTGTTAGAATTTGCCAAATTTGAAGCAACAAAGGATTCACAATTAATTGCATTGGCTCATTTTTGCTTGCCATAAATTTTTTAAGAATCTAGCCATCTAATTGCAACAACTTCTTACACAATTATTGTATTTAACAAAACTCTATTACTCAGAACATGTTCAACATAGTTTCTATTCAAACCTATCCAAAGAATTACAAATTCTGAATTCGAAGCGGTTGTTTTAAATGAATGGCATTGCAAATTTTAAACGACATTTTTATTTTAAACGCAAGATTCCATTCTTACTATATCGTATGCCAAGTTGCTTAAATTTCCTTTCACTGTATCCTTGGAGAAGCTTATTTCAATTTCTTCCTTCAAATTGTTGACCGTAGTATTGATGCCAATGTCGACACCGACAACCTGGATAAAATTTAAAGTCTATTCAGTAATTCTTGAATAATTTAAAAGGCCGTTTGAATTCAGCATATTTCGCGTTTACTGTTTATGGAAGAGCAGTATAGATGTCGTTATATGTTGTGTACCTTAAAAGTAAATCCAATACCTGTCTACCCGATGGCGATATGGGGCATCATTCTTGATGAAGTAATGAAACAATTTTATCGAGTTCTTTGCCATTAAAATGTTGTTTGCTGTAATTACCGTTGAATTTTCAGCACTGCAATCATGAAATATTTACAAGTCAAAAAAATTTTAAGTAGTGGGATTCTATACGCACTTATGTAGATCCACAAAACAATCTGTATCTTTTGCTTGATCACAAACTTACGGTAGATTTATTACACACAGTAAAAACTTAAGTATGCATTAAAATATACAATTCTATATGGAGGCAATCAAAATTGATTTTCTTAGCTTCAATGCTCGACATTCAGCATTGAAAGGAACAGCGTGATGCCTCCTCCGTGGGTAGTAGACTGGTGGCGGCTTGACTCGAAGACCGAAAGATCCTTTTGCTGTCTCCTGGCCAAGACAACGTGGTGAATAAAGACGTAATTACAACTACAATTTTGCATATTCTTAGTGTTTCATTAGTACAAATCACTCAATAGTATCTTAATTCCATTTCCACATTACAGTTAAGTTTTTTGAAGTTTATAGGAAAAATCTTTGAGCTATCAAATTTTTATATTTTGTATAAACGCCAAAAGGCTTAATATAAGACGTGGAAACGAGGAATGGAAGTATAGAAGTGCAAAAGCTTGAAGGAAAACTACGAAGAAACCCATTAAGCACAGTAAGAATGCGCTAAAGCCATTTTATTTCTTCATCTTAAGCAAACTAAAAAAACGATATGGCAGATAACACTGAAGTGTGGTTGGTGACCCAATCAAGAGTTCTCGCAACTGCCACAAAATTGCCGCAGTTATAAATGAAGACTATTCAGCTCTTACAGGAGAAGCAAACGCTTGCGTTTGGAACAAGCTATCATCATTGTAGAGTATGAACGTGGAGCGGTTCCCATTACTTCCTTCTTGCCTTGCTTGATCAAAAACGGATGGAGGAATAAAGATTTGTACCAAAATTTTGGAACCATTGAGGTAAAAAGTAGCACTTGCTGAGTCCACTGTTCCATCATACGGCTTAACCTACCCAAATAAGATCACTTGAAATTGTAATTTAGCACATTGCTCGAATACTTGGTTTCGTTAAAATTTTTAACTAGTTTGCCACAAAGCTGCACAAAACTGTCTCAAATACTTACCTTTTATCAGTAGTTTTTACGAAGGTTAAAAAAGAGATGAATTTCAGTCCCGACACTGAAATAAACTACTCTGCCAGTGGAAGGCCTTAGAATATCTTATAAGTATAATACACTATTACCGAGTTTCGACGTCCAATTGCGACTAAACTTTATGACGCCAATAGGACAAAATTTTACAAAAAGCGTTTTTTTGTAGGAAGCGACTTGGCGCACGGACGTGTGCAGTTGTTGTTTGGCAGGGGTCGAAATTAACTGAGTCTTTTTTTTATTTGAAAAGCTTGCTAGTGGTACAGAATTTCAAAATAACTTTTAATAGCGTCGGAGCTATCATTTCCACTTTTTGAAAAATGGGTAGCCTTGATTAAGGCTGTTTTAGGTTGAACGTTTTTGTCCAGCTTTTTTCATGAATCTACGCTGGAATGAAGAAAAACTAAAATGCAGTGGTAAGTACACATTTGAAGTTGACTACATTGAAATGACAATGGGTTGTTATTATGTCATAAGATGCTGCAAAAATCACCTAAAATTGTATAAAGTTAAAGCAAAAATATAGAAAATTTCTCGTCGTACTCTGATTGGTCAAAATTGGTCATTCTGGCAATTTGATTGGTGGAAAAATATTGTTTCGGTTTCGTCAGAAAAACGAAAAAAAAATTAATGTGAAATTTGGAGTGAATAAACGAATTCTTTTTGACGGCAAAGAATAGGCTGTAAGAAATTGGTCAGGTTTTTCCGGAAACTTGATGAAATGCGTTTGAAAACTCGAAAATTTTTGACATTTTTTGATTGGGTGAGATTTTCAAGATAAGTGGCACAAGTAGAAGAATGCAAAAGAAACCAGATTACGACAAAACACTCAAACTGTTAAATGGCTAGTCAAACAGCGGTTTGGTTCTGTTTTAAACTCTGGAAATAATATTTGTAATTTGTCTGCGTATGTTTTGTCGGACACCGAAAAGTTTGTTCCATCACATGAATTGAATTTTTGCTTACCACCTACTAGTGTGAAAAGAGAGAAGATCTTTGCTGAATTTGAAGCGCTAATGGGACAGCTTTTTCATCACTCGAGTAAGTCGAAAGAATGCTTAAGTGCTTTAAAGGAAAAACTAAATCATTTAGCGCATGCTTTCTGCGGAACTCAGATATATTTAACAGATTTCACTATGCATTGGGAATGCTTCGAAACTATTAAATCACCACGAAGCAATGATAAAGTCATAATCACCAAACCAGATAAGGGCTCAGGCTTGGTCATTTTAAATAAATCTGACTACATTACCAAAATGAATTTAATTTTGAATGATGCAAGTAAATTTCAACAGATTGGTCCCGTCGATACCAATGATAGCACTGCAAAGATTGAAGCAAAAATTCAGAGGCGTCTGCTGCAAATCTCGAACGGTGGGGTAATGCACGAATCTGTTTACAAGGAAATTCGCCCAACTGGTTCACTCAGGCCCAGATTTTATGGTTTGCCAAAAGTACATAAAAAATAAGTAACTTTTGGACCAATTTTATCTATGGTTGGCTCATCGCAACACGCTTTGGCAAAATATTTGGCAGCTGTTATTGATCCGGTTTTATAGCTTTACTCAAGCAATGGCATAAAAGACTCATCCACTTTTGCGAAAGAGATGAAAGATCTTCAAATGCATCCAAAATAAACGTTTCTTTGCTCATTCGACATTCGCAGTTTGTTCACTAATGTTCCTTTAGCGGAAACAATTCAAATTTGTGCGGATGCATTGTATGGCGGTGAGCTCATACTACCACAAAGAAATCTTCGTGGAATTAATGAACACTGCCACTAAATCGGTGGAATTCAGCTTTAACAACAACATGTACAAGCAAATTGATGGCGTGCCGATGGAAAGTCCACTAAGTGTAGCTTTAACCAATATATTTGTTGGATACCACAAGCTTTTTGAGACCACAATCAAGCCATTTCGTTATCACCAATATGTCGATGACATTTTTGCCATTTTTGGATCAGAGGATGAATGCACTTCTTTTCTTGACGCCGTAAATTCAATGCATTCGGCATTAAAGTTTACATTTGAAAAAGAAGAGAATGATCAGCTCCCGTTTTTAGATGTTTTGGTGGAAAAAAGCAATGAGGAGTTTTTAACTTCTGTTTTCAGAAAACCCACTTTTACCGGACAGTACTTTTATTGGGATTCGTTTGGGTCTACAAAACGTAAAACCAACTTGATTGAAACACTTGTGCATCGAGCATTGATGATTTGTTCGAAAAGTAAGCTGCAGAATGAACTAGAAAACATCAGCTCCATTCTACGAAATAATGGATACCCAGAAAGCATTATTCAAATCACCATGTCTAAGAAAATTGCGCTTTTTAACTGTAAACCAAAAGAAGGATCGCAAAAGTGTCCAGTTTACTTGAAGCTCCCTTGAATTGGCAAAATTTCTTTGAATTTTGAAAAGAAAACCAAGATTGCTATCAACCAATGTTACCAAGCTGTTGAACCTTGCGTTATTTTTGCAACGAGCAAAAGTTTGCCCGCAATCCATAAAGGTGGTCTACCCTTCCTTCAACAAAGTATGGTCGTATATTAATACGTGTGCCGCTGTGACTGTCGGTACGTGGGTCAAACTTCCCGAAGATTGCAAAACAGAATTCATCAACGCATTCCGAGACGCATAAGAAGTGACAAAAGACCAACGAAAAGACTGCCTAATCGAGAATGAAAATCACTAGCACCTCTAGTGTCTACTGTGATTCTGCAACCGGACAGCATTTATTTGAGAATGAAGAATGTGCCAAACATTTCAACGATGTACAATTTTCCATTTTGGCTACAGCAAGATCTTCGTTTCATTTATCAGTTCTGGAAGCAACCTACATCAGTTCCTTACAGCCTATTCTTTGCCGTCAAAACTCCAAATTTCACATTAATTTTTTTTTTTTCGTTTTTCTGACGAAACCGAAACAATATTTTTCCACCAATCAAATTGCCAGAATGACCAATTTTGACCAATCAGAGTACGACGAGAAATTTTCTATATTTTTGCTTTAACTTGATACAATTTTAGGTAATTTTTGCAGCATTTACGTCATAATACCGACCCATTGTCATTTCAATGTAGTCAACTTCAATGTATTCAATGTGTGTATATACCACTGCATTCAAGTTTTTCTTCATTCCAGCGTAGATTCATGAAAAGAGCTGGACGAAAACGTTCAATCTAAAACAGCCTTATTCAAGGCTACCCATTTTTCAAAGAGTGGAAATGATAGCTCCGACGCTATTGAAAGCTTTTTTTTTCATATTCTGCAGGTCATAAAAGCTTATATTCTGCAAGTCATATCGACCAAAACAACCAGAGCTACTATATATTATCTTTCAGCAGAGTTGTAAACGTGCCGAAAAGTACAGGCCCGAAGCGGAAAAGTGATTTAAAGTCAAAATTAGGCACGAAAAAGCCCGAAAATAAGATTAGATCTCAAAAACGTAGTGGTAGGTATCAGTCTGCTTCAGAAAGTGCTCAATAACTGGTTCAAAGTTTGAGCTGCTCTATAACTGGTTCATTGTTTTTACACCCCCAATAAACCTTTTATAGTTGAAACAGTCTGTCGGGTTTTAAATAGATTTTAAAATTTAAAGTGGTATATATTCACTGCAGATCTAAAAAATAGATATGTTATTGCTCGTATACGGTAAAAATAAAACTAAGTTTGAGAAAGGCTAAGACAAGCGTCATAGTCAAGGAATTTCTAAACTGAGAGTGCTCAAACCACAACACGGTGAGCGTAAATCAAATTCAGTGAAGGGGGTTCAGGAAAAGAGAACTTGGAACATTGTTTCACAAAATAAATAATGATTTAATGACAATATGACAATAAGTGGTTTGAGCCAACGTATATTGTACAGTTTGAGCCAACGTATATATAGTTATAATAAAACTACGTATATTGCTGATAAATTGTGACGTAATATTCCAAAAACCATTGTGCAATAAAAGTCACATTTATGCTAGATAAAGTCGTCATTCAGTGTAGCAAAGTTATTTTAATTATGCTTTCGTAGCATATAAAAGGCGAAAACACAAAGCAAGTACGTAAATCAAGCCCGAATTAAGCCCGAACCCGCCAGAACCAGACCTGAAAAGCCCGGCCGAACTTACAATGCTGTCTCTCAGTATATTGTAAGTGTGGATGATTTTTAGCCACTCAAGAAAAGTTTGTTGACGATCATATACGGCCGGACACGTAATAGTTGGGTCAAGAAAGGAGAGTCAACGCCTATCTAAGTTAATATTATTCTTTGATTACAGAAACTCTATTGATTTTTCCTGCAGTTCTTTATTAATCCATTATCAAAAACCGACTACTAAAAATGCAGAAATACACAATATCAAAATCAACTAGTTACAGACCACCACAATTTGACATACCCCATATTAAATTGTGTTAAATTGTGGTGCATGAGTTAAATCCTGGAGCATGTTAAATTGTGGTAGTCTGTAACTGGTTAATATTTCAATCTGATTCGTCATCATCACTTTATCTGGTTTGCCGACCCCAATGCAAGCATTAATATCAAAATCATATGAATATTCAAGTAACGTTTAGGTACACAAGAAAATGTGACTGACCTGCAGATACAAGTTTTCAAAGCCCTCAACGTATTTAGATCCTTCTATATCTAGTCTCCTTATAAGCGTACTAATTAACCTAGTGATTCTTTGCATGTCTTGTCTCTTCCTTGAACTGATTTTCATCGGCTTCCTTTTTGATGTTTCATTACAAAGATTCTGCTTCAGAGTGTCAAAAATAGTTATCACATTTTCAAATCTTTCTTTTGTCACCTACACGTGCAAAATGAATAGAAGTTACATATTTTTCACACAATCTGGCCAATAAAAATGTCATGTAAATGCTCTTTTTTATTTGAAGCTACGTTCTTCGATGTGCTTTTATGTAATTTAAGTTGACGTTTTGCTCCAAAGTACGGGGGCTGCATTAGAACAGTAACGCATTTCTTGCTTGCAAAAATGTAAAATCTTGCTTCAAATAAAATGTTTCAAAGTTGTTTCAAACAACGAAGAACTTTGCTTCAAATAAAATGTTTCATCCCGATAAACGCGCTCTTAGCTTAAAGGCTCCTTGTTATCACCATGATAAACATTGTAGTGTATCCTCACTTTAAGCAATTTTTACAATCGACTACTGAATGAAGCTACTTTACAGATCATATTTCTGTTCACAGTCTACTGGACATATACAAGTAGTTGTGAAAGGACCGATGGGTTTAGGCCCGACCCTAGCTCCACTGACAACTTTGTAACTGGAACAGCCTAGCAATGTGCGAATTCGTTATTTATCTGATTTCGAAATGATGAAGGCAATAATATACTTGTTGTTAGAAGACGAAAGTTTATTTCTTTAGAATTCAGTTTATGCAAGTATACCGGTAACAATAAAGAACACACGTTATATTGGTGTCGCTAGTTAAAAACAGTAAAAAAGGAGCTGGAGAAGAACAACAAGCTGGTTTTTCTATAGTCTGCTCGACCTCATGCATCGCGTTAATGAAGTTTTTAAGAAGCTATTTGTTTTTTGTGAAAGAATCCTTTAAGTTCGGAGCATAAAAATTGGTCTTGAGAAATAGTTTCACTGTGAATAAGAGAGCCAAAGCTGTCGTAAACATTTTATTCAAAAAGAGACCTTTCAACTAATTGCTTAAGTCATTGTCAATTTTATTCAAAAAGATTCTTATTCAAATAGAATTCTGTTTTAACAAGATTGATAATGACTTAAGTAATTATTCGAAACGTCTATTTTTGAATAAAATGTTTACGACACCTTTGTCTCTCTTATAGGGAAATCTATTAAGTAGTTTTTAGAATCGAACCTGGAGATAAGAACCTTTAGATTAAGCCTACTACTTGGAGAATCTACAGTACCACATGAGCTACATACGTCGCCCTACACAAAAGCATGGCAGAAAGTATTTCAAAATAGAACAAAAACAACAATATTATATAATCGAACAAGGCCAGTTGGTCGAACGGTAACACGTTCATCTCTGGACTGGAAGAACTTAGATTCAAATCTAGGGCCGGTCAAATCAGAGTTGCCAACGGCTTGTCACTGCCGCCCCATGTCTTCGAAAGGAGCCGTATCGCCCACGGGCGAAATGACAAGAAGATGGGCAAGCAAGCTCACTACACGCTTTGGCGTAATACAGCGAGTAAAATAAAAAGGTTTGAGTTGATCGTAAACCCTTTCTTTAACGGAAAAGGTGTTAACATGCAATATTGCAATAGATCACTGAACTTACTGGTGTTTCTTTTTTCATGTAGTTGCATCTAAAAAAAACATCAAGAATATTTTGACTACCCTTTTGTGCTGGATCTGTCTTATTCAGAGTTTCAATTATTTGCTGATCCAAAAGTTCCGGATTATCTATGTCGCATAGTGAAGTGTTCTGAAAAAAAAAAAATCGTTGAGTAGAGCTCTATTGCACTAATAATATTCTTCAAATACTACTCAGCAAATTATTTTTCAAAGTTTCATATTGAAGCATTGTTAGTCATAATTTGAGCTTAAGGTGCTACTTGTGATATCTCTTTTTTGCTTGCAGACACTAAAGGATGAAATTTCTTAATCTTTTAATGCAAAAAACTGTATAGTATATCTGTTTATTAATCTTTCTCATTGCTGCTTAGTCTTTAGAATTTCAGTAAATTTCTTAAGCTTAATAGAATTTCGTTTAAATTAGATGTGAGCTTAAGTCGATTTTTATAAACGACATTGAGATTTGCTTCACCTAAGGAAACCATTTAAGCAGTAAAAATGAATCTAATCAAATCTTTCATTATACTCGTTGTAATACGCCGAAGCGCGTAACGAGTTTGCGGGCCTCATCTCTGCGTCATTGCGCCCGGGCAACACAGCTCCTTTCGAAGAGATGTAGCAGCGATGGCGAGCCGTTTGCAACACTGTGTCCGATTCGACCAGCTCGAGATCTGAAACTCAGACTTCCCGCTCCAGAGACGAACGCGTTATTGCTCGACCAACTGGAAGTAAAAATAATGTAATAAATTGATTGTTTTTGCTGACGAAAGAAAAGTCAGTTAGAGTCATATGAAATCAACAAAACTTGAAATTCCTATATTTTTTTCTTCACAAGTCATGTGCTTCGCTAGTTTTTATAACGTTCAAACCAGGGGTTGGCAAACATTTGGCAATGCGGACCAGTTTAAGACAGGACTTATTTTTCCGGCAGTCCAATTTTTTACTCAGTTTTGACTAACTAGCAATATGTGCTTTGCACTTAACAAGCTCATCTCAAAATCGAAAATGAAACGATAAGGGCGTCGCAAAAATCCAACATATTAAGCTGAAAGTCCTCGGCCAGGTACCAAGTTTAATCTGGACCGACACCAGGCTGCGGTCCAGTGTTTGCCGACCACTGGTTTAACCAACAAACCCCTTGGTATTCTTCTGCACGTGCATAGCAAATCTCATCATCGTTCATTGCAAAGTTTTTCTTGCAAGAGCATAAAAAGCTTCCGTATGTGTTTTTACAATCTTGATTGCGCCCACATGGCTTATACTCGCATTCATTTATATCTGAACAGAACATAACAATAGTAATTCAGTTCATGAAACATATTACATTGGCATTTTTCAAAAAAGAATTGCCAATGGTTCGGATAATATCTATTTTTGCGAATTAGAGGAAAAGTAGATCAATATTTCGGGCGCTTCCTTATTACCTCAACATAGTTTTAGTTTAGAAATTACATAGCAGATTTTCAACATAAATTTTTCACAACATTATGGTAGCACTTCACTCACACATCTGCTTTTCGATTAGGTTAGTGTTTCATAAGCATCTGAATTCGCACATAGCTTAACATGGCAGCCCATTCGAACCTTCAAACCACAGACAATGGCAATTTCTGCACTTTTCATTGTATCCTCTTCTCAGTTTACTTTGATTAAAGTCTGACAACAAGGTCATCAGAAAGAGGATTCTCAACCAGTATCACATCTACTTAGCAGAACCGCATGGCACTAGCATCATAAAGCATGGATACCGTCCATATATGACATTACAAAAGCATTACCACAATAGTACGCTATTTGCATATTTCAAACTTGTTTGTTATCATCAGGCGTAAATAACTATGTAAATACCTATTACGAAGATTGAACCCAAAAAGCCGAAAGTAGCCTACATGCCAGTAACAGTGGCGGATCCAGAAAATTTTGGTGGGGGGGGATGTTCCTTAAAAACCTCAAAAATTCGGTTGTCTTCACCAAAATTGAGAGTGATTTTTCACCAAAATTCAAACAATTTTTTCGCCAAATTCAGGTGGTCTCCAAAAAAAAAAAAAGGTCTTCACCAAAATTGAGACTGATTTTTCGCCGGATACGTTACGTTTAGGTCGGTGGGGGGGGATGCATCCCGAAATGGAGCCGAATTATTTGAAATAGAGGCTAATTTTTCGGCCAAAATTGTTACTTTTAGGCTGGTGGGGGGGGATGCATCCCCCCCATCCCCCCCCCTAAATCCGCCACTGGCCAGTAAAGTAAATTACCAGTTTCTTTTCTTCAATAAAACCGATCTCCTGCAGTATCTTTTTAATAAAGTTCAGTAAAAATTGGATACTACCGCCGAGTCCTCGTATATTGCTTGCGATATCAGCACGTTCTAATTTGGATTTGAACTGGTAATACAGCTAGCCAAAAATATTCAAACACTACAATGCTTGCACTACAGGAGAATGCTTGCGTAAAGATAAAACTTTTCAAGAGCACTGCTATCTCAGCTTGTTTTTCTAGCGGCAATTCATATTGTCTGTCTGCTGCATGGCCGAGCGAACTGAGCGCTGATTATTGCGTAAGCAATAATTCAACCCGAGTTCGATTACGGCTGCAGGCCGCGCGCTTAGACACATACGCGGGTGGCTGGAGACTCGAAGAGCGCGAGCTCACTTCTCAGTCACCCTCTCCTCTCCGTTCTTATTAAGTTCGTTGAGTTGTAAATCCTCAGTTGATTTGTACATCATTGCTTCAACTTGAGCGAGCCATCCAAAATCCTTTGAATCAAATACCTGTGACTGGTTGAACTTAAAATTTTGGTGATGGGTACAACATTACTCTAGCGTATACTAAGAGTAGGCTCGAGTTGAATTCCGCATTGGATCATGCCGATGACTTCAAATAATTTTTCGTGAGATTCAACATTGAAAAGTACATGTGAAGCCTCAACTGGGTGTGAGAAACAGAACAGTAGGCAAGTAGCAGCTAACACAAACATTGCCAAAGCTTCTTTGCCGTCTCTCGGCAACATAATAAAAAAACAAAACAAGATTACTCATAGGCCTCAATTCCTGGTCAGGTCAAATTAAATACTCTACTATAATTTTTGGTATTCATAGCTTTACTGCTTGACGTTCAGCAATTAAAAGGACAGTGTGAAGCCTCCATAGTGTGCGGTAGACAGGTGAGCACGTGGCAGTTTGGCTTGAACAACCTTTCGCTATCTACTGCCTAGGAAACTTGATAAATAAAAATGTTCAATTTATTGCTGCAGCAGGCAACCGAAGCGTTTAATCGCTGAAGCCAGGCAATGAGAAGCTAGTCACTTAAGTGAAAAGCTGCCTGATGTAAAATTGCAAATGAAATTGAAAAAGCAACAAGTTTTTTGATTATTTTCCTCTCATCCAAGGAGTAAACTTTACACAATTAAAAAATTTATTGTTTATTAAAAAATCCCTAAAAATTATGTCACTTTACTGCCACAAGACTTTATGCAACAAAATGTCTCAAATTAAACACCAACAATGCATTGAAAAATGGAATACTTGCGAGAGAATCACCTCTTACAGCTGCTTATTGGACAAATTCTGAGTATTTTTTCATGGAGATGCATAGGTTGAAAACGCCATGTTATTGTTTAAAAAGTTATCGTACAACACAAGGCAATGGATTCGCGATCAGATCTACTTACCTTGACAAACATTTTCCACCAATCGATATCCTTCATTGCAACATGCGTAATTTTCTCCGCGCTTCTGACAAGTTTGATCTTCCTCACAACGTTGAAAATAAATCCCATGAGCTAACCAGATAAAAATGATTTACATGGAATTTAATTTAAAATCTTCTCTGTTATCAATCGACAAAGATTTTCAGATAGAGAAACTTTTTAGACTTAAAAGACTTGTATTGCACTATGCAAGGGATTTTAATGAAAGTTTTGGCCTAAACGTTTGTTCATCAACATTTTAGAACCTTCTTAAAAATGTAATCTTGACAATTTTTCAACATAGATTAGCTTTGTATAAAATAACTTGAGATGCGTTTTCACTGGGCGAGAAGCAACCACGCGAAGTGGAGGTTGGCAAATCTCTAAACCTTGCTTACGTCACTTGCTTAGAATAGGCTAACCATTCAAAAACAATTATGTCTAAGTGAAGTTAAGCAACTGCTCGCGAAGTTTGCCACCGGGTGAACCCTTTCGCAAGTTGCCCATGACATCAAATTTACGCCAGTGTAAACGCAAACTCAACAAGCAACCAAGAATTTATGAACTACTCTAACGTTCAGTCGAAAATCATCAAGGCAATTTTTATGCGCGATGATTTGGTGACTGTGTTACTATTTTATAGACAACATGACTATCGTAACAGTAATATCGAAAATCAATAGCAAAAATAACTCTATTTTCGCACTTTTCGTTTTGTAGAAACAGGCACAAGCTATTGTCTACTGTAATTGTTTGATTTGATTAATTCATTTAAGAATCAAGACCTTTGGTATTGGAAGATATATGCGCAAACAAAAAAGCAAAAATTTGAAACTGTGAATCTTTGGGGCTCCAATTACCTTTACTTATTCAAAGAGAATTTTGTTAAAATAATGATTAGAGGCAGACTTAAATGTAGTTTCAATGTGTCTAAAATTTTAAACAAGATGTTCTTGGGGATTCATGTAAATGTAACGAAGTAAAATGCAAAATCCTGTAGCGGCGCAGAATTTGGCAGAATATAGTCATTAGTCAATGGAGAACTCGTGTCGGAGAGCTTACTCGGTTCGGAGAGCTTTGGTTGATTTTCGTTGTAAAGAGGAATGATTTTTCCACATATTCCGCATTTTTCTTCGGTATTACAAAAGTTACCATTCTCGCAACAGTTTAGATCCGAATTATCTAAAACAAGAAGATGCAATTTAGAAAATCAAAAAATTGTAAAAAGCGAGTTCTAAAAAATTAAACCTTATAACACTCGTTGAATTAAGCTGAAGCGAGTTGCGAGTAGGCGAAATCCATCTCCGCATCATTGCTCTTCGACAACACAGCTGCTTTCGAAAAAATGATATAGCGGTGGTTGTTATTCAATCTCACTCATCCCAGTTTCTTCACGCGTTAGCGTAATCATTGGTTGATGAATCAGCAATTTCACAAACGTTTTGTATGGAGAGGGCCGAGGATGAAAATGCCCCTCATCTAACTCATTAAACGAAGGTCATGGAATAACTAAATTCGGCATGTAGGTTTGTAGTCCACCAAGATTTTTCAGTAAGAGTAGTTTTGAGTTGATTACGTCATTGTTGTGACGTCCCGGCCCAAACTTGATAAAAAAAATAATGACGTCATAAGCGGTGCAAATTTTGCAAATACGTTTGTTTTTTAAAGCTGAATCATAAAATGTCTAAGACAAAATAGTAAGGTGAAAAAAACGTCTTACGTCATTTAAGTTAAAAAGACATAAAAAAAGTCTAGATTTTGGAGAGCGACTTCGGAAAACCTCAAAATCGGGAAACGTCTTCATGTTTCAAAAATTCAAACTTTGAGAAGTAAATGTGAATAAATTTCACTTAAAGTATAATTGTTTTAAACTAAAAGCTTGTTTTCGATAAAAGGATTAAAAAAAACAAAAACGAGAAGAAACACTTTTGTCCTCCTTCCAACTTAAAAAATTAAATCGAAATGCGTTCCGACCGGAAACAAAACAGCGCGTACTGTAACTCGCTCTCTTCGCGAAGTTACACACAACGTCACAAGGAACAGTAAGCAAAGCTGCTGGCACGTTTACTGTAGTTCAAAGGCGCAGATTATGCGGTTTTTGGTTTTTACAAAGCTGGGTTTGATTTGAGCACTACCATCAATTAAAAGCTCATGTTGAAGCTAATATGAAGATAAAATAAAAACCAGTATCATAGTACTCACCAAACTGACATAGAGTGCCACATAGTTTTTGCTCGTAATTTTTCGCCGGCACAATAGCAAAATTATTTCCATCAACCATCAAATGAACTACCAAAGATTCCCTTTTCATTGCTCGGACTTCATAGCAAACACTACTTATGTTTTTATAAAAACATGTAAATTTGCTGATGAGGCAAAAATGCTTTGTTATAGCAATCCAGTAATTATTGCATGGTATTTGTGTGCTCTGTTTTTTTAGCATGTCCAGAATACAGTAAAATTGTTCAACACTCTTTACAGCTACCAACGAGGCGCTCAAAGCGATACAATCTCCAGTCGCAGACGTTGAGGTTAGATCATTGTTAAGTCTTTGAAACGAAAAAAGCTCTTTATCTCTCTCTGAAAACAAAAAATATCAAAGTTTTGTAGAAACCAGAAAAAACAAAACATGAATTTAGTTGAAAAAATTTCGGTATTCAAAACTAAGTTTGTAATAAAATGTTGCAATTCCATCTGAATTTTTGCGAGAACGATATTTTTATTTAACATACACTGTCTACAAATTCCATTTTGAAAAATCGAGCAAAAATCTTTAAGTTCTCATTTAGAAAAAAATTTGGCTTGCGAAACTAATGAAATCGAACATGTTGTTAGTAACGTTCAATGCCGGGCATACGGATTGTCTTATTCGACTTTAATTTTTTACTTCTTTACCCGACCTTTTTTATATTTTTTTAGATAACTTCATTTGCACAAAATACAAATAGTAATCAGTGTAATGGCTGCTAGAAGATCGGGAAATGAATATCAAAATTCTGTGCTTTAAAAGATATGCCTTCTTTTACTGAGCACGTGTATTTACTACTATTTACGCACTTAGATACGCTTTAAATGTCAAAACCAAAAGCAAGAAAATGCATGCTATCAACTGACATGCTTGTTTATGCTCTTAAATACACGTAGACGTAGTCAATGAAATGGATCAGCCGCGGTATTTTTAACCGCACCCAAACATTTCGGGTTGGGTTGTTTTTGTCTTTCCAGCATTCATTAGACTTGATTACTATTCAAATCCTAATTAGTCAATTTTAACAATAAAAAAAAAACTTGATGTCCATTATTCCCAGTGAAGCCTCTGCCCTGCGCAAGCCATTAGGTTTTTTGCCTGGTTTGGCCGAGAAGTGTCCGGGAAACACTCTTGGTTTAAATACTCTGGGGGCTGGTGATGAGAGCTAAACGCTCAAAACAGCGTTGTCCAGCTGTGTACATATTTAACAAACATATTATTGTAATTTTTATTTTGACATATTTTTACTTTAATATACTACAAATGTTTCTTTTTTTTTTAATTACTGTATAGTATTTTGTGCAAGTGTAAATCGAGGATCTCCGGTCTCTTAATCCACAAAATTTCTGAATTGCCACTCTACATTTACAATTAATTGAAAGTCTAGGTCCAATTAAACAGCAATCAGCAAGAAAAAAAATAAATAAATCAAATCAAATCTTTTATTATACTCGCTGTAATTCGCCGAAGGGTGTAACGAGTTGGCGGGGCCCATCTCCGCGTCATTGCGCCCGGGCAACACAGCTTCTTCCGAAGAAATGTCGCAGCGGTGGCGAGCCGTTGGCAATACTGTGACCGATTGACCGGCCTGAGTTTTGAACCTCAGACCTCCCGCTCCAGAGACGAACGCGTTACCGCTCGACCAGCTGGCCGGTAAAAATAAAATTAGTTCACCTAAAAAAATTAAGGCATCTTCAGCTTTTGCCAGCGGAAAAACAGATATCATAACTGCACCTCAAGCTCAAATATACAACTGACAATGCCAAAACATAAATTAACAAAATTTTGAAAACTTTTGGAAATATTTTTCGAGCACAAAATCATAAATCTCGTTTCGACAATTTCAAAGTGAGAAACTGAAAAATAACGTTGCATTTAGGTGGAAATGAGAAACAGTAGCACGTTACCGCTAAAATATTAATAACAGCCAAAGCAGTGGTGAAGCTCATATGGTACTGGCAATTCATAAAAACCAACACCAAAAACGCAAGGAGAAAATTAGTTTACGTGCAATAGTAAGGATTCGATAAAAACTTAAAAACAAAATAAAAATATTGACCACTGAGACAAAAAAACACTCGCTCAAAAACAGCATAAGTGCAAAACTGCTAGCACACATTCTAAAATACTCGGGGTGAAATGAATTTTTTTAATTTTATTACTTTCGCCCCAATTACCTTTTAAACAATCGCACGTGTTACGCTGGCATTTGATCGCATTCATTTTATTGCAAACAAGCATCAGATCTATTTTATTGAAAGATTGACTGCATTGTTTTCATAGGAAAAATACAGTAAGAGAGCGTAAGAGATACTGTAGCATGCACGAATAAATTGCACATTGTATAAAGAATGACTTACTGAAAAATGATTTGTACTCGGCTCTTTTTTCATCTTCAGAATCAAAATCAAAACATTTTTCATTATTTGCTTTGTCAGTAGTTTCTGCACTATTGCTATGTTGATCAAGCTGATTGGTGGTTAGCAACGGCTCCTTATTGCTATTATTGAAGTTCGGAACTGAAGTTGGTATAGATCGAAATGGTACCGATTTTGCGGCAAAATCATCTTTTGGGAAATTATTTTGAAACAAGCATTCTACATTATGGTAAATATCTTTGATGTCATCTTTTCCCAGTTTGATAATGGTAGAATTTGTTAAGGGATAGTGCATTATGTCTGGAGGAAAAACGACAAAAATTTCATCATCGCATACAAAAACTTGCCACCTTTTTGATAAAAACGTAATAAACGTTTTTTCTGCAATAAACAAACAAATGTAGTGTTAAAACTAAAAATTTGAATACGACTTTCAGTAAAGTCCATTTCACTTAAGCTATCGCAATAAGCTTTTTGTACAGAACTCGAAATTGTTCATATAATCCTAGAAATTGTTCATATATTTTCTACTGAGGTATGATAAGCAGTAGATTGCTGTTTTGAACAATATGGTGAAAGCAATAAGCCGTATGCGCACTTGCAAATTTTCAACAGCATTTCAAAAAGCTTGCATACTCAAGAAAGTTGTTCCCACGTATGTGGGTGAATCGCATTTGAAAAGCAAATGTCAGCCACAGTTCTGACACAGAGCGTTTTTTTCTCAAAGATGCGATCATGAGAAACAATAAACGATTGAGAACACAACGGAAAACGAAAGCTAAACACGATCAGCTGGTCATGATACTCAGAAGCAAGCGTTTTGGTACGGCGCTGAGTGACGGGAAAAAGCACTTTCAGAACCTATCAAAATACGTGTTGTTGGACACGGAGGAGTTCGTGCTTGGACAATGGACATGGACTGAACTTCTGCCTACCACCCAAAACTGTGTGCCAAGAGCAAATGTTTGCTGAACTCGAGTTACTATAGATGCAATTGCAACATCATAAAGTCTGCTTCATACATATGCAAAACGCTTTAAAAGCCCGACTTACTGACCTCGCACACAGCCACAGTGACATTCAAATCGAAAAACATGACTTCCTGATGCAGAGCGAGCGCTACCAGGCCATCAAAAGCTTGCGTAGAACGACAAAATCCTGATCACTTGGCCAATAAAGGAGCAGGTATAGTCATTTTGAATGAAAGTGACTACGTAACAAAAATGGTAAATATCCTAAATGACGCATCAAAGTTCAATTGTCTTGGCCCAGTTGGCACGGCAAACAGAACCGCTGTTATAGAGACAAAACTTCAGAACCGTTTACGTAAGTTACTGAACGCAGAGCAGCTACCTAAACAAATGAGTTACCTAAAAATAAAATGAGGTACGCCCTATGGGTTCTTGAAGACCGCGAATGTACGGACTACCTAAAACACACAAGGTAGGCACGCCATAAAAGGCCAATCCTGTCCATGGTCCGCTCTTCCCGCCATGAACTTGCCAAGTGGCCAGCAAGCATTTTGGAGCCAGGGCTTGAGCAGTTTCCGACCAACTGCATAAAAGACTCATTTACATTCGCACGAACCATGCAAGATCTCGGGTTGGAAGGAAAAGACATCTATTTGCGCTCATATGACATCTCCAGCCTATTTACCAAAGTACCTCTCAAGGAAACCATCGGCATATGCGCCGAAGCCTTGTACAAAGACCTTGCACCGTACCTTCCATCCTTCAAGCGGTATTTATTAAACTTAATGAAAGTGCTGTGTCATTCGTTGAGTTAAGCTTTAATGGCACTAAGTACAAACAAACGGCTGCAGTAGCAATGTGCTCATCCCTGGGCTCAGCATTAGCGAGCATTTTTGTAGGCTTCTTTAAGTCCAAACTATTTTCTTGGGCTCAAAAACCTTCAATTTATTTTCAATATGTTGTCGACACATTTTCCATCTTCAAAATATTAACAAACAATTAACCGATCAGTGGTCGAGAGGATAGAGCGTCTGCTACTGAAGCGGTAGACTCGGATTCGATTCTCAGTCAGGTCAAACCAAAGACTATAAAAATTGGTATTCACAGCTTCCATGCTTGACTTTCAGCAATTAAAGCGACAGTGCGAAGCTTCCGCCGTGTGTGGGAGACAGGTGGGTAGATGGAAGCTTGACTCGAAGACCAAAAGATCCCTTCGCTCTCTTCTGGCTCAAACAACTTGGTGAATAAAATGTAATTACAATAACAATTGCAAGAGAGTGACGTTGCGTTGACGATTTCCTGGAGACGCTTAATCGTCTTCATCCTGCTCTCAAATTAACTTTTGAAAAAGAACATAATGGTAAACTTTCGTTTCTAAACCTTCTAATAAAAAGAACTGAACTTGGTTTTGAGACCAATGTATACCAAAAGCCCACTTTTTCTGGTCAAAATATCCGCTCGGAATCCTTCGGCCCGCAAAAACGAAAAACAAACCGAATCGCCACGCTGGTACACAGAGCACTTATGATGCGTACCAAAAACAAGATTAAGCAAGAAATTGATTTTATCAAAAAGATTTTGCTCGACAACGAGTACCCTGAAGATATAGTTCTCAACCACATATCCAAAAAAATTGCGCAATTTTCCACATCTAAACCCTTTCGACCAGAAAAGTTTCCAGTGTACCTAAATCCCCGTGGATTGGCTCAGCGTCTCAGCATTTATTACACCAACTTAAAACAGCTGTGCAAAATTGCTATGACAATTTTTTCAAGCCAATGCATGCTACCTGCAGCCAAAAAGGATGTGTTACCTGCCAATCAAAGAAGTATGATTATTTATGAATACGTCTGCTACTGTGATAGTCGGTACGTAAGTTGCATAACCCAAAAACTTCATGAACGAATTAAGCAGCATGTTCCAAATGCAACAAGGCAAAGAGCCCCATTCCTACTGAGAAGCAGAGTGCTCACCGATCCCAATCAACAAGAACTCAACCAAATAGAAAATGCAAAGCAAAAAGTAAGACTCAATTCGAACCAGAGAACAATTTAGCCATTGGTCAACATTTGTTGGAATCCAACCAGTGTGCACGCTACTATTCAGATTCGTAGTTTAAAATCCCTAACCACAGCTCGTTCTCGATTTCACTTGATCATGTTGGAAGCGGTTTATATTTCGCATAAAAAACGGATTTGAGCAGGCAAAAACAGTTTGTATTTATCCTACACCTGTTCCGATAAGATCAGAGCTTGCTGTCACTAGGTAGTGATTGTGCAATCTCCTTAGAATGCATTTCTCATTACTGTAGATTGCAATTCTCCCTAGAGCATTATCCTAAAAAACCACGAACAGAAAATTTGTGATGGTCTTTAAACATCCTGCTCACGGCAAAGAGTTGTAAATAGGCCGACTACTTCAGGCCCGAACCCGGCCCAAACCCGAAAATTAATTTGAAGCCCAAATCATGCCCGAAAAAAAAAACGAAAGTTAAGCTTGGTCTGAAAATCGTAGCAATGTTGCCAAGGTATTTTGATTATATTTTTGTGCACCTAAGACAAAAGCAGGTCTCAGGACCGAATTAAGCCCAAAATTTGTCAACTTTAGGCCCTAACTCGAACCGAAAAGCCTGGCCCGACTTGCAACTCTCTCACCACATACCTACTGTAAATAGAGATTGCAGCAGTGAAGAGTTTTGTCCGAAAAGCTTACAATAGCTTAAATGAATTCGACTGTACTGTAAGTCATATTCAACTTTTGCAGCACCTCGAAATTGTTCATAAAAACTAAAAACAATTAAAAATGAAAAAAAAACAACAAAGTATGGACAAACACATAATTATGAGATTGATTAGTAATGTTAAAAGAGGCTGGTCAATTATTATTTTCAATTTTTTTTTTTTTATGAAGATTTTTTCAATTGATTTTAATTTAAGTAATTTTTGATTTGTAGTCACAAAATGGATATTTTTAAAATTAACATTAAACAAAGCTTGATACTCAAACTACAGGAGGAACAATTATTAGGCAGCCCAATGCATTTATTGCATGAGGTGAAACATTTTCTGCTCTCGAAGCAGAAGTTATGTTAGTGTTAGCAACATGCGGTTTAACCGCAAGGATCATATAGCTGAAGAGCTTATTTTTCCTCCTGTCTTGGACAAAGTTAGATGCGAACTATTGGACGATCCGCACATTTTTCTTTGCTATAACTAAGTTGTGCTTGGAGGAATTCTCACCATGTAGGTAGCACTAATGAATCAAACCAGATTTCTAAGTCGGCCCTGGCGTTTTGGGTCTGGTTTGGGGTTTATATTGACAAAGTTTTGGGCTCAATTTGGGCCTCATGCGTGCTTTGTGTTTGACGTAAAGCTGTAAAAACATAATCAAAATAATTGTCCAGCACTTAATGATGACTTCATTTAGGCATCGGTAGGATTGTTTGTACACTGTTATTATTATTGCATCAAAGTTTATCATGAAGTTATTTTATTTAGTCACCTACACTAATATATTAGAAAAGAAAGAAGCAATATTAATACGTTTTTTAAACCTAACCACGTTTCGGACTTTTGCGGAAATGGTTTGGGCTTCAAATCATTTGTGGTCGGGCCCGAATTAATCTATCCGTTTACAATTTTAAATCAAACCCCTATATTTTTTTGGCCATTACAATGTACGTGACACAACAATTTTTCCCTTTGAAAATCTAATAATTGCTAATCAAATAAAGCCAGAACATTGTTTTACTACCCACCATCGAATTAGGACACCAAGGGTTGAGTAGGGTTCCTGCGTTGCAGGCAAGAGCAATTAAAATCAGACCAGACTTGGGTTTCGCCGAAAAATGAGATTTTTGTCGCTAACCATCAGTTCAATTCATTTCATTTCAGTTTATGAGTCACCTCAACATGCTGCGTTCATGTACTAATAGCCAAGTAGCAAATTATACTGCATTTTACAAAAATCCTAATTCTGTATTTAAATGCACACAAATGCAAATTGCAGCAGTAGCAGCCACAATGGACCTCTCGGTCTTCAAGCAAAGACCTGTTATACATTTTCAGTTGGAACCCTTAAGGTTCAAAGGTTTAATTATTACTAAAAAATTGAATTTTTTTGAAATATTGTGTAGACCCAAACTAAAAGATCTTTACCACTCTTGATTTGTTTTCACCAAAGTACATCAAAACAGCCCAGATAGCCACATCATCTGGGCCGGATCTGGTTTTTACCTGGCAGTGTCTGGCATCCACTTAATCCGGTTTTGCCAGATCAAAACCAGATCTGAAATTGAACTGGCTCAAACTCAATCATTTAGATCTACAATGCAGATCAAAACCAGATCAGATATCGAACTAGCTTTAACTCAATCGTTTTGCCATATAACGCCAGATCAAAATCCAATCTGATACCAAACTAGTTCACACTCAATCATTTAGATCTGCAATGCCAGATCAAAACCAGATCACATACCGAACTGACTCAAGCTTGAACTTTTCAACGTACAATGCCAGATCAAAACCAGATCTGACATTAAAATGTCTTAAACTCATTTGTTTTGGCCTATATCAGATACCAAACTGGCTCAAGCTTAAACTTTTCAAGGTATAATGTCAGATCTGAACCAACCCAAACCCAATCGTTTTGACCTATAACCCCAGATCAAAACCAGATCTGATACTGAGGTGGCTTAAACTCAATCATTTAAATTTATGGTGCCACATCAAAATCCGATCTGACAACAAACTGGTACGATCTTGAACTCTTCAACGTATAATGCCAGATCAACACCTGATTTGATATTGAACTGGCTCAAACTCAATTTTTTGGCATGTAACGCCAGATCAAAATGCGATCTGATACCAAACTGGCTCGAGCTCAAACATTTAGATCTACAATGCCAGATCAAAATCCGATCTGATACCAAACAGGCTCAAACTCAATCAATTAGATCTAGAATGCCAGATCAAAACCAGATCAGATATCAAACTGGCTCAAACTCAATCGCTATGACTTATAATGCCAGATCAAAATCAGATCAGTTACCCAACTGGCCCAAGCTTAAACTTTTCAGCTCAAACTCAATCAATTAGATCTAGAATGCCAGATCAAAACCAGATCAGATATCAAACTGGCTCAAACTCAATCGCTATGACTTATAATGCCAGATCAAAATCAGATCAGTTACCCAACTGGCCCAAGCTTAAACTTTTCAAAGTATAATACCACATCAAAACCACATCAGAAACTGGACTGGCTCGAATTCAATTGCTTTGTCCTATAACGCCAGATCAAAATTAGATCGGATACTGAGGTGGCTCAAACTCAACCATTTAGATCTACAATGGCAGATCAAAATCCGATCTGATACCAAACTGGTTCATGCGTAAACTCTTCAACGTGCAATGCCAGATCAGTTACCCAACTGGCTTAAGCTTAAACTTTTTAACGTATAATGCCACATCAAAACCACATCAGACACCGAACTGGCACAAACTCAATCGTTTTGTCCTGAAACGCCAGATCAAAACCAGATCTGATACTGAGGTGCGCTCAAACTAAATTGTTTAGATTTACAATGCTAGATCAAATTCAAATTAGATACCGAAACGGCTCAGGATTGAACTTCTCAACGTGCAATGTCAGATCAGACTCTGAACTGGCTCAAACTCAATCACTTTGGTCTATAACGCCAGATCAAAATTAGATCTGATATCAAACTGGCTCAAGCTCAATCTTTTAGATCTACAATGGCAGATCAAAATTTGATCTGATACTGAACTGGCTTAAACTCAATCATTTTGACTTATAACGCCTGATTAAAACCAGATCAATTACCCAACTGGCTCAAGCTTAAACTTTTCAACATATCATGCCAGATAAAAACCAGATCAAACATTGAATTAGCTCAAACTCGATCGGTTTGACCTATAACCACAGATCAAAACCAGATCTGATACCAACCTGGCTCAAGCTCAAGGCTCAAGTTTTTGGGTATAATAGGAGAAGTATTGTGATGTTCGTATGTTTTTACTGTTACCTACCTTCTGCTGTTATTTTTTTCTGATTTATTTTTTTGTAACTGCAAAGGCTGCACTGCCGAAAATTGTTCTGAAGAAGCTTCCCGGTTTGGGAAGCGAAAAGTCAAACCAATAAATAAACTCATCGGTAGTACGAAGTGGTTATGAATCACAATCCCGATGAACGCAACGCGTCAGTTATTTTCATTAAAAACACTAAACTGTTATGACATTGGCTAGAAAACATTCGAAATATAATGTGCCCCAGCAATTTGTAGAAATGCTGCTACGTACTTCAGAACAAGCCATGGCTAGTTAGATATAAAAAAATAAGAGCTATGTTTTCTTGCCCAGGGTAGAATGAGGTAAATTTAAGTTGAAACAAGCTTTTCAAAGCGGCAAGATTTTAGGATGTACTAAAAAATCTAAAATCTGCGTCACTTCTACTCTTAAGCTGATGAAAATGATGCTAAAATGCTAGGTAGCGCAAGCCTCTTCCACATGCATGCTTTATTAAAATCTGATTACGCGATTTTAACGTATATTTTGAACTTAATTGCTTTGTACCGCGGCCCAAAGTGGGGGGCCACGGCACAATACTCCCACCCTAAATACGTCCCTGGATGTGCATGTCTTAATGGTCACAGCATATTAGTCACAGCTTGAAACCATTCAACAAGTGTTTTCGAAAGATGAGGTTTGTAAATACTGTTTTTTTATAAAAAGTTTTATTTATGATAAAATATATGAGTATATTTCGTTTGGTGCTTAGATGTCTTTTAGTTGCCGAAAGGATAATTTGACCGGTTTTTCAACGGGCTTGACCGGCCGGTCGAAGAATCTCGACCCAACCGGCAACCCGACCGGTTTCCATCACTGATTCACGCCTCTTGCGCGAAGCTTTATACCTGTCCTAGCACAAATAAGTTTTTTTACAGGCCTTTTACAACTTTTAACTTCATTTTAATTGGGGTTATGAACGACTATTATGATATTTAAGGGTAATTATGCGATTAGAAAAAATATCAAAATACATGCATTTTTACTGAATTTTTAAAGTTTCAGCTCATTGCGCGAAGTACTCCTTATGTTCTAGGACGCTCAAATTTTTACACATGGGTTATTTCATCATTTGACACATTTTGCCAGGGATTGCAAAAAAATTTTGAAGAAAAATGTATATTCCATCCACCCTAATCTGGATGTCGGATGGAAACTCGTATATTCTGGTGCTGATCCTACTAGTTTGTCTGCTAAAGCGAGTGTGGAAATCTCACAAGCCTGGTTGTCAGACTGCGTGTCAGATTGGATTTCTTTGCGATCACGGGTCTGCATGTTGAAGCTCAAGGTTATGGAGGATCGGTTATTGTGTTTATTGCAGGTATATGCCCCAATGCTACAAGTACATATCAGGCTTTTGTGGATGAAGAAAATGATGCTCTTCTGCAAGTATCTCCTGCTGAATTTGTAGTCCTAATGGGGGATTTTAACGCACATGTTGGAACAGACACAGATACGTGGAAGGGTGTGATCGGAAAATATGGAGTCACTGGACTGGATGAGAATGGAATGTATTTACTACAGCTCTCTTGTAGCAACAGTCTCCGCATCATGAATACCTTTTTCCAGCACAGAGATGTTCACCAGTATACGACGTACATGGTATTGATCTAGTAATACTAGAATGGATCAAAAATCTGATCGATTTTAGCATAGTTTTGTCAGATTTGTTTTCTGATGTGCTGGACGTTAGAGTGAAGCGAGGTGCTGAATCGTCAACATATTATCACCAAGTAGTATGTTCCTTGCAATTTTGGAAACTTTGGCCAAACAGGAAATCCAACAGGTTGTCTGTAGCTTACAGGATCAAATGGGAGGCCTGGGATGACAGAGAAGTAAGAAAACAGTTTGCATCTAATGTATCAAATAACTTCAGACAACTTGCTGATGCATTCGAGGATATTGAAAAGGAGTGGCAGCTGTTCAAATCAGAAATCATTTCATCAGCTGCTAAATGTTGCGCGCGTAAACGGCTTAAAGTGGCGGGCGATAGTGAGAAAAGAACACCTCGGAGTAACTAAGAGATTAAGGAAGCTATTCGAGGAAAGAAAGGTAAAAAACGCAGTCAAGCTAATACGTGTGCCTGAATTGGAATTTACAGTATCATTTGTCTGCTATTCACATTAGTTTGGTTCTGCTTTCATCCACAGAAGCTGGCCTCCAGCGAGCATTAAATAGCTTTTCAGATGCATGTGACACCGCCGAAATGAAAAATAAAAACAGGCACGACCAAACTGAGGTAGTACATTTTTCAAGAAACCCTGATCAGGGCTCGTTGCAAGTGAATGGAGCGAGACTGAAGCAGATAGAGAAAATCAAGTATCTTGGTGTTCCATTCACGAATGACGGAAGGCAAGACAAAAAACTGGATACCCGAACTGGCACGGTATTTTAAGAGCCGCAAAATCATGATGTTTGAATTTTTTGTTTTTTTAAACTTTATGACCATGCAGCGATCAAAGCATGACGGCCGTTGGGGAGACAATTTGCTATGCAATTCGACAAACTTTAAATTTTCAAAATTGGAATACAAATTGTTTATTCTGCAAGGTGTTGATGATGCCTAACGGATAGCAAAATCTTTAATAAGGCCTAAAAACGTGCAAAACAAGCTTTGCTGAAAATTCAGATTTTTGTTTTAATGTATTGCCACGCCGGCGGAAAGCCACTTTGGTAATATAGTGTTATACCGTATTAAAAGAGTTATGTATGTGTAATACAGTGGTTGCAAATGATTACCTTGAACGTTCAATTCCCTTTATTTTGATTTTTACTTTCAAAAGGTGTTATAGTTTTTCAAAAACTGGTAATTTGTTTTAAGAGATATACGTATAACGTTAATTTGTTTTAAGTGAAGTACCTAAAACGTTAATATGTTTCAGAACGCTTTACAAAATTATTATCGATAATTTTTTTATGAATGGTCATTTGGTGATCTGGTTCGTCGGAATTGCTACATTTAGCTATGTAGGGATGTGCCTGCGATCTTTGAGAAAAAGTTTAACAAAACAATGTTGTTACAAATGTTTCAAATTTTGGTTTGAACTTTCTGTTTTCTTTTTAATTGAATTAAAACTTTGGCTGAATCAAACTGATGATTGTAAAGCTTTTTGTGCTATTCACGGCAACGCTCTTTTCAATGCATAATTTTAACATTTCTACTATGGTGGCAAATGAAACGTCAGCATGAAGTAAAGTTTACTGTAGAATCAAGACTTAAATGTTTACATACTCGCTTTGATACGCCGAAGAGTGTAACAGTTTGCCGGGCCCATATTTGCGTCATTATTCATAAGAGCAACACTTTCGGAGAAATGTGACAGCAATGGCAAGCCGTTGGCACAATTACATTTGATTTGACCGGCCCGATATTTGAACCTCAAACCTCCCGCTTTACAAGAAAATCAAATCTTAATTCATAATCGTTGTATTACGCCAAAGCGTGTAACGAGCTTTAGGGGCCCATCTCCGCGTCATTGCTCCCGGGCAACACGGCTCCGACCTTTCGAAGAAACATCGCAGCGGTGGAAAGCCGTTGGCAACACTGTGTCTGATTTCATCACCCCAAGACTTGAACCTCAGATTCCAGCTCCAGGACGAACGCGTTACCGCTCGATCAACTGACGGCAAATTTACTGGCAGCGTTCACCCGAAACCCGAGATAAGGGCACAAACAAAAGGGCACAGACAAAAGGGCACTGGACATAAGGGCGCAGAGAGGTAAATTTGCAATCTGCGCTAGCATTTTCGTTCTTACACGCCTTCGGCGTAAAAGAGAGAGAAAATGAAAGATTAGATTTAATTTTGCTTCGCAGTGGGACCAAAGACTAATTATAATTGTTTGTTTAACGGATTAAGTACAACTCCCGTTTGAGAACAGGTGAACGATTGCGTTTGAAAACAACCGCTGACGTGGTTACGTAAAGCAAGTAAACTCATTAAAAAAAAATTTTTTTAATGTTTGTTCAAGATTAGTGCACGGCGACCTAAAAACACTTTAAGGGTAGTGCTTAGTGCGATAATTGAGAACTGAAAGCAGGTAGCAAATTCAAAAAACTTAACTTTCAAAAATTAAATAAAATACTCATTAATCTAGTTGGTTTCTTTGATTACATAATTATTTCCGAAGTACGAACATGTAAGCACAGATTGCACATTTACGTTTCTGCGCCCTTATGTCCCTGTGCCCTTATGTCTGCGCCCTAACGTCCAGCGTCCTTTTGCCCGCTCCTTTATGTTGTAGATCGGCGTTTACCATCGCTCCTCGTTGTTTGTTGTGAGGTAGCTGCTGATCCGGTGTCTGGAGTAGTTACCGGTTGCGTTGCATTCTTTGGAACAGTTGTTGGTATTGCAGAATTGGCGGTGATATCTGAAACATAATTCCATTGACATAGTATGTAAAATCACGTTTATCTTGTCACATGGTTGATTTGCAGTTTACTTGGTTAGTTGCAGTTTATAGGCAAGTTTGTATTGTTACATGCCTGGCATCACAAGTTTGTTACATGGGTAGGTATTAGGGTGTTCTTGTTTGGGGTCAAATTTTTAAACACACATTTTTGTGAGTCTGACCCTTTCAAAAGTTTCCATTGTACCTAAAACTGCCTCTTGCAAAGTTTTGTTGCAAAATTTTGATGTTTAGAGGTGGCGCAGTAATTTCAAAGTTGGCTTAACAAACACCAATTTATGCATATAAGAAGTTTTCTAATCAATACAAATGTACAATAATCATGCTTATAGAAAGTTTTTGCAACATAAGAGTAGATTTCTTCATATTTGGAACAATGGCCTGGTTATTTTCAACAATCTGTATAGCGTATTGTAATATCTTTTTTTTTTAAAGCGGCTTAATTCAGGGGTGGTGCTACCCAGTACTGAAATTGTTGGGGGGACGCGAAGAAACGCGTCCCCCATCAAGAGTTAGCGTCTCCCCATTGACATTTAGCGTCCCCCCATCGAGATTTAGCGTCCCCCAATCAAGATTCCCATATTTCATTAAAAACCTTTTTTTGGTCTTTACTTGATTTCGAGGCCAAAAACTCTTCAATTTTCGGAAAAGACCTTTTTTTGGTCTTCACTCAATTTCGGGGACGGAAAAACATAATTTCCACTAAAGTACTTTCGCATTCCGAATGCGTTTGGTCAAGGCTGCAAAACCGTCCCACGGTGCAAAATTTTACAGTTTAAGTACTGGTGCTACTCAACCCCTTTCGAAAGATGAAGAAGCAGTGGAACTTTGCAGAAACCCAACAGTTGAGCCACACGCCAGAATGCAGACTGCAGAGCCAAAGATAGGTAGAGTAATCGATTCTTGGCGTATTCATAGTGCGGGGATGAGCAAGGGCAACTGCAGTTAGGTATGGAAGATGGTGCTGTAAACTTGATTGGAGTCTAGATGGGATTGGGAGACATATAATTAATGGTTCGTGCAATGATAGAAGGTTTTCTTTTAGGAATAAGCAATATGATCACCGGGAGGGTTCATTCTTTACCGGCTGACCGCTGATTTTGTGCCAATGGTGCTGAAGTTAAGTGATTCTTGGAGGAGGAGCAGAGCACGTCCAAAGCATGAAAGTGCTTGGTATTCAAAGTTCAAAAATTGGTGCTTGGTATTCAGTCACCCTATCCTGGCGCGGGCCTCGCGACACCTCTAAACTTCATTTTAAAAGTTTAGAATTTCATACATGTCATTTTTTCTTGAAATGGAACCATTTAAAAGGTTTAGAGGTGAAACTTTTCGAAATGTCAAAATAAGGGACACCCTATAGCAGGTATATTGGTTTATACCGTAAGGGGATCAAAATCAAGCTGGTACGCAAAAACTGATAATCTATGCAACTTTTCACAATAAGATATTTTCGAAAATTTTGTAAATTACGATAGGTTTATTGTGGGTTGACCATTGTTTTAAATTTCACATTCAAACCTCGTGAAGTTGTTTTTAAACTTGTTGGTTGGAATGGGAAAACTGTAGTTTCCGTCGAATCTGCAGATGTGTTAAGTGGTTTCATGTGATCTCAAGCATAATCTCTTTTAAGTATTCTGTTTTTTTCGTATTGTGACGTCATGTCTGATGCAATTGTTTGCATGTGCGTAAAACTAAAATGAGCTTGGTGCTAACAAAAGGTGTAATCATACAGTAGAATCTTTATTAGTCGACTGAAAACTAACAGTATTCGTCTTTTTTCTTCGCGGTTCATTTTTCTAGAGTATGCCGATTTGTCCATTCAGCGTGACTTTTTTCTTTTTGGTTCACTCGCGCTAAGAATATGTCTAATCAAATCAGTCGAATACGCCTGACCGCAAAAAACTTTGCTACAACAGCAAACTTTTTTTTTTCAATGCTCTTCTCTTTTTCTTCGCGCGTCTGTTTCTGGTGTATTTGATAGAGAGTCTATGGTGTAACATTTTTCATTAAACTTTATTTTTGGGGTTTGTGTTTACTGTTGACATATTGTCAATGCTTGCAATGCACCGTACTTTTCAATAACTTGCTATCACCACTTCTCCCTGACGTAAAAAAGCTGCTATTTCTGAAAATAGCCGATGACTGTTACCACCCTAATAAACAATGAATGGAACAGCAATGATAATTTTTTTTTTTGCCAACAAGTATTAAAAAGCAACAACTAGATGTTTTAGCATGCAGGTAAAGGGGTAACGGTTATTTTTTATTTCTTTTTTATTACTTGTAACGGTTGTTTTTTATTACTTTTTGCCAATCACAAGACGTGTCGCTGTAACGGTGGTAGCTACAGTACAATAGCGAAAGCGTGTGGCCCGCGACAAGTAGGTTTATATTGTTATGGCCTTTGTAATGCAGTAAGTTGTGCAGGCTGACCTAATGTCATTTCACTGATACTTTGCAGTTTGCAAAGAGCAATTCAGCAATATAAGAACAAAATCTACTACGAGTTTACCGCTTCATGATTTCAAGTTTAGGTTTTCAAAAAAAAATGTGGCATTACTGTAGCCTACTGAACAAAGAATGCGATTTCGATTTTACAAGCAATGTGTACCTTCGATCCTCGTGGTTTGTGTAGCTGCTGATCTTATAGCTGTAGCAGTTACCGGTCGAGTTACACTCTCCGCAGCAGTTGGTGTTGCAGGTGTAGCGGTGAAATCTAAGATGAGATCAGAGTTGCTAATGACGACTAAACGGGAAAAACAATCAAACTAACAAAACCAAGTTTTTTGAGTAATTAGAAAAACATACCGTACTTTGAAACTCTAAATTGTTAAGTAAAATACTTACCGGTACAAGTTTTTACTGTTTTTGGGTTAAGCTATTACAGTGTATTTGCCTGCTACGTAAAATAGAATATGAAATAAGTGTATTAGTTTTTGTTGGAAACAATTTCAGCAATATGCTGTATAAACGAGTGCAGTTTGATTGTCCGTTCTTACGAACAATCGAAAATTTGTTTGTATCTACACTCTGCAGTACAAGCTACTGTATACTGTAGGCATATTATTGTAGCAGTGTTAGTTGTCTTTCATACATTATCAATAAAAAAATTTAAGGTCGATTCAAGAATAGTGATTAGGATGACTTTTGTTGCGACAAACGTCAGTCCCCCCCCTTAGCAAAACGCTAAAAAAATTTAACGTTTAAGCATGTTTTTGAACTACACTTGTAAGTAATAAAGAGGGTTGATGGGGTTGGGAAATTTAATGTTAAATTTAATGTTATCTATTAAGTTTGGATTTTTGCAACTTTGTTTTTTAAATGGCTCTAAAAGCAAAAAAGCGTAATATGATTCAAATGGCGTTAAAATGAGCATTTTTTTAAATCACAAAACTACGGTAGCCCAGTGACTATGAGCGTGGTCTCCACTCGCGCCTACGGCGGCTATAAGAGCTCTTCCCTCAGCCTTCCGTTTGTATAACGCAAATTGTACTGGTTTCATCGGAACACGCTAAATGAGTCATTTCCAAACAACGATTTTTTTTTCAAGCCGGTGAAGCATCCAGCCACTTCCGTTAGTTCACAATAATTAAAATTAAAGTATATTTTTAAATATTTCGTTCCAACTTTGAAGCTCCAGTTGCAAAGATATTTGATCAATACAAAGAAATATTTCCCTAAAAAATTTTTGAGTTTTTTCTCTTCAGGTAAAATAACATAAAATGGATGATGTTCATCAAAATTGGTGAAGTCACGTGATGTTACTGGAAAGTATTTGTCTTTCACTCTCTCAATCTTTTTCTCTGAGAGTTCAGTCTGAGAGAACAAATTCATGGTTTCCAAAACTTTTTTGGGAAATACTTCTTTTTTTGAATATCTTTGCAACCGCAACCTCAAAATGAGAACAAAGTTTTTCAAAAATTATATTTTCATTTTTAGGTGTTGTAAAGTACCGGAATTGTTTGGATGCTTCACCCCTTTTAACTTTGGGTTGAAATCTTCCCTCAAAATCCTGGTTGCACGCCTACTGGTGGCAATGCATAAAAAAGCTTTTTAATAGTTGTAAACAAATTGCACCAGCAATTGTGACTTGTGTGTTGCTGTTTGCGCTGCCAACAATTTTTGCAATACAAAATTCGTTATCGCCATTGGTGCAGAAGGAAAGTGACTGCAAGGTCAAACCTTAGGCAGGGATGGGCACGATCTTAATCTTCAAGATCAGATCGTGATCTGCAATGATCTAATCTTGATCTTCAAGATCGCAGTTTTTGTCTGATCTTGATCATGAAGATCAAGATCATTTTCGTTTTTAATTGTCGCGTAGGGCCGAGGCCAGGTTATGTGATATTTGAAGCTATTTCATGGCTCCGACACGGAATGGAGTCTAAACTGGAGAGGAGTTTAATGGAAGGAGCGAAATTAGGTCTAAAATATTCTTTTAGTTTACAGTCTACGATCTGCGATGTCATAAAATATACAATGTCATGAAAAAGGATTTTGTTCTTGACCGGCGGGATGACCGAGTGGCAGACGCGTCTGGCTTCAGTGGCAAATCTTGCGCGGGAGATCAGGTTCGATACCCGCATCGATCGAATCTAACACAAGTTGCCAATAGCCTACCACTGCTACCACGTTAAATTGTGTGCCCGTGGCGCTTCAAAGCGGGGATGGGCCCCGCAAACTCGCGGCACCCATAAAGGGTATTTAAGCGAGTATAATGAAGATTTGATAATTTTGATTTGATTTTGTTCTTGAGTTTCGTTGTTGTTATACAAAACTAGCAAACGTAACCGATAAGGGTTTTCGTGATTACTTAAACTAGTAAAATAGCTACAAAAAGTTTGTGAATGTCAAATGTCTTACGTTATTAGCAAAATCAGCACTGCCATTGCCCATTGATAGTCAATACTGATACAGCATTTAACATTTGTAGCTGACCCCCCTCCATCATCACCACTATCTTCAAGATCGCGATCTTGATCTTCAAAATTACAGTGTTTGGATGTTCTGATCTTGATCTTCAAGATCACCAAAAAGTGATGGTCTTGCCCATCTCTGACCTTAGGCTAATTTTCAGAGGTGGAGTCCTCGAGGACGTTCTTGGCCTCGAGGACGTCCTCGAGGACACATTTTGAAGTCCTTGGCCTTGGCTTTGGCCTCGAGGCCTCAAGTCCTCGAAAATTGGCCTTCCTCGGCTCGAGGACAGCACTACTTTTTGAATTGTTAAAATTTTGTGGAGCACTCGAAAAATTTTTTGGAAAACGTTTTTTTGTGGAGATCGCTTGAAAAGTTATTGTGAAGACCTTTTTTCATTTTTTATTTTTGGAGATCGCCTGAAAAATTTTTGTGAAGACCTTTTTTTTTTTTGGAGTGCACTTGCGCTTGTGTCCTTGGTCCTTGGCCTCGAGCATTCCTGTCCTTGGCCACGAGAGGGTCTGTCCTCGGAAAGGTTGTCCTTGACCTTGGATTTTTTTTGTGTCCTTGGCCTCGAGCCTTGTGTCCTCGACTCCACCTCTGGTGTTTTGGACTTAAATTGCAACTGGAAGGAGGATTAAACAATTTAATTTTTTTAATTGGCTTTCAAATATCAAAAAACTAGTGCGTTCAAATGGCTCTAAACATGTGCGAAATGTGATTCAAGGGCATTAAAATAGCTTCTTTTTCCAAAAAATTCCAAAAAAATCGCCCAACAGCTGGGGGCTTCACCCCCAGATCCCCCGTCTGTGATACGTTTGAGTTACACTGGTAATCTCAAAACGTCTCCAAAGTTACGTATTTGCACTTTTCAACTATATTTGTTTAAGCCCTCTACCTTTGCAAAATTCTGGTTAAGTGCAAACAGGCAAATTTTTGATGACGTCATTGCATGTAATTTGTGGTTTAGGCCTCCCCAACCAAAAATTCTGGCTACGCCTATAAATTGGTGATTGCCTGAAAAACTTTTTTGAAGACCTTTTTTTTTCGAGAACACTTGCGGCTGTGTCCTTGGTCCTTGGCCTCGAGCATTCCTGTCCTTAACCTCGAGAGGGTCTGTCCTCGGAAAGGCTGTCCTTGGCCTTAGCCTTGGATTTTTTTTGTGTCCTTGGCCTTGGCCTCGAGTCTTGTGTCCTCGACTCCATCTCTGTTAACAATCAAAGACAAAATCAATTTGTCGAATCAATTTGTCAACGTAGCCTAAAATCCCTAAGTACAGTATTGTCTTTAATCTTTAAGTGTTGGTTTTGATTTCTATGGGTTTTAATAAAACCGATCTTAAATGCTTAATTTTTCTTGTATAGTATGTCGGACTGTTGGTTAATACTAAACATTTTAGAAGACTTGATTTTCAAAAAATCATTGAGAATTCTCAAGCAATTATTAGTAATTACGGTAAGGTAGGTGATGATTTTGTCGGCTCATAGTTTTCTCGTACGATTTGTCAACAGTAGACAATAGACATTAAAAAAAACGAAGATTAGTGATCAGCTGCCTTTGTCTCTGTTGATTTTTGCCCCGGGTCAGTTTTGCTTAGCATAGAGTTGTACGCAGTGGAGGACTTACTGGTAGTGGTACAAACATACTACTGTATATGGAGAGATTTAGATTAAAGATTTTTGTCGCCTTTTCTTGCTTAGTTAGTCTATGTTATAATCAGAGGTGGAGTCCTCGAGGACGTCCTTGGCCTCGAGGACGTCCTCGAGGACAGATTTTGAAGTCCTTGGCCTTGGCTTTGGCCTCGAGGCCTCAAGTCCTCGAAAATTGGCCTGTCCTCGGCTCGAGGACAGCACTATTTTTTGGAATGTTAAAATTTTGTGGAGCGCTTGAAAAATTTTTTGGAAAACGTTTTTTAGTGGAGATCGCCTGAAAAATTTTTGTGAAAACCTTTTTTTTTTCTATTTTTTTTTTTTTTTTTTTGGAGATCACCTGAAAAATTTTTGTGAAGACCTTTTTTTTTTTTTTTTTTTTTTTTTGAGATCGCCTGAAAAATTTTTGTGAAGACCTTTTTTTTTTTTTTTTTTGGAGAGCACTTGCGCTTTGTGTCCTTGGTCCTTGGCCTTGGCCTCGAGCATTCCTGTCCTTGGCCTCGAGAGGGTCTGTCCTCGGAAAGGCTGTCCTTGGCCTTGGCCTCGGATTTTTTTTGTGTCCTTGGCCTTGGCCTTGGCCTCGAGCCTTGTGTCCTCGACTCCACCTCTGGTTATAATTGATGTGAGTGCTACCGCAAATCAGCGAATTGCTTAAATTAAAAATCGTAAAAACTCCTGCGAGAAAATTTTTATATTTTAAAATTTCTTTATCTAGCCAAACAACTGAACATTGCTGTATATATTCTACAGTACTTGAAGAGCAGTTTGAGCTTCAAATTAACCAAAACTTAATTTAGCTTCAGTTTAGATCGAAGTTTTCAAACGCAGAAACTTAAACTTAGACTACAGTGCCTTACAAATAAAAAATCTAGCTTCCCAAGCAAATCAATGCAAAAGTTGTACTTAACAAATTGTAAATGCAATAGTTATTACAATCGGTAACTTGCTATAGCTTACTGTAGTATTAGAAATAAAGTTTAAAATTTTGATATGCTATCAAGCCTGAAGCTGTCGTTTAATGTTTGAGATTATTTTACTTAAGATATTTTTTACTTCAAACCGTATTTCATTGTTATCAAATTTTTATGGTAATGTGGCATTTGTCAATTTTTTTTATTATTAAACTTTAGTTTATATGATTAGTTTTCATATAGATTTAAAGTCTACAAACTAGTTACATTACAATTGCTATATTTTTACAGGAGGTTTAAGATTATATTATACTAACCAATTATCCTTAAGATTAAAAATAGGAAAAAATTTTGCCAAAGTTAGTACGCGGTCAAGATTTAACTTCCTTCAATGTGATGGCTGCGTTATCAAGAAAACGCTTTTCTAAGACCATTTTGTCAACAAAACGAAAAAAGTAAACTCATGACATTGAAAAAAACTAACTGTGCAAAAACCGAATGCAATCAAAATCAAGTCAAGGAGTACCTTAGGTAAGACATTAGAGATCAATATCATAAAATTAAAGTATAATTTTTGTTAGCTGAAATACACGGTAATTCATTATCATGTAAATATTTTGTACTACGTAACTGTTAATGCAAATCAGAGTTGTAAGTCGGGCCGGGCTTTTCAAGCCGAGTTCCGATGTTTTCGGGCATGGCTCGGGCTTCAAATTAGTTTTCGGTTTCGGGCCGGGTTCGGGCCTGAACTAGTCGGCCCATTTACAACTCTGATGCAAATAGCAGTGAATATTAGCTATGCCGCGTTAACACAAAACTTTGCTATTGTAGGAGTTACAAAAAATTCTGGAATTCCTTTTAAATGCAGCATAGTTTTAAAAAACTCTATCACTAATTCATAAAACCGGCAGGTTACTTCTACTTATTTGAAGATCTAAACAATTAAATTTATTATTTTTACGCAGATGATTAAATCGGAAAACTCATGATCTTTTGGATCCTCAACAACCGACGAATAAGACGCAGCGCGTTGTGCTCTAAAGAGAGGCAAAAGTAAGCTCTGTATTAATACAACAATTTCTTCAAAATTTTGTAGTAGCTCACTAACTCATCTTTAGTGCAATGGTAAAACTGTATTCATGGAAAGTTAAATTGCAATCTGTGTATAGTCTAAAGGGTGCCTGTTTATAGCAATAATAATTGACAATGCTGCGTATTCCTATTCTTTGCTTTATTGGCGTGACGCGTTTCGATTTAGTACATGCACTTAATTAGCAAGTAGGAGAACTGAAAGGGATTAGTCTTTCCTATGAAGTTTTACGCAAAAAATCAGTAAAATAAATTTTAGTGAAACCGGTTTAAAAAGGTTTTGTTTGTCAACAATTTACAAAATTCTTCCAGCCGTAAGGCCTCGAGTAGCTGGACGTCAGATAGATTTGATCATGTGCTTTTTGAATGCTTAAACAAGGGATTTCCTCCCAGATAATAACAAGCTTTTTTTTTACATTGGCTCCCTTGGCCAAAAAACTTCCCGCGTTAATACCGTTTGCTATTTACTGTATTGCATGCATTGTGTGTAGATTTTAGAAAAACACTTGCGTTGCTTAATAATTACTTTGCTGTACTATTTTTGAGATTAAAGAGCTTTTGACAGTGGCCCCATTCCTCCTTGTTCAAAAATGAAATAAAAATATAATATAACTTTATATTTACAGATTTATCGTGCTTCTTTCTATTTCAATATCTTGCACCTCCGCTGAAAACCTCGTATAAGTGCTATACAAGTAAGTATTGCGCGAAAAAGTCTTCTTGATACATTTAGATTTGTGGAGTCTTTATGTTTTCGATATTTTCATAAAAAGATTAAAACTCAACTCTAATGGCTTGTTTCAAGCATAGTTTAATTTTAATCGTCTTCGGTGAGAAGAACAAAATTTGTTACCAAAAATTAAAGATTAAAGAGCGTAGAAACAAAATAAATAAACAATGCGAAGAGCTTAAATTTTTATTTATATTTTGCAGACACACTTCGCAAGTTAACTAAGTGCAACCATAAACCCGTATCTGGAATAACGCTCATCAGCTGGTTTGGTAGGGCCGAAAATGAGCTTCGCCAGGACAAGCGAGAAAAAAGAAAACAAGTTGTATATCCTCTCCTAATTTAAATCTACCTGATTTTGACCAAACAGCTGCTGTTTCAGGAAACACTGACCAAACTCAACAGACGTTTAGAATAAATTTCACATTTAATTGTAAAATAAAATTTCAAAATTGGGTCAACATGTGTCTGCTTGATGATTATAAAATACTTTGAATGTTGTATCAGATGTGGCCACCTAACCATTTTAGAACTTATTAGTGTTTGAATTTTAGCTTATGCAGAGAAATATCTTTAGCATGTCAAATCAACCTGCGTCATAACGATATAAAAATTATTAATTTCTCTACTTAAAGTTCACTTTTATATATTGCTTTATTGGTTGTAGCGAACAGCACCGACATTGAAAAATATTTTGGTAGACCTTTTTACGAAATTCATGACCGATTAGATTTCGCTTTTCGATAGAGCTGGATCATTGAACCAGGTCTGAAAATGGCCGGGTTGCTCTATCTTCATTATTACGTAGAGGGCTAAATCTAAAAACTGATTACATGACCGGATCCGAAAATACAATCGGCTTCACATTGATTAGGTTTGGTATGCCAGATCTAAAATTGATGGTCTTGCCAGTTTGTCTCATCTAAAAATAATAGGGATGCCCCATCTGCGTTAGACCGTGAGGCTCAATCTGAAACAGATTGCACAGCCAGTTCTGAAAGTGCTAAGGTAGCTTGATCTGAAAATGATAAGAATACCACATCTGGTTTAGCTGGAAATGCCAGATCTTAGACAGATCGTCTAGCCAGATCTGAAACTGATAGGGTTCACGTCGGATTACGATCGGATTGCCAGATGTGTAACTGATAACGGTGCCTGATATGGATAAGACCATATTGCCAGGTCTAACACCGGCCATGAAGCCTGATCTGAAATCGACGAAGATATCACATCTGACTTAGATCGGAATGCAAGATCTAAAACGGATAGGCTTGCCAGATCTGAAACCGACTGGATTGCCAGATCTGAGACTGATCAGGTAGTTACATCGGGTAGAGATTGGGGTGCTTGATCTGAAACGGATAAGGTTGCCAGATGTGGATCTGGTCATGAAAACCGGATCTGAATCTGATCCGCATGCCCGATCGGGTAGACTTTGCATGCTACTTCTGGTTTTGATCGGGTTAAGATCTGGTTGAACTTTTGCCAGTTTTAAACCCGATCTGAAACTGATAGTCATACCAGATCTGAAAACGATTGAATTATCAGATCTGAAAACGATTGAATTACCAGATCTGAGAATGATCTGGTTGTTACATCCGATTGACAGTAGATGGGGCGCCAGATCTGAAACGGATAAGGTTGCCATATCTGGATTTGATCATGTAAACCGGATCTGAACTTGATCTGCATGCCCGATCGGGTCGACTTTGCATGCTACTTCTGGTTTGGATCGGGTTAAGATCTGGCTGAACTTTTGCCAGCTTTAAACCCGGTCAGAAACTGATAGTCGTACGAGATCTGAAAGCGACCGGATTGTCAGATCTGAGAATGATCGGTTTGTTACTCCTGGTAGAGATGGAGGTGCCAGATCTGAAACGGATAAGGTTGCCATATCTGGATTTGGTCATGTAGCCAGATCTGAATCTGATCCGCACGCCCGATCAGGTCAACTTTGCATGCTACCTCCGGTTTTGGTCGGGTTTAGATCTGGCTGAACATTTGCCAGCTTTAAACCCGATCTGAACCCGGCTTTATTGCCCGATCTTACCAGATCTGTTCCTGATCCGAGCCAGATAAAATGGCTATCTGGGAGAGTTGTAAGCCGGGCCGGGGCTTTTCAGGTCGGGTTCGGGCTTAAGATTAACAAAATGTCGGGCTTAATTCGGGCTTGATATACATATTTGCCTTGTGTTTTCGTCTTTTAGTTCGCTTCAGCATCACGCAATCATTATTACACAATTACTATTATTACGGAAAGATTTATCATCAATGAGTAGTTTTATTTTAATTGCTTATAAGTAATATTCATTTGTTAGATCTAACCTAAATTTCCGGGTTTTTCGGACCTGGTTTTGGCTTCAAAACCTTTTTTGAGTTCGGGCCTGTACTTGTCGGCCCATTTACAACTATGCATCAAAACATTCTGTTGCGTCAGAGTTTTACCCTTTTCTTCCAAATCCATCAATTTTTTTACTAGTGTGGTGGTCGGAAATTGTACGGATAAAAAGTTTTGAAGTAGCAACGCTGCACTGGAAGATATACGAAAGGCACAAGTGGGCTATTCCAATTTTCTTTGGCAAATAAAACAAAATCGATCTTTGTCCTGTGATGAGTCCCTTGAGCAAGGACGAAACGATCGTAACGGTTTAAATCCATTTATTGTCATTAAATGATTATTCATTTTGTGAAACAATGTCCCAAAGTGCTCTTGTCCTAAACCCCCTCGATTGTTTTCGTAGTGTATACTTGTCGATTGCTTTCGTAATGTACCTTTTAAATATGGTGTTCCTTTTCAATTTTGTTTAATATTTTTTGCTTAACGTTTTTAGAGTTAGCGTTTAATTTTAAGTGAAAGGTAGGGAGTGCTTTTACGTACCAATAGTAGGAGTAGTGCTGCTCAAAATTTAAGAACAATGCCAGCCCAAGCAGTAAAAGAAAAAAACAAAAATTTTTTTTTCAAATAAAAAATTCGAACTCTGCATTGATTTAAAATCATGAAATTTTGGTGATTTTCTTGTACAGTATTTACAAGCAAAATTGCAACGATTCCGAATTTATAGACTGCTGTTGTGCAACGCGCAAGCAACTGCAATGAGAAAATTTTTGGTTACCCTTCACATAAAAAAAAGCACTTTTTCGCTTTTGCAATTTTACGATTTTGCAAAAGCAGCAAAAAAGCGTTTACTCAAGTAGACAAAGCATTCAGAATTCAACGGTTTTATAAACACGGTCTTTAAAATTGGCATTGTTACTCCTAAAATTTAAAAACAAATTAAGAACGAATGAGGCTCAACATTGGCAAAAAATTAAGAACAGCCAGCCTCAACCTCAAATTTACTCTCCTTATTAAAAAAAATGAATCTAATTACAGCAAAACACAAAATATCAATCCTTACCTTCTTCATAGGAAAAGGCTTGACTGAAGATTGAGAATGATATCAAGCATTTTAAAATAAACCTTAGGAACATGGTTAGTCACTTTTATCAAACAAAATAAAGTACTTTAAGTTGCTGTATTGCAACACAAAATACAATAACAGACTTGCTGAACACTGAAAGAGATTTATGGATAATTATGCAAAGTGTTGAATCAAACTCTCCATGACAAAGTACAAGATGACTCAAAAAGCATATCTAACAACAGAAAACTACAAAAAAAATTAATCAAATTGTTTGGCATAATTCAAAAAGCCCAGTGAACAAGTAAATTGAAGCTGCTTTATATTAAACAAAAATATTCTACTAACTCATTTGTCCATTTTTTTAAATTGTTATATGAGACCCTTACAATGAAATAAGGGAAGACCAAAATTTTCCCGTATGAAGCACAAAGTTATGCTTTTTGCCAAGAATCAAATTTTTCAGTCTCATAAAATTGAAAAGGAAGGGTTGCAAAAATTTGGCTCCGTCACTTTCACTAAAACGCAGAATCACCATCAGAAAAAGTTAAAAGCTGGAAGATGGTGGTGCCGGATCGCATTTTATTGAAACTGAGGGAGCAAAATTTTCGACCTCCTTTTTCAGTCGTTTATGATTACCTTTGTAATTTGTCTAGAGATCGACCCAAAAAAATAACCAACCAACATAAATTTGAGAGTTTTTCACCCCTTTGTTAATTAATTACAATAATCAGCAAATCATGCCACATGTACTTGTGCAATGACAAAAGAATTTCTTTGGAGTGCTTGGCTTTTAGCTGTTTAACGTTTTGCTAAATTTCTTGTTTAAAGCAAGCAGAGTTGAGTCTGTAACATAGTTTGTTAAATATTTTGCAAAATACCTCGTGGTTCGTAATTGCTCACACCATGCTGGTGTGTAACAAAGGAAAGGCTATGACATCAACTGTATTGTTGTTGCTAGTTTTGGAAAGTGACTGAGAGTATACGTGCTCAGATGAGTTTCACATCGAGATAGACTCTCTCGTTCAATCCGAAATATTCATTTCTGGTCCTAGTTGTGCCACTACTATACCTCAAATTCAAAACTTAGTAGCTAAACTTTACAACCTTTAATTACTTTCCAGTACTAGCTGTACCACTGAGGTGTAACTTTGCACATAAAAGGAAACTTAGAAACATTACCTTTTTTTTGGTTTGGAAACCGTTTATTTTATTGTGTTCGGTTTTATTTCCCTTCATTTTCAAATTAAGCTTTTAGTATTAACAAAAATTTCACCAGCAAAATTTTTGCCCAGTATGATATCTAAACAACCTGATTTCCTGTGACAACATGTTTTAAAACTGACAGATTAGTATCAGTTGACAAAGCATTGAAGACATATAAATAACGTAAAATATAGAAACTGAATAACGATCCAAAATAGCTGTTAATACATGAATGTTACCAGTACTTAAATTGTAAAATTTTGCATGGGGGGAGGCTTTTGCAGCCTTGACCAAACGCATTTGGCATGCAAACGTACTTTAGTAAAGATTACGTCACTCCGTCACCTAAATTGAATGAAGACCAAAAAAAAAGAAAGGTCTTCGCCGACTAGTTGAAGTGTTTTCCTCGAAATCAGTTTTCCCCCGCAATTTGGTTCTACGTTCGGCCGGAATTTCTTGGATTTATTAATGCTGGATGGCTCTTTTTCGTCTGATCATTCAGCGTTCTGATCTCGATAGGGGGCACAAATATCTCGAAGGGGGGAAGCTAAATCTCGATAGAGGGATGCTAACTCTCGATGGGGAGACGCGTCCCCCCGCTTCCCCCCTACAATTTAAGTACTGAACGTTACTCAAAATTTGTATGAACAAATTCAATTACCATTGTTAAACCAGCATTAAAATGCCAACAAATTCATTACATGGATAAAACTTAGATGAAAATGGTCTTGGAATCTTTTAAGACATCTACCACTATTTTCTCGGCGTGTTTGTTATACACCAGGTAGGTCAACATCAACTTTTCTGCAGTTAACCCTGTTTTACACTGGCTATTTGACCAACGTACTTTACACGAGGAGGTGCAAAAATACCTCCCCTACCCATAGATGGGCACACGTCCGTTAATCGTTAATCCGTTAATAACGAAGCTAACTTTTTCACTAACTCGTTAATCCGTTAAAAAGTTTTTTCATGTTAACGGACTAAATTAACTTCCGTTAAGTGCTGTGAACGGACTAAAGTAACTTCGGTTTAGTTCTGTTAACTTCCGTTAAGGTTTTTAGCGTTAATATCTTGCAGCTTCGTTGTGCATTTGAATTTGTTTTTATCTTGAAATTAGATTAGACTGTAAAATATAACTTTCAAAACACAAAAAGACCACCATAGCAATAAATATTTCCTTACAATCAGCTCAACAGCGTCAATACGTGTTCTAGAAGCGAGTGAATAAAACGAAATGTAAATTACACGCAAAATGTTAACGGATTAACGGACTTTATTAACTTCCGTTAATTAAAGCTGAAAATAACGGATTAACGTTAACGGAGGCGTGAAATTTGTTAACGGACTAGTGGTTAACGAAGCTAACGTTTTGCATTAACTTGCCCACCTATGCCCCTACCTAACTCACCGTAGCTTGCTGGAGCACCAAATTTGGGATGTAGTTGTAGCATAGGCGTAGCCAGGATTTTTGATTGGAGGGGGGCCCAAAACCACATGAAATGACGTCATCAGAAAATTTTGAAAGAAGAAGTTTTTGTGGGGCAAAGATATCGTAAAATAGAAGATCAACCACGGGGGCCTGGTGTTTGGCTCTTAACCAGGATTTTGCTAAAGGGAGAGGCCTTGAACCAAAAGTTGAAAAACAAAAACGTTTAAATCGGGAGATGTGTTGAGTAAAGTAGTGTAACACTAGCGCATCACAAACAGGGATCTGGGGGCGGAGCTCCCAGTCGCCGGAGGCTATGGGGGTCTGGGGGTCGCTGGGCGATTTTTTGTAATGTTTTTGGAAAAAAAAGCTATTTTAATGCCATTGGATAACAATTTGCACATATTCACAGCCATTTGAAAGAACTAGATTTTTTACGTTTGAAAGCCAATTAAAATATTAAATTGTTGAATCCTCCTTTTGCTTGCAATTTAAGTCCAAAATACGTTAAAGATCTTGCATTTTAGTGCTAAACATTGTAAGTGATTTGCCCAGGAATAAGGGGGAGCAAGGCGCACTGCCTCCTGCAGTATTTTAACAGTAAATGATGCACTCAAACATTTTCCTTAGATAATATACATTTTTGTTTTGTCGTGAAAATAAGCAGTTATAGGGGTACATGTACGGCCAGGGGGCCCAGGCCCGCTCAGTTCAAATTCAATAATTTGTTCAATTAGCATTTTCTCAGCTTCTTTTTTTCTTCAAAAGTATTTTGTCGCGTAAAAACTAACGAGGTGGAGGAGAATTGTTGTTGAAACATGGTATAATAGATGGCTAGACCTCTAGCATGTTATTGCTTGGGCCAGATTTACATTGCGCCGGGATCCTTGTACTTTTGGGATTTTTGCATAATCTTCTTGCCAAATATAGATGAAGATCAAATAAATGTTTTACCATCTGCACGCGGGGCCTCTTGCACTGTGACATGTGGTAAATCCGGCCCTGGTTATTGCATTATGTTCATTGAAAAGGTTTGATGAGGGCCTGAGAATGCAACTTTTAAAACAAAAGTCTTATACATTTAAATTGGTTGCAAAAAATTGAAATGAGGGGCTCAGGCTCCCTGCTTGTTAATCTTATTGTTAAGTACGGTTATACACCTGTACTGTTGCACGTGAAGATGCTAAGAGAAACTGAAACTGAAGAAACAATAGACTTTTTTGTCACATTTTTATCATTGGTGTCATTTCAGTTGGGGGGCACCCCTCCCCCCTTGGCTACGCCTATGAGTTGTAGGTAGAGCTGTTAATCAAAACTTAAAAAAAAGTTTAGAGTTGAGACGTGATTACAATGACGTCGTCACGACTATTTTTGGCAAAAGGATAATTTTTTGACGTCATAAGCGGTTTATATTTTGCACATAAGTTTGCCAAAGTTAAAGTGATTATGTCGCAAAAACGTCTTGTAACGTTGTTTAGCCTAATTTTACACGGAGGGGTCACTTTTGACCCCTTCTAGTTTTTTTATGATAAATCCTTTCAGAAAAAAGATTTTCAGTTGGAATCAACTTGAATTTGAGTAGAAATTTATTACAAATGACTTCTAAATATTTGAAGGTGTTAAGGCAACGTAAAATTTCTCTGAGGTTTTTTGAAGTCACTTTCCAAAATCTTAGCATTTGTTGACCAAAATTTAATTAAAATGATGTGATAAGAAGTTTTTGTAACGTAATTAACTTGATTTAAGCATTTTATGATTCAGTATCAAAAAACAAACCTATGTACAAAATTTGAACCACCTTTGACATCATTGTAAAAAGGAGGTGACGTCACAATGATGGCGTTATCAACTTACAACCAATTTTTCTAAAAACTTTTGGTGAGCACCAAGCTGCTAGCCTGATATGGTGTTACCACGGCTTTTGGTTTAGAAGTTAAATAGGGGGGGAGGGCGTTTATCTCTCCCCCTCCCCGTGTAAAATTTGTTGTCAAAAATTCATTTAAATAGGGTCAAGTTGGTAAAGTTTCTTTGACAACCTAGGAGTTCCCTCACTCTAGAATTCGACGACTTCCCTCACTCTAGGAGCTTGAAACTCTCAAGGCTTGGTTGTGAACAAATTTGACTGAAACTCAAATAAGTTGATTTGAAGAAAACATTTTTTTTTGGAAGAAATGAATGAAAAAAGATTGGGTTAACTGCATATTGCAGACGCAACCTAAATGGTTGAATGATATGAATATCCACCGCAAGAAACTAGAGGAGACATTTTTGCCTCAGCTTTCCTCGTGTAAATCAAGTTAAGTGGGACTATTTTGTTTTTGCTTTTTTTTTCCTTTTTTTCACTGCCACCCTATTTTTTGTCTCTAAATCTTTGAACTAAAAGATTCCAAGTTTTTCATTAGCTTTTTCTACAGTTTTAAAGTTTTTCGCCAATAATTATAAGGCCTATAAAAATTTATAAAATTCAGAAATTACATAGCAGATTTAAAACAAACTTTTTTTCACTACTGTGAGGTAGCACTTCCTCACATATCTGCCATCCCATTAGGCTAGTCTTTCATCAGCATCTGAATATTCTGAATATTCTCTCTCATTTCTTGCGATGGATATTCATATCATTCAAACATTTAGCTTGCGTCTGCAACCTAAATTCTGAATATTCAGATGCTGATGAAAGACTAGTCTAATGGGATAGCAGATATGTGAGGAAGTGCTACCTCACAGTAGTGAAAAAAAGATTTATAAAAGTACAGTAAAGTCTAATTTTAACCAAAAGTATTTTCAGATGATTTAAAATTTCTGTGGGCTTGTTCTGAAAAGAATATAAACGCTAAACGCGAGCATTTATTACAGCTATGATTTCAATGTTTTAAAAATACTAATGCTTTATCCCAAGATTTACTGAGAAATAAATGACAAGTCAATAACTCCGGATCTCACGCGATTTTACAGCATTGCGTAATATTTACTGATAGTATCTTTATGGTGTTGTTTGATTCCAAAACCTAAACGTTTAAAATATGGTTGCAAGTTTACAAACTAACTTTTGCTCGTGTTTTTTTTAGTCTTTGCTTCAAATTCTTTAGAATCTTATATGCTTTCTTTCTAAACATTCATCCACTACGAGTTAATGAAAACTATGCAGTTAGTTGTTTAAAATCGATTTTGCGCATCAAGACCAAGGCTCTTTCTATTATTCAAATAATATCATTTTCATTCTTTTTTTTTTTCCGACAAATAGAGATTATAGTTTAGCTTTACCCACTTGGATACACAATTATACCCCATTCAGACATACGATATATAGTAGTTTTTTATGCAAAATTTTATTTTCTGTCGTGAAGGACCTCATAAGCCATTAAAGCAAGAAAATATTTGATTTTTACTTTTCTTTTATAAATAAAAGTAGTGGTAGGTATCAACCTGTTCCAAAAAGTGCTCAATATTTGGTTCAAAGTTAGAGCTAGATTACATTGAACATATACCACTTTAAATTTTAAAAACTAGCTAAAAATCTATCTAAAACCCGACAGATTTTTGTCAGTGTCAGTTTTATTTCAGTTTGTGTTTTTTGTTTTTAGACCTTTAATATCCTTTCATAGGTGAAACAGTCTGTCAGGTTTTAGACGGATTTTTGGAATTTAAAGTGGTATATGTTCACTGTTTTTTTATAGATATGCAAATAAGGGAAGCGTACAAGCGTAAGGTTAGTGACTGACTTGGTTATACAATTGTGCTGCTTGTGACTCAGCTGGCCAAAACGTACTCGCTATATGTATTCAGTGCTGCCGTCGAGGGTAGGCTCGGTCTACCAAGTTTGTTTGGCAGGGTAGGCCCCCATTTATTTTGCCCTCGAATGCTCTACCTTTTTGCTATTTCTCGTCGACCTCCGCCTTGAAATAACAGGAAAACATTACAAAATTTTAGCGGAAGACTTTTTTGGTACTCTTGAAATTTGAAAAAAAAAATTGAAAAAAATTTCGTCGAAGAAGTTTATTTTTTACTAGAAATTAACAGAAGAACGAAACAAAATTTAGGCGAAGACCTTTTGTTTTAGCAGAAAAATGAGCAAAATTTCTGGAGCCTACTCGCTTACTTCTTTATAGAATGGCAGCATTGTTTACGGGTTGCCTGTACTTTAGAAATCGAAAAAAAATTCACACTGTTTATGAAAAAGTTCATTCAATGTTTCTGTTATAATTTGGAGCGCAAGTGGCTGAAAAATTGCAGTTATTTTACCAAAAATAAAGCTATTTTACTTACATTACGCTTTTCTGATTAAATTCTATTAAGACACGAAACGTACAATTGTACATGAATTCGATCAAAAAATTCTGTAGTCTAGTCTATAACGAAAATCGAAACAAAAATATTCGCTGCATAATTTCAAAGATATACTAATTCAAAATGCAAGCCTAATTATTTATTAACTTAGTTGGTTTCGACGTATTTTCAAACTTATTTTTTCTTATTTTCACTTGCTGCAAGCATGATGGCAGCCATCTTGTTCGACAGTTGGCTAATAATTTTAACGCTGCACGCTTGGAGCCAAAACTGCTGTCACGTGATGGCATGTGTTATCAGTGCAATTGTACTACAAATGACTTAAATGCCCAACTATTACACCTGGACGAAAAAACAACGCCAAAAGACTAGTACAATTGTGCGTATGGTGACCGAAGGGGATACATAAATTTACTTTATGGGAAACTTAATAAATATTAGTAAGCACATTGTAATAAATTATAATGGCAACACTTTTTTTAAGCTCAAGAATTGCATAAACCGTGCAATGCGCACTTTTTTCTTCGTTCTTTCTTTTATACAATTATGCAGTTAAAACTTGTGATTCTTTTTAGTAGCATTATAACATTTGTGAGTGTTTACAAAACTTGATAAAAGACATAATTTTTCAACCTATAGTGCTAGTTTAAACGATTAAAAACTGGACTAGGTTATTTTACAATTTAGCAATTTTCGTTAGTGTTTATCAAAATCTCATTCTGTATTTATCAAAGTTTACAAATTGGTTTGATATTACGTATTTTAAAGGAGGCTATATGAATACTGAAAGTCATTCCTATAATACAAATTTGTGTGGCGCTAAAACAACACACAGTTAAAACGTAAAAATAAAAGTCATAATGATAATTATGCTGATAGCTATTATTAGTTTTCAAGTTTCTGCAATGGAAATACAAACAATGTCTATAGCCCAGGGTTCTCAACTTTTCATAAGCCGTGGCCTTCTTGCAAATGCAGCCAGTACTTCGTAGCCAAAACTGCGTGAAAAAATTTGAAATAATTTGCAACACGATTTGTACCAACTAAAGGAGAAGAGAAAAAAAAGAAAAGGAGAAAAAAAAAGAAAAAAAAGAAGAGAAAAAAACTCTACGTGAATTATTTCTTAAGTCAAATTTCGGGCTAATAGTAATTAAAGATTGAAGTCCCAAAAAAAGATTTTACGTTTTATGAAGCAAGATTTTGCTAATTTAAGGTAAAAATATAAAAAAGCAAAAAATAGATCTGCAATGTTTTTCAAACGAGATACTGAGCAACTGTGGTCCCAATCTGCAAAACTGCATTTTTACCCCTGCTCCTTTCCTCATGCCTCCTGAAAACCACTGCATTGCGCCTTAAGAGCTTTTCTCCTTTTATGAGCCGTGGATCAAGTTGCCTCCTTGAGTAGACTTGATTTAATCAAAGTTGCAAACTGGTTAAATTTTGTGTTTCAGTAGTTTTACGTCACACAAATTTATTCGGGAATTAGCGATTTAAAGGTGAATTTACACAGTATCCGTTTTTCGTCCGTTTTTTTACGTTTTTGCTTCTCCATGAAAAAGTATACGCTTTTTTATCCGCATTTTTTAAAGTTTAGATCCGCACTAAGTAGACTGTTACATAGGGATAAACATTTTCTGTGTAACGATATTGCAAAATACAGCAATACCCCTTCACAAAAAATTATTTTCGGAAAACTTTTGTCCAGAATGTGACAGTCTGGTTAGTGCGGATATGAACATACAAAAATGCGGATGAAAAAGCGCATACTTTTTCAAAAAGAAGCAAAAACGGACAAAAGTGGACGAAAAACGGATACTGTGTAAATTTGCCTTAACCCTGTTTTACATGGAAATATTTGTTCAAAGTATTTTACACGAGGTAGGGTCAAATGCCCCCTTATCAAACCAAAAGATATGGGAACACCAAATTTGGCATACCGTCAAGATTTTTTAGAAATATTGGTTTTGATTAGATAACGTCATCATAGTGACGTCAGAGTCGTATTTTCATTTTTCAACGACATCATAGATGGTTCAAATTTTGAATTGCATTTGTTTTTTGATACTGAATCAGAAAATGTCTTAGTCAAAGCGGATTTGTTACCAAAACGTCTTATGGCATCATTTAAATTAAACGTGGTGCTAAAAATGTTCAGTTGTAGGAAAGAGACTTTAACAAACTTCACAACTGAGAAAATTCCCTTTACCATACTAGCAACTTGAAATTTTCAAAAAAATTTTTTGAACAAATCTAAATTAACCTTAAACTGATTCAAAGTAAAAAGCGTTCTTCTGAAGGGATTTATTTTATTGCAAAAAAACACGAGATGAGGGCATTTTTGCTCCCACATGATGAAAAATAAGGTTATATTTTTTATGTTAACCAAAAACCTTTTTAATCTGGTTTATTGAAGCAAAATACACAATTTCATACAAGATTGATACAAGCTACGAGCAGTTACACGCGGGATATTTCATTCAAGGGATAAGGGGATATTAATAACTTACTGCAATTTAATCAAAAGGAACACTAATTCCAAAATGCGTCACACCATGTAAGTATCCTGGAATAACATACCAACAGTAAAACAACAGTATACTAAATTTTTCAAAGTATTTGCAACGGATTGGAAAGATTGTATTTGAATGAAGCAGTCGAACTTATTAGAAACTTTAAGGTATTTTATTGCTAAGATGTTGCCATCAAATCTAAAAATACAATAAATCTCAGTTAATTGGACGGCTGCTTGACTAGAAAATCTGAAACATTGGTCATTTTGCAGTCTTCCGTTGATATTGTTTTGTGATTCAGTTTTTATTTCATCATTAATTATTCAACTTGGCAAATAAATCATTTCTGTCTGCTAATTGTTATTCAACAGCATTGAAAATCCAAAATGATTGAAGTAATTTTGCTGAGTGTTTTTCCTCTAACAAAAACATAATAGTTTAACAAAATTATATATTTGCAAAAACAATATTTTACCTATTTACGAAAGGTTTTGCAAATGTGTTCATAAAAAAATAAATAAAAATCAACATCATTTTGTTATTAAAGATATTACGGTTGTTATGAGATCTTTCATATGATAATGATATTCATGATATAAGCTTTTGTGATGCAATAATAGTCATCAACTATAACGAAATGTTTCTGAATTATGATCAACACCATGATTGCAAAACCTCATGCAAAAAACTTGACAGATGTCATCACAATAGTTTGCTTGAACTTCATCACTTTGTTCAGCACCGAATCTTCATGCTTGCTCTCCTCACTCCGGAACCAGAGTTTATCGCTGGATCTTCTCTCCAGTACATTGAATGAGTGTTGAAAAACGCAAAAAAACAACCATTGTGCCACCATCCTCCTAAGTTTGCTGCAGCACAGTTTGCCGAACTAAAAGGCAAAGCAACTATATCAAAAAAGCTTCTGGATTTGCATGAAATATTATTTCAATTTAGTGTGTTCGATTGGATTTTTCCAAAAAATTACAATAATGGCAATTTTTCCAAAAAATCACAATAATCGCCCAGGGTCTGCTGGGGTGAAGAATCGCCCCGCGGCTCGGGGCACTGCCCTCAAACCCCCGTCAGTGATACGTTTGAGTTGCACAAGTTTGCGCAGCAACCGGCTTAATTAAAATATTTTTTAAACAAAAAACTTTCACTGTGGATTCAAGCCCCATTCCTTTAGAAAAATTGGTTGCGCGCCATGAGAGCTCAGCTTAATACATTTTCACAATTGATAATTGATGTAATTAATTTTACAAATTGCAAGACATTCACCTGCAGTAAAGTCACTACAACTCAAATTGAAATATCAGCGATAGGGTGTTAACCGTCTGCATGCGCTCTCCCTCCGTAGACGGTGGCATATGAAACGTTTTATATAAAAATAATAATCCCAGCCAATTCAATAATTTAGTTTAACATTTTCGGCATTTTCAACATTCATCCAACATAAAAATGACTTACGGATTTCTGTCGACGTCTCTGTCTTTGGTGCTAAAAGGAAGATTGTTGTGATACTCAAACCGATCCCAGCCATCACCACTGTGGCCACCCACGTGTAGACTGTAATTGTTGCTTTCGTCATCGATATAAAATTCTCTGCAAAATCAATAATCGTTTGTTCGCATGAACCAGGCATTCTACGTCTGTCTAACCACACTAACGCACAGCACTTTTTTTTTGGTTTTGTTCGCAAGTCCTTTATCAGGCTGGGTCACCACAACGAGTACGTAATAGCAAATATGCGTAAATGCCCTTTCTCTTGGACACAGCGACGCATTGCCAGTTGGGGAATCGATCCTGTAGTCAGCAACCTTTCGATCAGTAGCCCGACATTCTAAAATCAATTGTGCGATAAAACGGTTTATTCCAGGGGTTGGCAAAGTTGTTCAAAAAAAGGAGCAGCTTGCAGAAAAGGCAAAGTTGTTCAAAAAAAGAGCAGCTTGCAGAAAATTATAGAGACCAGCAAGCCGCAAAATCGGTTTACCCAGAGCAACATAGCAGCAATAAAAACACAATGATTGTGTATTTATATCAGTCGTGTACTTGACTTGCTAATCTCTAAAAATTTGGACAATAAGTTGTTAATGTTGAGCGAATTTCTTCCAAGTGCTCATTTGCCAAGGTTGCACGATGTTTTGAATTTACAAAGTTTATTACAGAGAATAAAGATTCACAATAATAAGTCGTAGAAAATGCAGAAATAAGTCGTGCTCTGCTGGCGCGTAGACAGAAATTTGCGATGGGGGGGCTTGTTTGGGGGTCTAGGGGCAGAGCCCCTAGCGCTCAAAAATTTTGCATTTTTTTGCAAAAATAACTTCATTTTAGAGCTATTTTGGTAAAAAATAATGCTTTTAAAACGTGGCGATGAAATTGGTCGTGCAAACATGATTAAATTTGTTGCATAAAAGGACTATTTGGGAGGTGGCTAATGCTAAAATTTTAATTCTCTAATTTAAATGCTGGTAAATTATAAAATTGTGTTTTTGAATAAAACTCACATGGAGTAATCTATTTTGTCCACAGTTTCTAGAGAAAAATAATTGGGGGTGGGGGCTAATGAGAAGAGATTTAAGAGAAATGATTAGTGATTAACTAATACTGAATTGCCCTCCACCCTATTCCTTAGTTTATAGATTACTCGTTGATGACACCTATGTTTAGCATTTTTACACTTGCAATCAAATTTGATTGCTTATATTTTTGACCATTTTTCGAAGTTTTCATTTATTTGTTGTTTTTATTTTCGACAAATTAGCCCCCCAACCCCCTAAATATATGTTTCAAAAGACGTTTTGAATCACAAAATTTAGCGCATTTCAGTGCATAAAACAGTCTCAAACGTGCTGAAAACGTGGTATTTTTCTTGCTCTCCATTTTGATCGACATGCCAATGAGGGGCTATAGCCCGTTTCCGGCCCTAGGCTACGTTACTGGTGCTTCGGTCTTTTTATGACGACAATATTTTGTCGACCATACTTTCAAAAAAAGCGGCAGTTCAAAGGGTTATATCTTAAAATTTATGAATAATTTCCAAGGATTAAAACTTGAAATTAATAAAAATTCAATACAAGAACCACAAAATTTATGTCGACGAGCCGCAGTGTGCCCACCGTTGGTCTATTCTGTTAGAGTTTCTTCATGTTCATTTGAGCAAATCCGGCTTTTGATTCCAGTACCCAGGGCATGATACGAAATGGAATGGAAGACAATTTTTCCATATTGCATACTAGAAGTTTTCTTCCATTCCATACTAAAAATCTTCCATTTCATTTCCATTTCATGTTAAATTTTTTTTACATATTCCATTCCATACTTCCATACTAAAGGTGCGTTTAGACCGAAAGCAAAGCGTCATCTGTATCGTACTTTGGCAGCGTAAAGCGTATACGCGAGTGGTCGCTCTTGAAGGAAAGCGACTGCTCGTTAAGATGTGCTTAACCTTGCATATGTGCAAATTATTCTTAGGACTGCTTCCGTTCTAATCGTAGGGCAAGACCACTCAAAAAGCAACTAATTTGCTATGATAGTGTTTTATAAACTCTTTTTTAATTGAGCAGGCATTTCAACTGACTATATACGCTACTGCGTTTGTACCAATTTTAATATTGTACAAGCGTACAAGGCGGAAATATGGCTTAAAAATTTGAATGAAATAAAACATAGACTAAAACCAAAATTTTTCAATTTTCGCACGAATATAAGTAATGCTTAAATCACTCTTTTTTGTACGCAACACTAGATAAGCCATAACAGCGAGCCGATCAGTAGCGTAGCCAGAGGGGGGGCTTCAGCCTTCCCATTGGCCTGAAAAGTATGCAAAATTGCACGATTTTAGTGCTTTTGAGATCGATTGTTGCTCCAAAAATGAAAACAGCCCCCCAAAGGGATTTGGGAGCCGAAGTTGTGAAGGAATTGCCGTGATTCGGCCGGAAGAGCCGTTTGAATGTGTGATTTCGGCCGAAAAATCCGTCTCAATTTCGGTGAAGACCTTTTTTTTGGAGATCACCTGTTTTTGGGCGGAAAAACCGTTTGAATGTTTGATTTCGGCCGAAAAATCCGGCTCAATTTCGGTGAAGACCTTTTTTTTTTTTTTTTGGAGATCACCTTGCTTTTGGGCGGAAAAACCGCCTCAATCTGATTCAAGAGCAATGAAAATTTGCGTCAAGGTCACTTACATTTGTCTCAACCTTCCGAAAAAGCCCCCCCCCCTTAACGAAATCCTGGCTACGCGCTTGGAGCCGATGTTTACCGTAGTTGTTTCGTACTACAAAGCATTTCTTTCGATATTCGAAGCACTATTACACTGAGTTACCATAAAAATGCATTTAACATGAAAATATCAGCCATTTAATCAGTAGATGATTGACCGACGGGTATGTGAAAGATTTAATGATTGCAAGTTTAATCACTACAACTATAAAATTTGGAATAGACAAACCGCCAAAAAAAATTACAAAAATACCAAGCTTTTAGCATCAAAAAAACTGAGCTTAAACTCGAAAAAAAAGTTAAGTTTAATCGGTGATATAAAACAAGTACGATTCTTTGTTGCGATTGAAGAAAAAAGTTTTATCACCTGGCAAATTGTCAATTTTAAAATAAAAATTAATTCAGTCAGAGTCAGCATAAATGCTGCAAATTGCGATGGACATTATGCTACTGTTACTGTATGTTGCAATACCTATAAACTTTGTTTGCGGAATACACGCGACCAAATTACTTCCATTTTTTCGACAGTTGATTAGCTGCTAAACACTTCGGTAAAAACATTTGTATTTTCAACTACGGTTTTTTTATACATTTTTCTGCGAGTACCATGTGTGAAGTCTAATATGGAATTAATATGAAAGTATGGAAGATTGTATTTCATTTGATGATTATTGAAATCTGTCATTCCATTCCACTTTCGCATCTTTCATATTTCATAATAAAATTTTCATTCCATACCATGCCCTGGCAATGCCTGCTCATTGCTGAGCCTGTCTAGAACAGCACAAAACTACGAAAAAACCGTGGGATTAAAAAACCTTTTATGCCTCAAAGAGAACATTACCATAACACATAAACCATTAATTTTGCAATCCTTTCGTATTCAGGCAAGTTTTTGACATGAATTAGCTCGAGCATAAATCCAAAGTGGAAGTATAAACAATACGTTTTCTCTTACCTCCACAGCTGCATACATCTACAATTAATTATTGTACATCACTCTTTTGAGCTCTGTAGGCAAGCTCCGGTATTTTGTTAGAACTGTTTGCAAAACTTTTGTTCGGCTGGCCAACTTTTTTGCAGGGGGTTTGTTATGGCGGGCCACCACCAAGAGTAGACTCTAGACAGCTTGTAATGGCGGCAATAGTGTGATAAGCATTTCTCTCGTTTCCCAATACAAGCATAACGAAATATTAACAGTTCGGACGGAAACTGAAGACATTTTGAATTACAATCTGACGTTACGTAGTTGCATTAGCTCGCCGCCAATGCCAGCATGAAGCTTACTTTGTAACTTTTGAGAAGATTACGTAAACTTTGTAGAGGTGGCCGATGTCTCATTTCTCGTACCAACGAAAACATATGTTCCTGTATAATTCACAAATCACAACTGCCATGTATTTAGCGGACATATGGGTTTTGCTAAAGTTTTTGAAATCTTTTAAGAAGTATGTTTTTCACCAAAATTTATAAGTTGAAGTTATCTTTTTGTTTTATCATAGTAACAAAGTTTTGACTTTTTCAGACTCTTAGGCACGTCTTACGTAAGAAGCTAAGTATTGTTTCGAGTTAAAAACAAATTTATTATTTATAAGAGCTTATTGCACCCTCACTTCACTTCAACGCCGAAACAAAGCATGTTACGCTTAATAATAAACATTTTTCTGTAACTAATTCTGTCAAGCGCAAATCGCGATGCAACCACAAAAAATGATCATATTGTTGATTTTATATTACATTATAAATTTTGGGAACGTTCAAATAAATTAAAATTGCAAGCTAAATTGCGTTCCATTTTGTATGATTGAGAGTTGGACTGCTGCTCTATTTAAAACATAAAGAAAGAACAAAAATTCATAAAGGAGTAATGTTTAAAATGAAAAAAAATCTTCATAAAGAATTAAAAACCGAGCAAATAAAAATATCAAAAAAGGTCAAAAAACCGAAAAAAAAATTGATTATTTGAACGCACAATATTTGTTTGAACATGTCAACGCTTCATATAATAGCTTCAACCAATTTATTTTCTTTGGGTTGGAAGTTTTTTTCATCACTATTCTCATTCCTGCATTTATGATTCAATTTATTTATGAAGTAGAACAAAAACATATACTTTGCGATTCTTGTTAGTTTTTTGCAAAGCTTTTGCAACGAAATAAATGCGTTACGTCCGCATAAGCTACAATGCAACAGAAGACTGACCTGTATTCTGCATAGTGGTGAGTATTACTTCTGTCCCATACGTCTACCCGCAGCTGGCAATTCCGGGATTTTGTCAGTTGATAAACCTTTTCTAAACCTATAAATTTGGGTTAAGGTCAACGTAGGGAAACAAGAAAAACAAAAAAATGATGTGAGGGTTATTGTATAATATTGTCTAACTTTTGGAAATCAAGACAATTGGCAAATACATCATCTAAAGGACATTATTTGGGCCTGTGCTCCTACGAGCCATCAAAAAAAATAAATTAAGCTTATCGCACGGTTTTTTAACCAACGCATCTTACACGAGCCTTAACTAAAAACTATGGTAACTCCAAATCTGGCATGAGGGTTAATTGATGGTTACCAAAACTTTTTTGAAAAATTGGTTTTAGTTGATGACGGTATTATAGTGCCGTCACAGCTATATTTTTGAAAAATGGCGTCTTTTTTGTGATGACGTTAAAGACTGCTCAACTATTGTACATGTAGGTTGTTTTTATACTAAATCATATATTGCCTAATAAATCAAAGTAATTATGTGACGAAAAGGTCTTATGGCGTCATTTAAAAAAACATTAGTCAAAAACCGCTCAGACTTTCGGAAAGTGCCTCAAGTAATTCTCAAAAGTCGAGAAACATTCTGTTATCTTAGCAACTTGAATTTTTCAGAAGTGATTTATGAATAAATTTCACTCAAAATAAAGTTGATTCGAAATAGAAAATTTATTTTTGAAAGGATTTATCCCGAAAAAATAAAAAGAGAGCCCCCTGAGTAAAATAAAATCGACTATAGTTATTAATGCTTGTGTGCAAATTTTTTTTTAGGTTTAGATTAAGCATTTATTACCCTTACTAATACTGCATAGTCGCTAAATAAATTAAAAAATATAAAACTCATCGTAATTTTTACATGATAAAATTGAGCAAGCTTTGAGCAATATAAAGTTGTCTTCTCCCTCTAAAGGTGTTTAAGCTTTCAGCAATATACTATTGTTTTTTCTAATCTTAAGATCGCATTTCTTTCTCCTTAAAAAATTTGCGTTTTTTTCCTGCATTTGTTCCTTTCCTTTCAGGTATTTCTTCGAGTCTACAGACACAGGGGAAAGCAGGATCTGACGAAGGTAGTGGCTACGTACGGTATACGTTCAACTTGGCAAAACAGCAGAAACTGAAGTTATGTGGCTAATTACCGACTTGAACTTGAAATGCATCTATCTCTTACGCTGGTGATTGATCTCGATAGCTAGATATTGTGTCTATCAATTCTCGATTCAGATCTGTTTGACATCCAGCCAGAAGAATCATTACATATCCTATCTTACCAGGGTATCGTCAAATATACTCTTTGAAACGATTGTCACTGATTTATTTCTTGCTATAACCCAATTGCTCCCCCTGTAAAATAGTTTCTATCGTCCGCGTTTATTTGTTTTATTATTCGTCAGTCATTTTGATTGACTGGTGTTTTTGTCTTTTTTTTGTTGTTACTGTTTTTGACTTATATTTAAACGCTTTGGCAGAGTCTTGTGGTATTAAACTTTAGTGCAAAACCTGAAGAACTCGGTAAATTAACGATTTACTAGAATTTGAAATTACTTGCACAATAAATGTAGGCAATTAACTACTTGATCGTGAATTCCAGTTGTTCGCAAACCAAAAAAGCCAAAGCCGTTACCCTTTCAATTGAGTATCACCGGACTCTGCCTTGATCTGAGATACACTTCATCAAAAATGCATAGGCACATTTTGTACCTCTCATGAAAAATCAGAATACTTGTGTTCTGACGGAGATATTGTAGGGATTATAAGTTATGGTACTTTTGTATCAGCTGTTTATTTACAGTAGACGCAATACGGACGGTGTAACGGACTATTGTTGTATGTTCAAATCAAATCAAGGCAAATCTTTCATTATACTCGCTGTAATACGCCGGAGCGTGTAACGAGCTGGCGGGGCCCATCTCCGCGTCATTGCGCCTGGGCAACACAGCTTCTTTCGAAGAAATATTGCAGCGGTGTCTAGCCGTTGGCAACACTGTGTCCGATTTGACCAGCCAGAGATTTGAACCTCAGACCTCCCGCTCCAGAGAAGAACGCGTTACCGCTCGATTAACTGGCCGGTTGTTGCATAATATATTTATTTTAATGCTTATGTATCGACAACAAAATTGTTGTTATCTTGATACTATGACCAAATGACACTTGAAAGAGTTTCCTGATCCGGTGAGGATTCATTTTCAGGGTGTTTTTTTTCCTCACCGTGCTCCGTTGAGCTAAACGTAGTTAGGGGCCGGTTGCGCCACCCATTGCACTGGTCACAACCCCTCTCTTTCCTCTTCATCAATTATTAGAACAACTACTTCAGCCATTAGTTTTAATTACATTTTGTGTGCCTGCACGTGCGTGCTTATGAGTGTGATTGATTAACCCTACATCGTGCGTAAAACCGGTGTGACAGGTGCAGTAAACACGCAAATAAAAATCGCTTTTTATCTTCAATATCCTCTGCATGTCTTAACGCCTGACGTTGTGTTGCTACTTCCTTTTCCTGACTCTACGTGCTTTCATTGTGTTACGGCGCATTCGCTATTGTTGTGAAGGCAAATATAAAAAAAAAGAATGAATGAATAAAGGAATATACAATATGCGGAAAATTTGCTGATCTTTACTAAGCTATAACAACAATAAATCCGTACTAGTAAAATAAACATATTAAAGTAAACGTTTCGAACATTAGTATAGTTTATAATCAGTATTGTTATTTAAGTTGAATTCCTTTTGAATAAGAAAACCAATGACAAATTATGGCATTTCAAAACGTATGCAGCTGCGTATATGTTCTGTTGCATTTTTGTCGCATGCTTCATTGCTTTGGGTTACAATCTTACTTATTTTCACCTGGCTGAGGAATTCTTGGAAGGTACTCACTATTCAAGTATTTGCAAGTAGTGGAGGGAGATATTAAGTTTTGTCCGTGTTAAGTTATGTTAAATTTTATGCCTAATTTTTTAATGTTAGAATAGAGGAGGAAAACTTAAAGGAATCAGCATCCATCCAAAAAATTGCTGATGTTACTGACAAATATTATCGTATCTAGATGATGAAGCATGAAGTGTTTTCTTGATTACTCAGCAGTGCAGAGCTGTTTAACTTTTTTGTATATGGATTTGGATAGGGCTGAATTTTCTACGGTTTTGCAAAAAAGATTTCTTTCTGTTGGTTAGTTAGTTGGTTAAAATATGAACAGATAAATGCTTGCCAAGACCAACAACCAATTCAGCAATAACCTGTTTTTTTCATTTTTCAAATTATTCATAAATCATAAAAACAAAAGTTGTGTAATGCATGCACTAAATTATGTACATTATGACAAATATGACATTAGTAATAACCGAGGCTTTTCTTCTGAAACGAAAGCAACAATCCTATAGTCTATTAATTATGAAACGACAAAAGATGCGAAATCATGGCGACAAGTGGCGCAATGAGGAGGAGCTAAAGGGCCTTCAGCCCTCCTTCGCTAAATCACTTAGAAATTTAACGCTAAAATTTAAGGGTTTATGCACTCAAAAAAATTCAAGGCTTTCCCGCCTCCCTCCCCACCCCAGCAAAATCTGATTGCGCGCTTGATGACGACCTAAATGATACTTAACCCTTGTCCCCAAGCTGATGAAAATTATGAAGGTCTTTCTATTCTTTAGTTTCAGCTGGGGTCGACTTCTGGCTTTAAATTAAATACAATAGTAGTCAAACCACTGAAAAAACGAACATAAATTTGGTTCCCTGAGTATTAATCGAATGCAGTAGGCCTACTACACCACCAGTCAGCCTAGCCTCCAAAAGGGTAATACTTTTTGCATGATTTCGTCGATTACCTGATTAATACGCAACCTAAACGTTCTAATAAAGCCCAACTTTTTATAAGACGCTGTCACAACTCACGAATGTACTGAAATTAGCTTATTTACTGGGAGAGCGGTAACGCATTCGTCTCTGGAGCGGGAGGTCCGAGGTTTAATTAAATCTAGGGCCAGTCAAATTGAACACAATGTTGCCAACGGCTCGCCACCGTTGGGACATTTTTTCGAACGAGCTGTGTTGCCTGGGCGCAAAGACGCGAAGATGAGTCTTGCCAACTCTTTACATGTTTCGGCGTAATACAACGAGTATAATGAAAGATTTGATTTGTTTAAAATTTTTTTCTTAATCTGATACCTCGAAAAATAATTAACTGCATTAAAAAATAACTTACAAAACTCTTTGCAAATTCAAACTACAATATAGGAGGGTTTCATGTGACGTCAATCGCAATACTTTTACCGAAATAAATTTGTCAAAACTGAACTGGCTGAATAAAATACACAGTCCTAAAAAAAGGAAAACTTCAGATTTCAACTTTCTCAGCCATGAAAAGTTTAGTAGACTCGGATGTGAATTAAGACCGAAGTAGACGACTAAACTTTATTTGCAAGAGCCCTTGCAAAAGCGTTAATGCAACTTTTTTCTGTGTGTGAATGGCCTAGCTAGAAGACTGTGCAACGCTTGCAGAAACGTTGCACAAGCATTTTCTTCCAGAATTTATGAAAGCGTTTGTCCATATTGAAATAACTTCGGCCCAATTTTAGATTTCTCTTTCGGTTAAATTTTTGAACTTTCAAAATTTTCGAACTCAGACTTGTAGTATTTGGACTCGGACTCACATTCAGAATCATGATCATCAGTTTTGGTGGACTCGGACTTGGACTCGTAGCTTAAGGACTCGCTTTCGGATTTGCACTCGTGAAAGTGGCAATAGTTCCAGCACTGCCTAATTCGTCTTCATTTTAGTACGTAAAAACAATACTAACCGAACCAAAAGTCGCTCTCCAAATCTCCAAACCCTGCTTTGTACTCGCTCCAATTTAAATCATAATTTATATTCCTTTCGAAATTTCTTTGTATTACCTGAAGCAAAACAAATCAAACAAGTCAAAAACATAAAGCCCCTGTTTGATAGGTTCAGAGTTGTAAACGGCCCAGCAGTTCAAACCCAAACCCAAAAAATATCAGCCCAAACTCGGCTCAAACCCGAAAAATAAATTGAAGCCTAAATTAGGCCCAAAAATGCTTAAAAGTCAAGTTGGGTCTAAAAAACGTATGTGTTTAATCGCTTATTTTCTTTGAATAACTGCGTAAGTTTGCCATGAATAAATAAACTTATTTATTGATTAATTGATAAATTGTGAAAATTACTGAAATAATATAATTGTGCACTACAATCTTGTTGATTCTTAAACAAAAACTTTGCTCATAGTTGCAAAGTTATTTTAGTTACCAGTAGGTTTTTATGGCATCTAAAACATAAAGCAAATTTCAGTCCTGAATTAAGTCCTAAATTTTGTCAACCAGGGTTGTCACTATCAGGGGTGCCGAAACCCGGGGAGGATGGGGGAATATTTTCCACCCAAAAATTTTACTGCATCTCCCCCATAATTTGGCCATAGCCTGCATCTGAGCGCTAGATGATCTTTGGAATTTTTTTCAATTTTCGGTAAAGACCTTTTTTTTGGTCTTGAATTCGGGAACAAAAACTTTTCAATTTTCGGTGAAGACCTTATTATTATTATTATTTTTTTTTTTGTTCTTGAATTCGGGGACAAAACCTCTTTAATTTTTGGTGAAAATCTTTTTTTTTTTTGTTCTTCACCTAATTTGCTTACGTAAGAAAAATAGTGGTCGAGCTTCATCCTCCCAATGTTCAAAATGGGGCAAAATTGAGGTAAAATTACAAATTGTCCCCCTCAATGCTCAGCATAAATAGGGACCACTGGTCATTATGCCACACATCGTAAGGATTAGGGCGTCGTAAGCTCTTTAAAACAAACCAAACTTACTGTAAGATGTCGTAACTCTTACGAAACGTCGCATAATATGGTCCCAACCCAAAACAAAGCCCAGCCCGACTTACAGCTTAGAATTGGGTACATCAAAAATGCTAAAAATAGAACGAATTTATAAAGGTAAATTAAGCTGTTACAAAATTAAATGTGCTACAGTCTCTTTTCTAGTAATAAGAGCGTCTTCAGATCACCTCCCAAATAGTTTTTTTTCTGATTTTGGTTTTATAGTGTACTTTGTGTTTTCAAAAAGCAAAGCACAATTATTAAGAGTTGGTTTTGTTTCACAGGACAGCTATTTACTCTAGTTAAATAGGCCAAATTTAGCTTTTGCCGAAAAGAAAAAAATATCTAAAACACAAAGCAAATCTCAGTCCTGAATTAAGCCCTAAATTTTGTCAACCAGGGTGGTCATTATCAGGGGTGCCGAAACCCGGGGAGGATGGGGGAATATTTTCCACCCAAAAATTTGACTGCATCTTCCAATAATTTGACCATAGTCTGCATCTGAGCACTAGATGATCGCTGGACTTTTTTTTGGTCTTCATTTGAATTCGAGGACAAAAACTTTTCAATTCGGGGACAAACACAAAACTGAAACTTAGTGTTGAACCGCCATTCATTTACAGTACATGGGTTAAATTTTGCAAATCATTTTAGTTAGGAGAGTACTAATGACCTCATTATAATGACGTCATCAACAAGTCTTGTAATTTAGATAAACTGATTTCATACTTTAATGACGTGACGTCATTGGTGGCTTAAGTTACGAAGATAAGTTGATTTTAAATACAGTAATTATAACAGCCAAACTGTTAAGGCAATGACCACACTCAAACATTGCAACCCGGGATTGACAAAGGGGGCCGGGCATGGCTTTCTTGCAAGCTCCTGCTCAAGAATACTAGCATTCTGTATATGAAAGCTACTACAGCAAAATTAACCACTGATCCTATTTGCGCAACAAAAACTCAACACTTTTGCAAGACACAGCTGTTGATTCAATTGATACACCATACATTCACCACTAGTTATATATAAAAACTTACCAACCATTTTTGATCGTCGTTTTGCAATTCACAATAAGCAGCGGTAAGTTTGCCTGCTATAAACAAGTTGTAAACGCCATTGGTATTACCGATGCCTAAACGGTAAATGTCATCACAACCTTTTCTTTCTAATGGAGCAGTTCGATTCAGCAAAAAATTAATTTGCTCTAAACAAATAAGTTAGCCGTCAATGTACGCTTATCAATTACGTAATTAATTAATTATATTGACAAGCATTAAGACAAAATTGTATCAAGTTTTTTATAGGGTGCCGTTCATAAACCCCTACTTTCCGATTGACTATAGCGTTATTATTATTAAACGATCCCATGCGCTTTATTATATAGGCGGACATGGGCATGATCTTGATTTTCAAAATCAGATCACAATCTTTATCTTCAAGATCACATTATTTTAATCATCTGATCTTGATCTGGAAGATCAAGATCACAAACAATCACAATCTCACAATTTTTTGTGATCTTCATTTTGAAGATCAAGATAAATTTCATTTCTGAATATCGCAGAGGTTTAGCATCGCCGAGGCCAGGTTATGTGATATTCTGAAGCTATTTCATGGCTCCGACATGGAATGGAGTCTAAACTGGAGAAAGTAGTTCGCCTTTGCCGTGATACAGACAGGACAGGCACGAACCAGTACTACAGAACCTAATCAGCTAACTTGAGGAGAAAATTGATCACAAATCAGCCTCGTTAAACAACGGAATGTTCGCAGGCTTGGGTCATCCTATCGACAATAGCACTCTTTTATGCACACCATTAACAAAATACCGGTAGTAAGTAAAATCTCCAGGTACTAAGACTGAAAAAACAAGTGCTGGTAGTGGTAGTAGTGCCAGTACCGATAATAGCCTAGGCAGACATGGGCACGATCTTGATCTTCAAGATCACATTGTTTGGATGATCTGATCTTGAACTTCAAGATCACCAAAAGGTGGTGGTCTTACCATTTCTGCACGTAGGTATGAGTACAATCTTTGTCAAATTACGTAAGTTCTTTTTGGAATCAAACCTATGTATTCAGCCACAAAGCTCTAACTAACTTATAATGTGCTTTATATCAAACAGGTTTGGCTAATAAAAAAAATTTCTGAAGTTCTTCTGGTGTTTTAGGCTAGCTTTGAGAAATTACTCAGGTGCTACTCAAAAGACTAAGTTTATTGATGACGTTTCGCTAGTTAGAAACAACAAGCTTCATCAGAGCACTGCTATCAGGAGTGATGACAAATCGCCATCAACTTCTGATAGCAAAAAAAAAACAGAAAAACGATCCCACACATTGCCGCAGTAGAATAACTGGCAAAAAGAAATGAAAGCAAGGCTCCGATGAAATTCATTGTTACGATAAGCAATGTCATACAGGTAATGTAAATCTGCGTACAAAAATGAAAGAAAGCAGTTCTTGTGAAAATACTTTCTCCGAATTAGCATTGCAGCAAAACACGTTAGAACTTAACACTAAAAAAAATTAAACCTAAAGAAATTTAACACTGGGAATTAAGCAACTTTCTGTAATCAGCAGGAAATGATAACCCATCGTTTCTATTGAGCACTTGGGGCTTTTCATTAATGTACCAACTTTCAGTAAACAGACGCTTCGAGTAATCCTGTTCCACTTTTAAAATTTTGACTTCAGACCAATCAATGTGGTGATCATTTCCATGGAAGGCTTGGCTAAGTCATCACTCTTATCTTATTATAGTTATTATAGGTTTGGCTAAGTTATTATTCTTACGTGCTTTGCCAATAGCTTTGTGGTAGCAATTATCAGCAAAATTTTGCAAAACACGTTTTGCATACGATAAACTTGCAAAATACATCGTCACTTCAATGTTGTCACTAGGTTTAGTTCTCAAGGGCGGTTTAGCAAGTAAGCATAATAACTACCAAAAGCTATTTGCAAAGCACATAAGAATAATAGCTTAGCCAAACCTATTTAATAAAGCACATGAGTTTGTTACAGCTTTATGATTTAATACATTGGTTTGATTACAAAATAAAACTTATGTAACAAAATTTTGTTTATACATATGTGATATAGCTCTTGGGATTGTTTAATAACGCTACAGTAATTACTAATTAGGAAAGTAGGGGTTTATGAATGGCCCCCCATAGTTTTTCTCCATTGACCAACCAGTGATTATAACATGAAATTAATAAATTATATTTTTACTAAAACCAAGTTAGCACTTTTCTGAAAAATTTCAAGATGGCAATTGCAATTAAATTTTGCAATGTTTTATTTACGTTTTTTTACTCACTTTTGCCGCTGTTTCTGCACCGTGGTAAAATTAAAAGTTTCGAAAGTTTGCTCTAAGTTTGTTTAATAAGTTTAAACATTGTATTAAAAATTATATATATTCAAAATTTTTTTAGCAGTACTATATAAAAATCATTATTTGGTAAATTTAAATATTTTTTACGTTTTTCACGATTAACATTAAAACCAAACATTTTGAAAATGCAACAGTTTTTGAAAGATTGTTTTTAATTGGCAACACTGGCACAATTTCAAAGCGGAAAAGTTATTTCATAAACTGTTTTATTTTACAAAAGAAAAATTAAAATTTAAAAAATGATTGCTGAATTCTCCAAATCACTTTTGAGAAAAAATGCATGTATTTCAAATTTTTTTCTAAGTGTATAACATTTACAATAAAAATTGTTCTTAAATAACAACCGAGCAATACGCCAATTAGGCGATAATCCTGTTTTTTCATTGTTTCTCAAACCTTGCAATGCTTCAATTTCGTTTTGAGTGCTGCTGTCTGATTCTCCTTTTTCACCCTTGTCTCCTTTCTGGCCTAAACCAATTTCAAACAAGATAAACATAGTGTAATTGTCTGTGACACGTAGAGATGCTTCAATTACGTACTAGCCTGTGGATAAAAAATCTGGGTTTAATTTTTAGGCCGGTCAAAAAGGATGTAATTTTTCTCAACAATTACCGCTTTTTACTTACCTGCTTTCAGGCCGGTTTTTTTGTTCCAGTGTCTGTTGATTGCTGAACCACGTCAAAAGAAATACCAAATACAAAAAGTCATGATTCTATGACTTCATATACAGTAATATTGAAGGTGTTGTTTCGGTAACGTAAAAACTTTAAAAACTCTTAATTTTCAACTCTTCGAAATTCTTTAAAACTTTGTTCGTTTTTGGCATGAATTATCAGTAAGTAGCAGGCATCGAAAATAAGCACCGAGCCTGGAAAGTATAGGTATATCAAAACGCTAATAAAGACTCAATAGTTGAATCAGAAAAAATCGAGTAAAAAATGGAAAAAATAGTAATTATTTTGAAGTAATCATTGGAAATTCTTGTTTGAATCCACAGGTAAATGCGACAAAAGATCCGTCACAAGTGGATCCACCACATCATTGGCCGCTGTACCGTCCATACGTAACATTCAGCGTATAGTTGCAGGACGGTGAGTGCCATCGGTTAAGCAATTGGGAAAGACTTTGGTTTTTACAAAAATGTGAAGTGCAAATGTAAATCTGAGAAAATAATGCCCAAAGTTTATCCTTAACTCAAATTCCAATTTTTTTTTTAATTTTGCTTATGCCTAACTCCTGAAAAATTTGCTTGGAAGCACTGCTAGTTTATATGTCCAAGCATAGAAACTATTTATTGGAAGGATAGAAACTGACATGTTGTCTTTTTTTCGAGGTTCACTTGCTCTCTGAATATGTACAATGAAATCAGTCGAATACGTGAAATAGCAAAAGAACTTTACAAAAAGAGCAATTCAATATGTTTTTCTCTTTTTCTCCGCGTCTGTTTCTAGTCTACTAGGTAAAGAATGTATGGTTCAAGTAATGGTAATGCTTTAATTTAAAAGTTGTAAGCATAATTTTGCATAGTGCTTTTACAGCCTTCAGCATATTTTCTTGATAATTTCAATTATATTAAAATTAGTCAGTTTTTTTTTCTATTTTTGACTTCATAGGCATACGGCAAGTCAAACTCGTTTTGGGAAAGCATTCTTTTTGCTGTTATATTGTCGTAACAATTTGAGCTATTTTTAGAGCTTTTTCATCTGAAAATATTTTTCTTTTGTTCTGGAATTACTCGCGCTATATTGTAAATAAGTTTTCACAAACCTGGACTTCCAAATTCTCCTTTACTTCCACGCTTGCCTGGTACCCCAGGCGGACCCCGTAAATCTCCTTCAGGCATGCAGGGGCAAGATAGAGTCACTTGTTGGGTGGAAGTATCACTATGTGATTGTGTGATGGAAACAATCAAATTGATAAACACAGCACTCAATACAAAAAAATTCATCTTTCAACGGTAATACAGCCTAGGTAATTTTTCAGTACAGTAGCAACTACACTGCCACTGATTGTTGATTCTAAAGTATTTCGGACCGATATATGCAAAAAAATGTAATACACTTTAATCGACTACAGACATTAAAAGAAACAGAGCGAAAAAAGAACTTAGATAATGCTACGCTTTGTCTTGCGATATCGGTGGATTCTGTCATTCCAACCACATGACTACTGTAATATGCCAATCACAGGATACAGTAAGCAATTTTACAATGGTAAACAATTCGTTCTGTTTATTACGGTAACAATTTATTAACCCTAAAGAGCCTGGGGGGGGGGGCGAAAGTGCCCGCGACCTCTACAATTGCATGCAGCTTTTAAACGACTAGTCCTATTGACTTCTTATTTTATGACTTTGTCCAAAATTTATTTTTCTAACTACCAATATAATTTTCAAATTTTTTGAAGGTCAAAAACTGCACTTAATTAATGATATTCTGAAAGTTATCAGAAAATTTTTGATACTTGGACATATTTTGTTTGCATAGTGTGTTTGCAAATCTTCTTAATACTAGACATATTTAGACAGAGCAGTCGTGGCAAGCGTTGTGTCAACAAACAAAACTCTACAAGTAACAGCACCTTTGAAAAGTAAATAAAAACTCCTAACCAAGCTTGAATCTTTTTTCACAAAGCTATATATAACAAAAGTATAAACAAAAACTGCAAGAAATTTTGAATCTCTTTTGCGTACGTACGCAAAAAACCGTATTTTTCAAGCAAATTTTTGATAAAACCTGGTTCGCATTTTTTAAAATATCCTTGGTGAATCGGAAGGAACTCCATCTCAATTCGATTTGTCCAGCAGCGTGGCTTTGTATCGTTCCCAGGGAAAAGTAAGACAACAATGTGAACATTGTAAGAAAGAAATCAGTGGACCCAGAGCTAAGCAAGCTAAAGACAAGCTGTTGAAAATTCTTAGCCAATGCCAAAGCTGTGGCAAAGCCGTATGTCATGGTCATTCAATGCGTTACTGCTTAGATTGCCAATAACAACACTACAGAGAGTATACCGGCTTAGCAGAGCTTGCCTTTTGGTCACTGCATGTTTTTGTTTTTTTAAGCATAAAATTTATAAGCATACGGAGGACGATTTTAGAAAATGAATCCCCAACTATTCCTACATAATGCTAAGACGCTGCAAATGAAATAACCAGCCATTGTGTACCAAAAATTGAAAAATCATAATTATAGGCAATATAAAAATCTATCGGTCTATCAGTTCATAGAGCCAAGGCTTTTATTAATACTTTGCAAAGATATGATTCTACAAACTTTGCGATTTTCTCAGGAGTTTTAAAATTTTAGGGTGCCAACATAAGCTTTTGTTAAGCGTAACTTGAGCTTCAAATTTGAAAATCACTGAGCATACCTGAGCATGATCTCCCAATATTTATATGGTCATAAAAAACAAGTATCTTATTTCCAGCTGCTACATACAGTGCTGTGCTTTTGCATTAGATGCTTTTTGCACTGCGGTGATGAGACCAACGCCACTAATTTGTGTATAAAGAGTTTTTTTTTTATTGCAATATTCAGGAAAATAAAATTTTGAAACTGCGTAAGTGCATATTATTGGCTGTCTACTGTCTACCACCCAAACCCACATTACCGCTACACCGTAGCCTACGTTCTTCGTGTTTTAGTATTGGTAGCGCTATGCCCAGGGCCACCGAAACGAGGGGACAGGGGGGTACAATGACCCCGGAGCCCATGGATTTTAGGGGGCCGGCCCATAGGCTTCAGGAAGGCCGTTGGCTTCAGCAGAAATCAGCATGTGAGGCCTAAAAACATTTTTTTTGGAGATCACCAAATTTCGACCGGAAATACCGTTAAAATTTTGGTAAAGACCTTTTTTTTTTGGAGATCACATCATAATTCGGACAAAACTGCGGCATTTTCTCCGTCTGTTTTGGAGTTCACAAAACCGGAAATCCGTAATATTTGTGCTGGCCCCGGGCCCACGTTTGGCTCTCGGCGGCCCTGGCTGTGCCACCACGATAAAACCAGCGGAATATTACGAGAAATGCAGAATGCCAAGCATTTAAAATTTTTACAAACAAAAAAGCTACAATAAGTAAACTGTCGTTTGCATATAGATTCTGCACAATGAAAACCTTTACTGTATAATATACCCGAACCAATTAATCGCTGATTTACATGCTCATTTTTTTCGCTTATTTTTGAGATGCTATGATGATAGAGCTCTGTTTTATATTGTTATACAGCTTGCATAGTACCGGTATGCACATTGCTTGACGCTTTGAATGCAGTTTTTTTTGTTCTGTGTGTTGAGTGTTTTCGCAAATTTACAACCACTCATTTTTTTTATTGTACATACATCGCATTTATCTGTCTAAAAAACGATGTGTACATTTTATTAATAATCTTCTGACTGCAAAAATCTTGATTATCTACGTACTATGAAACTACTTTGTTCATATTCATTTGCCAATTTGCTTTCGCCATGCACAAGACACCAAAATGACCATGTAATCTTCGAGTCGCTGCCATTTGTCTATATTACATCTAGAAAAAAATTACCCATATTTTTCAAATGCTGAGTGCCAAACAAGGCAGCGCTGTGAATACTAATTATTTTAAAAATTTTTGGCATAACTCGACAAGGGAATTACCCGGTGTTTACAAGACTGCGAGACCAACACCCCAGCCTCTACACGCCCCACGCTCCGTTCGGTAAACACGCTTTCAACCACCATGCTGTGCTAGTAAAATTGTGCAATTTTTTTTCGATAATCAAGTAAGCAAACTTGGATTGATTGTATAGTAAAGAAGTATTCATAGCTACACAAATCAAGGCGCTGCAGCAGATGTCAGTTTGCCACTATTATTCTACGTCAATGAACTCATCACTGTTTCTTGACCACAGAAATAAACAATAATAATGCCAATCCGCTTAGAGTTTTTTTATAATTTATAGTTTTATGTGCTTCTAGTAACGATAGAAGTTTTCGACAGGATTTCGATTCAACTAAAAAATAATTCAAACAGTGCCAAACTTATAGCGACATGATTATTACAAAACAGTATCATTATTACAAAGAAAATCAAAACAGGAAAATTTATTAGCTAATTGGAAAAAGCGTTTTAATTTGAAGTAGCGTTTTGCCAGCTTGGGATCGGCTGATTGAATTCCTCTGAACTATCAAATTTTGCCATAGACCTGCTCATACATTACCAGAAGTAATTTATTTTAGTATGAGTGTATCAACAATCACGTATCAACTATCACACACAACAAAACGCACACTAAAATGTTTTGTCTATATTTCTGAATGGGGAAAAAAATTACAATACTACAAAAAACACAACATCTCATCTGAGCAATATTTGAACTCAGAACAAAAACTTTCGCATCAAAATAAACAAATTCCCAAAACTGCTACCTTCAGCTCGTTATTTACACAACGCAAGTTGACCAAGTTGGTATACACAAGAGATTAAATTGAGTCACCAAATAAAGCCAGAAGTTAATCGGATTAGTCGGCTTTCTGCGCGCATCAAAGAGCTATAAGGCAGTAAAAGAATATTTTGATGAGTTTTGTTTGAAGGCATAAACCGAGAAATTAAAAACCAAAATTTGATCACAAAAGAAACAAAATAACAGGAGTTGAAATTTCGCACCAGCAACAATTTTAACCACGATTCTAGGTTTAGCAGAAGCTAAGCAATAAGTGTTCAAAAATGGCGGGCAGTTTCGACCCCCCCCCCCCCCCCCCCAGGCCTACAACAACTTTTAGAGCCCAGGCATTATAGGGTTAAAGCTACAGTCGTGGCCAAAAGAGTAAGATCACTAAGTAAAATAGTGATTTTTTGTTCTTTTTTTCATACGAGCTGCATCAGGGTGGCATACTGATTTGCCAATTCGTTATAATCGCTTTTGTTGACCAAGGAAGGTAAAATAATACTTTTACTGAGAAATTTTTTTGTGTCAGAGTTTATTTATGTGAAATACATGGTCTTATTATTGAAGTTTTAAGAATTAAAAATTTTTAAAAATGAGGAAAAATGTGCCACTTTCAGATGTTCAACGGGCTCAAATCGTGGTTCTGCATAAGTAGGGGTACTCGGAACAATTAATAAGTGAAAAATGAAGTGTAGCAAGTCTGCTGTTCACGATGGAGTTGTAAAATTTTAAAACACAGGCTCCTATTCAACTGGCAAAAAAACTGGTAAACCACGAAACACCACCCCAAGAGACGACCACGTCATTTGTAGAATAGCAGTTCGGTCTCCGATGAGTTCTGCTAACAAAATTCCATCTGCACTGCTGGCAAAAGGTACAGAAATTAGTCGGAGGACTGTCAGCCGGCGCTTGCAGGATGATTTCGGCTTAAAAGCTCATAAGCCTGCACGTAAACTTCGCTTAACACAGGCTATGAAGAACAAGCGCTTGGCTTTTGCCAAGAAGCATGCAACATGCACAAACAGCAGTGGAGCAAAGTATTATTTTCGGACGAATCAACAGTGCAGCAGTTTACTACCCGGAAGCGTTACGTCAGTAGACCCATCGGAAAGCGATTTCATAAAAAATACACAATACAAACCATGAAGCACCCCCAAATGTCATGATTTGGGGGGTATGTCAGTCAATAGGACGAATGGACTCCTTTTTTTTTTGCTTTTTGGAACGACCATGAATGCTTAACGATACACTAATTTCTTGAAAAACAAGTGGGAACTGCACATTACCGTTCATAATTGTACAGTTTTCTTGCAAGACGGTGCGCTATGTCACCAAGCCAAAATTGCCACACAGTTTTTAAAGTTAAAGAAAATTCAAATCTTTGACTGGCCTGGAAACAGTCCGGATCTGAACCCAATAGAAAATTTATGGACAGTTTTGAAGGACAAAGTTTCTGAACGACAACCGACTAACACAAAAATGTTGGAACAAGCCATAAAAGAAGTTTGAGTGCAAGAAATGACAACTGAGTACCATCGAAATCTAGAGGAGAGCATGCCTAGACGTATAAAAGCTGTGATCAAAGCCAAGGGTTGTCCAACAAAATATTGAATTTTTGCTTAAGTTTGACGTTAACATGTGTTACATTTCTTCAAAAAATGTTTTTTGTTTGCAACATGTACTTGTTGTGCCGTTTATTTTCACTTTCCACCAACTACAAACGCGATGTCTTAAAAAATCAAAAATTTTTAAGGTGGTCTTACACTTTTGGCCACGACTGTATAATCCACATCCATGCTAAGCGATAATAGCTTACTATTCTTGGCAAGGCTTAATAGTTTTCGTTTGCGGATTGCTGGGCTTTTAATGCTTCTTTCGTTCGTGTGAACCAGGCACTCTGCGCCTGTATAACCACACCAACTTAGATCACCCTTTTCTTGAGTTCTGTTTGCAAGTCTTATGTCAGGCTATCCCAGACTGAATGGCCCCAATGGAAAATACGCGTAAAGCATCTTTCGAAGGACACAACGATGCACTGCCAGTTCTATAATCGAACCAAGATTCAGCAACCTTTCGATCACCAACCCGACGCTCTACTACTGAGCTATCGCCGCCACATATACGGTACTCAACATAATGCTAAAAACTCAGTTCTCACCGGACCAAAAACAAATAAATCATGAAATAAGGTAGCAATTTGTTACAGCATTTACTCAAACCCAGAATTGGTTTTCCTATATGATTGAAACACGGAATAAAACTCTGTGTTTCTCGGAAAGCGAGATCAACATTGTGAGGAAATAGTGACTATGGCTACATTCAACCGCATTTCCACATTATGCTAAATATATAGTAAATTTGTCTTACTCGTTTGTAAACTCATTCAAAACAATGTTCAGCCAATATTAGTGCTATAAAATATGTTCGGTAAAGATAAGTTAAATTTATCCCCCAAAATTTCCAAAATTGATTTTATACACAAAACTTTAAATTCTAATCGCTTTATGTAGAAAAATTTTGCAAAAATAAATTATAAATTTCAATACGCATCTTGAAATTCAATGCTGAAATCAAAAACTATTGAAATTTTCAGATTACCATTCGTTGCAAATTAGATTTTTTTGTTTTATGTACTTTCACTGTGCTTTTCATTTACTTCTCTGCAGTAAATTACTTTCTATTTTACTGTAGATAATTCAAGAAAGGAAGATACGAACTTTTATCTAGTTTTTGATTAATTTTGACCCAAATTTAACCCAAACTTAAATCCTTACTCCAAATCTAACCACAAACTTAACTTTAACCTAAACCCTAGCTGAAATCCTAATCTTAACTCTAAAAAAAGCAGTTGAAAAACCCTCAAATGAATTTTTCTCATTTTCATTGTATACACTCCCTTACTTGAAAATTCTCTTTATCTTAACTTTCGGTGTAATACAGTCACCTTCAAGAAATAATGTATACCGTAACTTTTGGTTTAGCATACGGCATTGTGCTTTATCACAAGGTTACTACTACAAAAGTCGTAGGCGATCACTCAGAGCGTAATTGCGGAAAAAACCACGCAGCTTGTCTACTTTTCTACGAGCGTCCTTTTTTCTCATGTTACCTGCGATACAATATAGGTAGTGACTATTTCACCGAAAATTTTAAACTTAGAGAGAATAAAACGAGAATGAGAAATATTCATCCGCGCTTTTTTCATTTGCTTTTTTAGGGGTTAAGATTAGGGTTTAGGTTAGGGTTTGGGTTAGGGTTCGATTTGGGAATAGTTTTAGAATAAGCATTTGAGTTTGCATTATATTTGAGTCAGAATTAATAAAAAACTAGATAAAAATTTCCGGTGAAATAAAGCCTTCCTACAATATATAGGCTCCGTTCTAACTTAATGGTTTTATAAGGCAGAAAAAATTTTAAATTTTTTAATGTGCGTTTAATAGGCACGCAGCTATGTTACAAGAGGCCAGTTATTTTCTTTTAAATGTTCTAACTCTTCATTGCCGAGTGCGGGAGCAGCTCGAGATTATTATATTTACTGTTGCAATAATATCACCAAAATGTCGCCTAATAACCTTGCAGAAATAAATTAAACCATCTCTTTGAGAAGTTTTTCTTTTTTAGATCCTATGGTATATTTCAATTTTCTGTTTTAGAAAAATAAACACTAAACCAAACAAAAATTTTAGAATCGATTTAAGCTAATATTATGTCATGCAACGCCCATAGAGAAAAAAAAGGTGAAAAAAGTGGGCTTTCAATTCTTCTTTTTTAAGTTTTGATTAACCTAAGATTTGGGCTTAGCTTTGAGTGTGAAGATTAAGATTAGAGTTAGAGTTTGGGTTAAAGCCAGCAAGATTTTCTTTTTTTCCGAAACCTTCAGGTTTGGGTTAAACTTTGAGTTTGAGGGTTAAGGCTTGAGCTGGAATTTGGACTGAGCCCAGGATGACGTTTTTTTTGAAATAACGTAACATCATTTTCTTTATTTGTGACATACAATAGGTAATTGGGTATGCATATTCCGTAACGGTAGGAAAATTAAACGGGATCGAGGATCTAGCTAGGATTACGAGTAAAAGATAAAAAAGTATCTAAAGCTTATGTTATCTTCACCGAATCACCGTTTTATTCGACCTGTCCTTTCCAAGATGTTTTATTTATAGCTGGAAAGATCTCTATGCAGTGTTGCCAGTTAAAATCTCAACTTTTTTTAAATTATAAAGATTTCTTGCAAATGCTCGTCAATCCAAAAATGACGTTTCGTTATAATTTCACAAAAAAAAATGCACCACAGTCAGGTTTTTGACGTTTGCTTTGAGTCGCCAAAGTGTAAGTGGATTAACCAATTCGCTCATACCGCTTTCAACTTCCGCCTTCCCTTCCACCACTTCCGCTTCCACATTCTTATTTTAAATGTTTAGCTTTACGAGTTAGCGTGCACCATTCCTTAGCTTAGCGCCATCCCAAGACCACCATATCTCGTTTTTGCAAAACGAGGTTTTAGCAGGATTCTGTTTTGTAGTTCAAACGAAATATTATTAGCTGAACGCTTGCGGTTTTGATGTTATCAAAGAATTTAAAATTGCCTGCACGGAACAAAACGCTAAAAACAAAGTCGAATGATTCATCAAAAATTTCCTTAATCTTGGCCCATAGCTCAATATTACGTACAACAGCAATGACTTCAAAACAATTGTTGTTATTATTTACGAATATTTGTTATTTTTTGCTAAGTGTCTAACTGTAAAACCAAAAAAGACAGCTACGAAACCGTGCGTTCTTTCGAGTAAACCTACTATACTACCTGCTTAGCGTTTATCTTACCTCTCGTATAGTGGAAAGTTTAATAACTTTTATCGTCTTTTGCTGTCCTGAACCAGGCTTTGAAATTTTGAATTTTTTATGTCTATCTGCTACACTTGCAAGCAATTGTAATGGCACAGGTGTGCTGCCATTGATAAAAAGTGATATACGAGCAGAAATTTAATGCAAAAATGAACTTTCGTAAAACCTAGATTCCGCAATTCGCTCCTGTAAACTTACCGTACTATGTACTTTTGTGTAGAGTGCTTAAATTTTTTTTGTTTTTTTGTTTTTTGTTTTCCGTTTCAAAACTAAAACAAAAATATCGCTTCAATTCTTTTTTATGTTTTTAATCTTTGTTTTATCATAAAGACAAATCAGATGTTTCTTTTTTTTCTGACCAGTTATTGTGCAAAGCGCATTCAAAACTTGTGGTGATCTTTTCCAGCAATGGGTACATATCTATGACCCCAGTCCTGGTGCCCAAGTCGTTACCCATTTTCATGCAACTATTCTAGAACCGTTTTTAAGTTCATTTTGGAAAAAAAATGAAAATAATCTTGAACGTTGCTCAATCTAAGATCACTATGGTTGCTGTTTTTTTTTTCTGTTGTTTTTGTTTTATTTTCTGTTTGCTTCTGTTTTTTGTTTAAACTTATATTTATAACAGTTTTGGATTATTGCTTTGTAGTTGCAGTTGCAATTTTGTTAATTCATCGCTAATTTTGTGGGAGCTGTGGGAAAATGCATTGAAATAATTTTGGGTCATTTATTCTTTCCAATTGTGCGATTTACCAAAAAAATCAAACTAATCGAAAATCAGAATCACAAAATGGTGTCACAAATTGAGCGTGTTAAAAAAGGCGTTGGTAAAGTTTTTTTGTTCTTCTACTTTCGCTGAATTTTATCGGACGTTTGTGGCTATTATTCAGCTCGTAAATGACTCTGCACGCAATCCAAAATAAAATTCTGCAGAGAAAATTCTTTATATTCAGTAATTTTAATTCTTTTAATTGACATTATTTGATGCCATCGACAAACTAAAAAGATCTGTTACATAAAAAACTGTATGATTAACTAAGTTTCTTTAATTTTTGAGGTTCTCCAAATTAGCCTATTTATATTAATATACAAAGTTCAAAATTCTTAATCTCCAATTTGTTAGTGACATTCATGCTTTTTTAAAAACTATGTCAGCCACGCTATTTGCTTCAAATTAAAAAATCCAAAATGACAACATAATTCTCTTTGATATTAAATATAATTTAGTTGTGATGTTTTGACGTTTGCTGGCCAGAGCTTTTATACAGTAATTAATCGTAAACGATTAATTATAATAATAATTACAATATAATAATTACTACAATAATTAATCGTATAATAATTAATATTATTATACGTATAATAATTAATATTATATTAATAATTAATATTATATTAATCTAATTTAGGCAAAGAGGTTGATTTGCAGAACCATATTAAATAAGCAATAAGCAGCAACTTTGTTGGATTTAACATTTTTTTATTAACAGCAAAACATATCAAACATTTTCGGCTCAAAACAATTAAGCCCTCATCAGGATATTATAAACAATAATACATAAACATCTGTAAAGGAAATGGAAGCATTACGGCAACATAAATTACGTATACTTGACTAATAACGTACATTATATGAGGAAATACTTAAAGTTATTATCTAACAAAATAAAAATGCCTTTCCAGTTTTGGAGCAAAGCAATCAGATTAAAATTACAGTCAAACAAGCAACAGCATAAAGTTTTCAGCGTGAAATAAAACAATTCAGTTAGAATAACTATTAATGTGATAGTCAATGTGAATTGAATTAAAGCGAAAATCAAGTCAAGTCAAGGTAAAAACTAACTTATGATATTATGACGTAACAGAAAATTTGGGAAATTAGAAAATACTTAGCAAGAAAGAGACACCTTTAGCATAAAGTTGCTTATTTAATTTAGGATTTAGTTTTTTGATCAAAAGAGTTTCATGGATTTTAGTTTCATACTCAGTATGGCAAGTTTTTAAAGTCTGGAAAGAGTTTACGGTGTACTTTTCCTCACGGCAAATGGCACATGCGCGTATGTGTTCTTTTATAGCGCTCTTTTGCGGTCCAGCTAAAACCAAATGTTCGCAAGCTCTTGCAGCCAAATGTCGGGCAGTCATGCCTATGTAGGCAAGGTTCGTATCACACGAACAACGAAACTGGTACACGACATTGGAGCAGAGAGCATGCGGTGTTTTTGTTTTCAGCTGGAAGTAGCGATTGATCTTAAATGTATCGTAAACTACTTTTAACTTTAAACCAAATTCCCGATAAACAAGTTCAGACAGACTTTTGGTAAATTGTTTGGATGCAGAACCTGTATACGGAACTTTAAAAAAGCAAGTCTCGCATTCATCGCTGTTTTCGTTTTCTTGAGTATGATGGGATGAAAGCGCAAGAAATTTGCGCAATATTTTATCAAAGAACTGTGGGGGGTAATTGTTAGCTGAAAATAACGATTTAAGAATTTCAACTTCTTTGAAAAATAACCAATCACTTGAACAAATTAACTTGGCACGGTGGAGCATACAAAACACTAAACCAGATTTCCATTTAATGGGACATATAGCAGCAAAGTTAAGGAATAAACCCGTATTAGTAGGCTTTCTCCAGACCATGTATCAACTGTATTCTCACTAATTTTGATATCAACATCCAGAAATTGCAAAGTGTTTGTGGACTTTTCAATAGTAAATTTAATACTATCATGTTGGCTGTTTAGAACATTCAAAAAAGACCAACACGTGTTAACATATCAAAAACAGCAAACACATCATCAATATAGCGAACATATAATTTAGGGTGAAAAGGCATTTGATCTTTGAAAATCAACGTTTCCAGGTGTCCCAAAAAGAAATTAGCCATAGTGCAACCAAGTGGGGATCCCATACCAATACTTGCTTGTACAGTTCATCCTTGAACAGAAACATACATTCAGTAGCCAGGTGCATCAGCTTCACAAATACCTCTTTAGTAATGGGAGGATGATCATTACGGTCAGAAGAAAAAATGTAATCAGCAATGATATCAATAGTTTAGCTTAAAGGAACGTTAGTAAATAGCGATTTTACATCAAAACTGACCACAAATTGATTAGATGAGTTAAAATTGAAAGTATTAATTTTGTTTAAAAATTCTTCACTTGATTGAATAATGTACGAATCAGGAATGTAGGGTTTGATGATGGAGTCCAAAAATTTTGCTAGTTTATATTCAGGAGTACCGATCATGGAAACCACAGGTCGAGCTGGATTGCCATCTTTGTGAACTTTTATTAGGCCATACAATTTTCCAGGATTGCTTCCTGATGGAAATAAGCTTTTGATGATTTCATCACCATAACCTTTTAAATATTTGCGAACATAGTAACGAATTGAATTTTCCTTGGCGATTATTGGATGAATTTCTTGTTCTGTATTAATTTTGATGAATTTAGATTTATCTGCAAGAATGTTGTCTAGTTTAGCGTAATAATCATCGGAATTCAGTATTTCACACCACAACCTTTGTCCAATTTGCAAACTTTAATATCGGTATTATTGGAAAGTGACTGTAATGTTCTGTGGAGAAATTGATTGCGTTTCGATGCACATTGGTGTTCAGCATTTAAAGCAAATTTTTGAAACAAATATTTAATTTGGTCTTTTGTGTCTTCATGGAAAAATGGAATTTTTAGTTTTCTTTTAATATTTGAAAATAACCGTTCTGCATAGACTTTTAGAGAAGCCAAATTCAATTTCCGAGGTAATATATGATGATCCAAACCAAATCGTAAAACTTCTTCTTCTTGTAAAGTTAACTTCTTGGAACTTAGATTGATAATACATTTTGGACTGCGGATTCTTTGTTCACGCCAAAGATTGTAAAGCTTCTTTTGGTGGCTCTTAAGTGCCTTATTGATTAGATTTTGAAAATGCTTTTCCAGTAAATACACCAAACATTGTTTTTCAAAAAATGATAATTGCTGAAAAATGATCTGTTTTGAGTTTATCCCGCAAAAGATGATCTGTTCATACCGCAAAAGATGATCTGTTTATACCGCAAAAGAGCGCTATTAGGCGGTTCACACTAGTCCGGAAAACGGAAAACGGAACGTTTTTTCCGTTGGTACGGCATGTTCTCACTAAACGCGGATTTTTTACTATTTTTCACGCGCGGAAAACTTCTCGCTTTCAACGGAAGAAAAATGAAGTTGAAATATTTCAACTTTTTCCGTTTCCGCGGGCGGAAAGTCGATAGGCCTACTCAGGTGTTCAAAGTATCAACAATGCACTGTGCTCAGTGAAAGATCGATCAACACCAAACAGAATGTTTTTATTACACAGTAAAACATTTTGGCTCTTGATTGTAAAGTAGACTTTAATCAGACTGGCATGTAGGCACAGTATAGGCTAGGCTAATAGCTTGAAGACTTAATCCATTTTTGGTTAAGGCATGCACCGTAGCCTACTGCAGCAAACAGTGGTACCAATGTCTTAGCTATGGTGGCCTACTGGTATAGGCTCTGGGCTTAGCCTTGTGGTCATAGCATCTGCTTTGCAGTGGGTTTAGAGAGCAGTTTAGTTGCGTATATACCGATTGGCTATCGGTACCGGCTCCCTCTTCAACAGTTCAACTCTCCTAGTTTTGCCTCTACCAGTCTACCGGTAGCTTACCGGTAGTTAGTCTATGGTGCATTAAGTAAAGCGCAAAAATTTGTTTGATACCGGTGCAGTTCAAAATGCAATAGCTTCTACCAGCATGCTATTTCCCAATTATAGGGTAGGCCTGCAGTTGCAAGCATTGTTTTGCATTTTTTTCAGGTTTATTACCGGTACTCAGTGCGTTACAGCAGTAGGCTAGCCTTAACCCTAGAAACCGTGATGGTGACTTCAAACCGTGATTGCATTATGGATTTAAATCAAAATTTAATTGAACTCAGAGGCCTAGTGCGTTAGTAGCCTACATATCATATCCTTGTTGGTATGATCTACTGGAAAACAACCTACTGGTAAGTTGCATGTATTTTAGAGTTACGGTACTAAGTTCAGAGTTGGTTGTTGTCGCATGCGGTTGTTATAAAGTGGTGGTACTGGTATATGGTAGCACTAGTGCTGGGCAAATTAATGAGAAATTTTAACTTTGTTAAAACTAAGAAGGAAGTGTCTAGAACACCGGTCCGGTTTCGGACACCAAATCACTGCTGCGCCGGCAGCCTGTTATATTGCTTTTTTCTCATTGCTTCGGTTTAAATACGGCACTTTGACACATAAAATGCGAAGCGCAGATGATGTAGTGGCAAGTGCACATGCCTGCTTACCCGAGGTTAGGGTATCGATTCCTGCCAAACACACTTGGCAGAAATAGCGCTAGAGAGCTACTTCGCTACTTAATTCTTTTTTTTCTCTAAAACCTCACGATTAGAGTTAGGGTTCGGGCAGTGATGCCAGCTTGAGAGATAGTAAATTGAACAGCAAAATAAAAAGAGTGGCGCTGCTGGTGCAGCAGCGATTAGATGTTGGACACCAGGCCGGTGCAATAGACACTGCCAACTAAGAATCTTCAAGCAGTTTTTTTAGTAGCCTAAGTTAAAACTAAAAAACAAAAGTGATGCAAGTTAAAAGTTAATTATTTTTTTAATTCAATATTAACCTGCAGCTGATGCCCAATAAAATGATTCCATTTCCATACGAGATAAAAATCACATACTGGTACTCATTCTGATTGCTATTACTATGGTACACTATTTCTATTCTAATAAAGATAGACAGAGTGGAAGCTTTTTTTTATTTTATTTTTTTATTTCTATTATATACCATGGCATTAGGACACATGGTGTAGCCTAGAAATTCTTTGGATTAACGTAAACATTAAATTAGATTAACAAAAGTTATTGTTAGTAAGTTAACTCACAAAGCTTTTTAACTTGTTATATAAGAAAAACTTAATTTTGTTATTAACGAGTTAATGCCCAGTACAGGGTAGCACCATGCACTGCGTTGTTATTGTATTATAGCATGAAAGAAAAAGCAATGGTATGTCTAATATCACTATCATCTATTGCGACTTGCATTGAATTAAAATTTGGAAGCTTTTGGCATACAGTATCATCTGGTGTTTGACCATTAGCATACTGCATAGCTTGGGGGTGGGAAAGCCTTCCATTGGCCCGTCGACAAAAATCACAGATGCAGAATCCGGAAAATACTTTTGTACTGGAATGAACTCAAAAATAAAAGTATTAAAAAAATTTTTTTTGGGGGGAAGGTAATTTGTCAAAAATAAGACTCATTACCTCACAAATCAAGAAAACTTTGAAAAATGACCAAATAAGCAATTAAATTTGATCGCTTGTTGAAAAATGCAGAACATAGGTTTCATCAAAACAAATATAAGCTCAGAAATGGGGGGCGGGCTGGCTATTAAGTATTATTAGTTAATTGCCAATCACTTTTCTCTGATCTCATTCCATCAGCCCTCCCAATTATCTTTTGGTATAATATAAAATATATGCAGTGTTCCCACTAAGCCGATTTTTTTCTGCGAATCGGCGATTTGTTGGAGCAAGGGCAAATAATTTTCAGCAATATAGTAAACATAGCTTCAGAAAATTCGACAAATTTGTAGAAATATGACATTTAGTATACTTAAATACTGGATTGGTGTGAAATTTAGGGCACATAAACGTCTTTTTTGGAGCTTTGGGCACAATTGTTTAAAGAAAATTTGGGCACTCGCCGATTAGCCATAGAGTTAGAGGGAACACAGAATATATGTAGTCGCTAGTTGAAAAAGATTACTCCCTTTGAGTTTGATTGAACTATATGTATATTTGATTTTATTATTTTTTTACCCGAGCGTAACTGAACTTTTACCATTAACCTTTTCCAACAGAGCCTGTTTATGTAACCAGTTTAATCATGTTTTTGCTCTGCTAATTTCTTTGCCGCATTTTAATAACATTAATTTTTATCAAAATAGGCCTAAAATTTAGCTATTTTTGCAAAAAAATCCCAAAGTTTAGAATGACTGGAGCTTCATTCCCCCCAGACCCTGAAACAACCCCTCACATTACAGATTTCTAGCTACGTGCCTGCAATTAAAATAGTGCACACTCTGCATCAGTACTTCGAAAATGTAGCCATACCAGCATTAGCAGTATGTATTATACACTATGGACCTGTGTTCCCTCTAACTTTTTGGCTAATCGGCAAGTGCCCAAATTTTCTTTAAACAATTGCGCCCAAAGCTCTAAAAAGACGTTTATGTGCCCTAAATTTTGTACCAATTCAGTATTAAAGTACACCAAATGTCATATTTCCACAAATTTGTCAAATTTTCTAAAGCTATGTTCACTATATTGCCAAAAATTATTTGCCCTTGCTCCAACAAATCGCCGATTCGCTGAAAAAAATCGGCTTGGTGGGAACACTGCTATGGACTTCTTTGATGTGTATGTAACCACGTGCCAGTACCATGCTTTTAGCTTTTGTACTGAAAATGTAACTGTACTGTACCATACGCACACACCATCTACAGTACTTCTAATCTTACATTTTGGTAATATGCCAGCAATAAGTAGCTATGTTCATGTAAACCCATGTCAATTGTCCAATGGCCATCATCAAAACCAAACAGTCTCTTAAGAATAGTTTATACGCAAAGCATTGATTTCTTCACAAAAAATGTAGATCAAAGCACATTAGCTTTGTAACTGATTTAGTAATTGCACTACTGGGTGGCCTGTAGTCATATGGTTTACTGTGGTGTTTGTCCAAAGCGATTGCAAGGCTTTCTACACTTCTTTTATTATTTATCGGAGAATTATAGTCATTTTTGATAAAGATTTTCTGTTAGTCAAAGGATCGGGTAATTAATGGGCAATAGCAGTAGGTGACAGTGGACTACATGTTAGCCAGTTGTCGCTTGGTGCAACCATGGGTTACAAACAAGATGTTTAGCAGTTTTGTTACATTTTGTTGTACTTAATGTGTAGCTGAGGAATGCTCAGTACGATGGAAGACATTACATGATTGCTATGCTAAAGAAAAAAAGCGCTCAAACTTCCAAGTGGTTCTGCTGCACCGAAAAAAAGAAAGAAGATTGTTTCTACTACTTGAGTTTTTAGATGATCATTTGTTACAACCCAGGTATGAAAGTTTGTTTAAAAAATTCTTCAGCTAAACGTTGACTATCGTCTTCCAGGACTATGTTATATGAGTTATATAAGGTACAGCATCTTAATGTATCTAAATCTCTAGCATATACTGTTACATCAACAATACAAAATTATTGATGCAGCATAAACAAGCCATTAACAGAACCAAACTGGGTACCAGTAGTTTAAAAAACATATACTTAGCTTTTCAAATGCTTTTAAATTTTCAAAATGTTTGTAATTTTGACTTTCGCACTAAACATACTCTTTTAAATATTTTACGTGAAGTGTAAGCAACATTTTTGTGAATGCCTTCTAGATTTTTGCTAAGCGATACGCATTTCAAAGAGCAATGCGGCACCAAACTATTCTGTGTAGATGAACAATTTTGAAGTGGTGCAGAATTTGAATATGACTTTTAATAAAGTCAATTTCATTTTGCTTTTGCAATAAGCTTTTCGAATAGAACTCTTCAGTTGCAATCTCTGTCTGGTTTGGTATGTGGGAGCAAGCAACATCCTGCTTACCACATACCAAACCAGACAGAGATCGCAACTGAAGAGTTCTATCTGAAAAGCTTATTGCAAAAGCGAAATAAAATGTACTTTATTGAAAGTCATATTCAAATGTACTGTGCAGCTGGCTGTTGACTGCAGAGGCTACAGTCAGTACCTATGACTGAGCTAAAGCCAGTGATCCAGTCTAGATTGGTTCCAGTTCCAATATTGGTTATATAACATTGGTGCAAGCATAAACTCATGTAGTAAGTCACTGATTTTCAACAGATGAGTGGCACTAGTGTAAATTATGATATAAATAAGAACGGTATTATATTGTAATCACATTTTATTCACCAACTTGCCTTGGCCAGGAGACTGCGAAGGCACTTTTTGGTCTTTGAGTCAAGATGTTGCCTGCCCACTTGTCTACCAAACATGGCAGAGGCTTCACACTGTCCCTTTAATTGCTGAACGTCAAGCAGGAAAGCTATCAATGCCAATTTTTGTAGTATTTGGTTTGACCCAATCGAGAATCGAACCCGAGTCTACAGCTTTAGTAGCAGACGTTTTATCCACTTGACCACTGATCGTTTTAATTATAATACAAGATGATTTTTTCAGCACTGCTAGAATTACCAACTCAATGAAAATACACTTCAAGCTCTTGATTTCACGCAACAGGATGGTGATGAAAACCTTGTTTATTGTACGTACTAATCAGTAGAATGTAGCCAAATGATTTGTAAGCATGGACGAGTGATCTTCTAACTATTCTTAGCTAATAGTTAAGCACCATACTTTTTGTTTGATATAAAAAAGTTGAATCCAAGTTTGCTGCTGCTTAAAACCTTTAGTTGAAGGCTTTGGAAGCTGTAATCATGTGATTTGAAACCACTTTTCATGCTGACATCATTGTACGATGCAGCAGCTGTAGCTATTGCCTTTGCAGCCTAAAAAAATATCACAGTGGAACAAAAGTACTTCTGCTTTTTAATGTGAGCAGTGAGCACACATTTGCATAATGTTATGTTTTTGTGTAATCTCAAACCTTCATGTAGCAAGAGCTTTTATAGACTTTTATAGCTTTTATTTTATAGCAATAGCTCACTATTACGTTTTTTGTTATTTTCAGTGCAAAGCGAGGGTGCAGTCAGAGCAGCAAGTGTTAATGAAAGTTCTTTAAGCAACAATACCAGTTTACAAAAAGAGTCAAGTAGCAAGATTTTCAAGAACGATGTGTCACATTTCTCTTGGTTGGTTTAAGTTTGTAACTGGTTAAAATCAACGATTGATAAAGCGAGAATAATCAACTAAGCGAGTGAAGCAAAGTTTTACAACAGTAAGACCTGATACGAGGAACTCAATAATGATTAGAAACTTTTCAACTGGTGTGTAGGCAATTATAGTTTTTAGCTTTCTTAAATTTGAAATGGCCGTCATAAATATTTATTAAAAAACGATGTCTACTTGGGAAAAGAGTCATTTCTTTTACAACCATTGAGAGAAAAAAGACGTCACATCTTCTGGTGGGAACTAAGAGCGGAGTTCATGAGATTCTTTAACTATTTTTAACTTCAGTGCAAAATTACACGTAACATAATTTTCAGGAGAGTGGTACATGCTAAACCAGTACGTATATTAGGTTTCAAAAGTGTTAGTTCTGATATCTTCACTTAGGTGTTCTAATAATATGTTTTAGGAAAAAGTACTGGAGTTGCTGCAACATATCGCCGAAATTGTAGACCAACAATCAAGCCCCGACGATGTCGAATTTTTCTGCAGTGTTGTAGCCGCAAAGTTGCGTAAGCTATCTAGCGCCTTGGCAGGAAGACTGATGAGTGACATTTTCTTGCTGTTGAGAAATGCTCAAAGCTATTCGAGCTAACTTCTTGTTGCTGTTGCCAGAACAAAGAACAACAAAAATAATGTTAACTATATTGTAAATAAACTGGTAGTGACAATGACCTATGTTGCCTGCTGCTAATAAGGCCCGGCAGGTAGTCGTGTAGTCTGACCACTGTAATCACTACTCTTTTTTCTTCCGTTAAATTAAAATTTGTTTTACCCGTTGATAAGAAATGTATACTTGTATTTATACTGTTTATACACAAAATTTCATTGATTGATGCTGTCAGTACAGTACAATTTTAATGATGTCAAATGCAAGCTTTTATTATATTGATCATTGGCCCAGACGATGCCAAAACAGAATTTTACCTTATTGGTATGGCGTTGGATGGAACAAAATGGAAGACGTTATTCAATCGTGACATTTTCTTCCACGACCTTTAATTAAATTTTAAAATTTAAACTTCGGCTACGAGCCACTTTATGTTATGTTTCATGATATGTTGTTGTAGGAAATGTGATGGAAGACCAGCTTCCACTCCATCATCCTAATATTTAATTCTATGCTTTAAAACCTTCTATCCCAAAATTTACTTTTTATTGCTTGCCCTGCTTATTATTTGCTATATATCTCATCTAAATACAGCCTGGGACCAAAGTTAGAGTAGAGGTGGAGACTGAACTTTAATGCTATTTTGGAAAAAGATAGAGCGTAGTAAAATTTACTCGCGTTGATTTGAACTTTCTTGCTGATTGCCGTTTTATTTCATCTCTTCTACGATTTTATACGACTGAATAGCATTTAAACTTGTAAGGATACAAAACCAGAAGTGCAAATATCTTGGAAACGGCAACAACTAGAATGTTTAAATCAACGCGAATGATTTTACTGTGCTGTACCTTTTGTCCAAGTAGCATTGAAAATCGGTCTCCCTTTCCTTTCAAAGGCAGTTTAGAAAAACTAAATGTTTGCCCAAAATTGTTTTGATAGTTACTTGTTGGTTTGTGTGTTTTTTCATAAGGAACTTTGCCGTTCTTAATGGCGGTAAGCTCGTTCGCATTGAGATGATCTTATGTGGTAATTTTGTTCACTGTTCAAATTAATTATTATTGGGCTCGAATCCTAAGCGCTGTACTTCATGATATTCCAGGAAATGTACGAATGTAAGCAGTGCTTGCAGAGGCGTCGCTAAGGATGGTGGCACGCTGGGCGGGATTTCGTGGTGGTACCCTTTTTTATTCCAAAAATATGTGCAGACCAAAAAAAAAAAGAAAAAGGTCTTCGCTGCAAAATGAGTGGGTTTTCAGTCCAAAAGTATGTGAAGACCAAAAAAAAAAGGTCCTCGCCTAACAATCAGTGGGTTTTCGGCCTATAAATGAAGATGGGGACTAAACAAAAAGAAAGGTATTTGCCACAAATCGGTGGAGTTATGGTTTCACATCTTAATATGGTGACACCCGGGGCGGGCCGCCCGCCTACCCCCTAGCGACGCCACTGAGTGCTTGATCCTAAAGCAGCATTGCTAGTGGGTTAGCGAAATATTACCGCTTTTAAGCGATCTACCTGTAGGTTTATATGTTATATCTACTTTCCCACTACCGTAACAACTGTGTTCACGATACTTGCAATAAAATCAATCTTCGCTTTGATAATTTCTGCCATTGGATAGTTTCACATTAAAGCAAGTATAGTCTGTATTGGAGTCATTGAGACGCATTAGCTGGAGTCGGTTGCTTGTAAACCTTTCATCCGCATCTCCCTATTCACTGGTGTAACTGGGGGGAACAAGCACATCAAAGTGGGCCTTGTTAAGTCAAATCAAAATGCTAAATGATTGTATGAGGTTCATTAACAGACAGCGGAAAGACTTACAACGTTAGCACTTGACAGGTGACGATTGGGAAGACTTGTTTGTAATTTCGCTGTCTTTTGCGGGGGTAGCTAGGCAAACATGCTATTGAAACCCGACATTATGATAAGTGGAGTTTGAATTCAACATTACGTAGAATTAATGGCACTACCCTGCAGGCCCGGCGCCAGGATAGCGTGACTGGGGGATCAGAAATAAATTTTGGGGGGGCACGAGAAATTTATTTTGTGTGAATTCGAGAGGGGCACGGGGGCACGAGAAATTTATCCCAGTCTGGATCAGATGAGCAAGGTGAGGAGCAAAGATTCAAAGGGATTTTCCGGCCGAAATCGGAAATTCAAGCGGTTTTTACAGGTGATCTCCAAAAACAAAATAAATTAAGGTCTTCTCCAAATTTGCAAGGGATTTTTCGGCCGAAAACAGGTGATCTCCAAAAAAAGAAAAGGTTTTCTACAAATTTGCAAGAGATTTTCCGGCCGAAATCAGAAATTCAAGCGGTTTTTCCGGCCGAAAATGGGTGATCTCTAAAAAAAAGAAAAAAAGGTCTTCATCCCAAAAATGTCATGATATCCGGTGTCAGTCCACAAAAAACACCAATTTGGGCCTCGATTTGCACTCCAGTAGCCCCGAGCCTGTTAATTTCTTCGGGGCACAGTCCTCGCTTGGGGGCACAATTTTCGTTTGGGGGGAGCACGGCCCGGTATGCCCCCCGTGGCGCCGGGTCTGCTACCCTGTATCATAGACATCAAATGATGTATTATTCCTGCTCCTCTTATATTGGTTGTATAATACACATAATAATCGATCATTCAGCACATCATAATGAAGTTTACTACGAAGCAAGACTGTAAAAAGACTTGACATTAATGCAAGTGCAAGTTGCAACATCCAAGGGACAAAAGAGAACCGGTAAAGTTTTCAGGTTTTTTTCTTGGCCGCAAGGTGTTTTTCGTGGTCGAGGCAACAAACAAAAGTAAGCAACTGCACTGAAACTGGCTGTAATCCAATAGCTACGCCCTACGGTGTAATCCTCCATTGTCTTCGCTACTGCTGCACAATCAAACATGTGACAGTGTATAGAGTAGACTTATTTGGCATTTCCCTGCTAAACAGTTTTGCTTAATTGGCAGCTTGAAGTTTTCTCACTTCATCACAAATTTGTACACACACAGTCATTAACTTGGCAAAGTGGTTTTTATCATATCATCTCTCGTTGCAAAAAGCTTTTTTGACTTTGGCAATTGCTACCATGGATGACAACCTTTCACGTTGCGCTTGTATTAGTGTGAACATCAGCGCGCAAAAATTGCTGCTGTCCGACGCGGAAATTACGTTTTCCGTTCTCCGCTTTCCGCTTTTCCGTCTAGTGTGAACCGCCCATGTTGCACTAGAAACCGCAAAAGAAAGGAGAAAGGCGTCAAAAAATGTTAACTCGACATGTGTTATCGTAAGTTATTTTGATTACGAGCGTTAGGCTGGGATCACACGATCAGGTTTTTTGCACAATTTGTTTGCATAAAGAATTTTGGACCTATCACATCCAGACGCTATTTTCTTGAAAAACTTCTTGCCAGACGGAAGCACATCGTTTTTTCCGCAAAAAGATTGTTGAAGGTGTCACATGTATTTTTTCGCTGTAAAAGCATTTACGCGGTTGTTAAGGAGTTTCTTTGAAATTTGCCGCCGCGGCGGTTGTAGTATTTTACGCTTGGTCGATTTATTGTTATTTCTCGTTCGCCAAAATGCTACGAAAAAATGGAAAATGTCAAAATAACTTTGCTTGTGTGGAACTCTTTAGCGTATAGCGTAGCTTTTTTCATTCTACATCATCTATCACCAATAAAATTTGCATAATATTGCATGATTGATCAAATAATATTAAACCAGGTATGTTCTTTTCTGTACTTGCGGTCGCAGAGGGCTCAATGATTGGATGTCAGGGCAAATTGAAAGTTTATTATTTTTAAATAAGAATAAGAGCGTTTTTGTTTGGTTTGTTACGAAATAAGCGAGAAATAGCTGAATACTATCTACTGAAATTTATCTTAACTGCTGAAAAAATGCAACAAGTTCTTTTTGGCATTGGACACGTCAAACTTTAGCAAAAAAGGTATTAAAATCATCAAAAACGTATCACTAATTCCATAAATTCGGCACTAGAGAATACTGGGCCAAACACTTTTTTGCGATGAGAAGGAAATTTTCAATATTTTGATTAAAATCACAAGCGCTGCCTTTCTTCGATTTCGCTTCTTAAAAGTTCAATTTCATGAGTTGACGACGATGGCAAGTTAATTAACTATACTGCAGTTCTGGTTGATAACTTTTCAGAACGATTTTGGAAAAGGCCTAGCACAAGTTTGAAGTAGGAAAAATTGGGTAATCGATACGCGAAAGTAAACAAAACAGCGGGCAACACATTTACGTCTTTGAAGAAATATGAGAAAACAGCAGGCACGATGTTAAAATACGTCATAGTCGATTAAAACAAATGAGGTAAAATTTCTTTTAGCACTTTCGCTAGGTAATCGTGAAGCATTCTTTTTCTGCCCTGATATCGGCACGTTTTTTTGTATTCTGCGGCTCAATGTTTTCAAAGGCACGGCTAAAAGCTCAATTTTCTTCGTTGAGAACGGCGGCCCTTTGAAAACTTGCTGGGAAAGTAGAGCTCGGCTCTGTTTCTCCGCAAGAAGTCAGCAAAACTTTCTAGAGTCTGATTTTCCTTTTCACACGGGCTATTCCATGTAATTGACGACAGGTGCCCGCAATAGTGAGTCATGGACTTGCACGACATTTCATACGATTGGTGCCAGAAAATTGTGCAAAAAACCTGATCGTGAGATCCCGGCTTAAGAGTTAACAGGTAACTACAAAAAATCCCGAACACGTTTCGATATGCAGTAATTAATGGCTGTAGATATCATTAACCAAAACAAAATACGTAATTTGACAACTCCCGCACTAAAAAGCGAACTTTCAAAAATGCGTCGGAAAAAAATTTATTGCGGTATTACATGACTTGTATGCGGCGATACGGTCTAATGGTCGCATTCACAAGAACTTCTTTTTGATTGCGCTTGATGAGAGCGAAAGTTGCAGGCATTTCCCGTAAAATCATAAATTCTGAAACTTTTTATTGTTTAAATGTACAATGCTAAATCAATGGTTCAGACAAAAATATCCACTTTATCGTATTGAAATTGCAGTGAACGGGAAAATAAGAATAAAATTAAAATGTTTTGGACAGAAAATAAGCGATGGTTGCATTGTTTTTCGTTAGAAAATAGCAGCTAGTGAGACTTCTAGACTGGTTTCGTACGCTCCAGCAAATTTGGCCTAATTTTTTAGCCTGACTAGTAGTCTCACTAGCTGTAGTGAGATTTGTGAATACGAACTCTTGCTAGCTAGTCAGACTAGCTAGTCTCACTAGTAGTGAGACTTGTAGCACAACTTCTAGAGCGATCTCTGAATACGAAGTCGTTCTAGTAGTCAGACTACTTCTACAGGGTGATCGGAAAGTAACTCCCTATTCTAAAAAAACTATAATTTATTTTTGAAGCGTAATTTCTCCAATTAATGAGTATGAGAAGAAACTATATTGCATGGACTTTTATTTAAAACTTAATTAAAATTCAAAATTCAATATGCATGGACTTTTATTTAAAATTCAATATGGGCACTATGATTCGCCACCAGCTTTCCAAGTCAACCATGAACCGCATCAACTGATTTCACAAGAAACTCTCGGCGGACGGAACTCATAGCAAAGTGAACTTTCCTTTAGCTGTGTACGTAATGTGCTGAAAAATGAGCTTAAATGTCATGCTTGGAAGCCCCACTTTTACCAAGCACTCTCTGCCAAAGACTGCGACATTCGTGTGGAGTTTGGAGAGATGATGTTGGCTTGGTTTAAAAATTGGCCACATCTCTTAAAAAATATTCTCTGGAGCGCTGAAGCTGTATTCCACATACGTGGGTTGGTAAACCGTCATAATGGCCACTACTGGGTGGGAGAAGATCCTAGTGCTACCAATAAAAAATGCAGAATCGACCCAAATAACGGTATGGTGTGGAATGACTTCGAATAGAATTGTGGGTCCCTTCATCCTTCATGATACCATGAATGCCAAAAGGTACCTCACTATGCTGAAAGACGAAGTTTGGCAAATTGATATTGCTTGGGATAATATTAAAGATTTAATTTTCATGCAATATGGAACCCCTCCTCACTTTGCTATTGTTGTTTGTGAATGGTTGAATGCCCAATTTCCTGGAAGTTGACGCGGTTTATGGTTGACTCGGGAAGCCGGTGGCGAATTATAGTGCCCATATTGAATTTTAAATAAAAGTCCATGCATATTGAATTTTGAATTTCAATTAAGTTTTAAATAAAAGTCCATGCAATATAGTTTCTTCTCATACTCATTAATTGGAGAAATTACGCTTCAAAAATAAATTATAGTTTTTTTAGAATAGGGAGTTACTTTCCGATCACCCTGTAGATCGTGCTATTAGTGAGATCTCTGCATACGGGCCCTGGCTTCACAATGCGTGCTACCATAATTTTGTTAAACGAATGGGTACAAGATCCAAATCTTTTGAAGGCATGAGATAAATAATAGAAGTAGCAGGGTTGAACTGTTTTTTACTACTCTATCATGCTCCTGGAAGAATTTCAGGCTCCTCAAACCATACTGCAGGTTTCTTGCCATATGACCATGGCACAGTACGTGAGTGTAGTGCATGCCCACCTGCCTGAAACTGTCTAAACTCAAGTTCTCAGTGACGTATACACCCGTTGGATGAATTTGATCGTAATTTACTGACCCCATGTAAAATAAATAATTTAGCGGATGATCCCAGGAGTTTGCAAGGTATAGCTATGGGCTACTCTCACAGAGCAGCCGTTAGAACGAAAGCTGGCGAGTGCAATCTTGACGATTTTTTGTAAGAGGAACCCTAATCAAGTGAAGTCTCATATGGCTCTTCACTGAATTTTTGCACAAAGTATTGACGTCGGCTACAATGAGTTCAAATAATGGGTCAGTTGATTAATCATGTTAATACGCCAGAGGAACCAAAACCACGGAAGGGATTATAGAGTGGAGCTCTCAGCAGCTGTTGAATTCCCGTTAAACTTGTTAAAGGGTCTAAAGAGGCGACCTTTTCTGACAGACAAAATTTGTAGATTGTTCCAAAATCATTTAGTCAAAAGATGTTCAAAAAGGCTGACACATAAAGTATACTATAGGATAAGCCATTATTAATTACAAAAAGACCTGCTGCTAAACGGTTTTTGCTAAAGTAACAGTAATATGATATTTCTTAGACGCCTCTGACACCACAAGTTATTTTAACAATCCTAAGGTATTTGGTAAGATCAGTCATTTTTAAATCGTTTTCACTTTTTGAGACGTAGATCACAGCCAAAGTTATTTGCATACAATACAATTTGGTTTGAGTTTTAACTTAAACCGTTTTTAATTTTTTTTTTCTAATCTGTATCTACCGTATTAAAAAAAGTGAGTAAACCTATTTTAAAAACTGTACGCGTCAAAATAAAATTTTGAAACCCTACAAACAAACTGCTTTTCCCGTATTAGCAATCGTCAGGGGTGTTTTGATCGAATAAAAAAGTAGATAAATAGCAGGGGCTAGCATCACTGGCGTAACTGACGAGGGAGGGGGGCAGGGAAGCATTTTCCTCCAGATAGGGGCTTTTTATAAATAATTGTGGCAACAAAATTATGGGGAAAAACAAACGACAAGAGCTAAAAGAAGTCTTCACCTAAAACTCAACGGAAAAAAAACAACAAATTTTCGGTTAAGTATTTTTTTAGACTTCACCTAAATTTTACGGAAAAAGCAACGAATCTTCGGTGAAGTCCTTTTTTCTTCACTTAAAATTGACAGAAAAATGTGGAGCGAATTTCTAGTTAAGTGCTCCTTGCCCCCGGGTCAAACCTCTAGTTACGCCACTATAAGCTAAGCATGTATAGGTTCCTACGTATATTGCAAGCACATTACCGTACACCTTACAACAACGGTAAAAATTTTAAACCTAATGGACTGTTTTACTCCTGGAAGTAATCATCGCAAGGAGTGCCTTTTCTTCAACAAAATCTTTTTTATGTTTTGAATGCGATGATTTCAACAACAGTAAAACGAACTCAAGCGATTAATATTTTCATTTTAGCGTAAGGTGAATAGGGTTTATGTGAATAATTGTATCCCTCAAAATGGATTCAGTGATGTTGTAACTGTAAAAATCGGTTAAGATCTCCAAATGCAAAGCCATCAATTTTCTTAACAACGCCCCTGAAAAAAATTTTTAGCTCCTTCGCCCATCAACTTACGATTTTTGTGACGGACTATGGGTGGCGACAACGTTCCCGCTATTCCTTACAAGTGTTTGCTGTATGAACCATTATCAAATATCTTTTGTAACTAACAATTCTTTTGTTATATTAAGAGACACTTTTGCGAACAAAGAGTCCGCTCAGGACAACACAGAAAATTAAAACATCTAAATAAGCTTTTTCACGCACTTTTGCTGGTGACAATATTGTTTTCTGCAAAAATTTGATACTCTTTAATACGAAAATATAATAGAAACATCGTTTGTATACAGATTTATTCTTACTCTACCAACTTCATCACTTTTCGAAACAATGTGCCTGAACATTTTGCTATTGCAATGTCATTCTTTGCCACAAAATAGCAATAAATTAAAAAAAAAAAACTTCTTAAAAGTTTTTCTTGCACTGATCATAAAACTGTTCTTATTTTGCATAACACTGATGACGAATTTAGTTGACTTCGAAACACGGGAATGCTCCCGCGATGGAGGGCTCCGCCTCACCTGAGTCACTAGGGGTTGAAACGATTACCCATTTCGACGTGGAGACAGCATTAAGGTGTTGTCAAATGAAGTAGGATTGTAAGACGTGATGTCTCTGTGAACTGTAAAATTAGCTCTGCTTATTTCACTTCAAGAATAAATGTTCTTATTCTGTTCTTAAATTTTGAACAGAGTTTATCTTCATGCATCCACACTGTAAAAAAGTTTTAATATAAATGTCATTTGGTGCGTTTGCGACGTGAAACTGATTTTCTTTGATGTTTTGCTACGAAAACCGCAGCGCCGCGATCAGAATACTCGCTGTCACGTGCAATTTGTTTGAAAAGCGCGCCTAGTCGGTTTTGCATTTTACTACGTAGTTTTGTCTAATGACGTTACAAAGATGTCACTTTGGTTTCATTTTGTTGGTAAGAAACTGGTTTATCGACGTTGCAACTTTCATGACATTATTCCGTCAACTTTGGCTGTAATAACTAACGATATGCACCCTAATCAAATTTTTTTGTAAAAATTTGGAATTAATCAACGATATCGTGACGTCATAATAAAACAAACCAAAAATTATTTCATGAAAAGTTAGCAATTATCTTCCTCTTTCGTTTGAATCTAAATTCGACTGTCTACTTCATACACAAATACGATTTTTAGAATCAAAATCAATCCTACCTCAGGGAAAAAATTCAACATTTGGCCGGGGAATCCCCGATTTCCGCCAAAACAACCGGAAATTGGGTGGAAACATTGGCTATTTCGAAAAAACATTTCTTCAGGATTTCAAAAATGTTGGTGAAAAAAATACATTTTTGGGTGCTCGTGAACTCTGCCGGCGACTGCACTATTTCTATTGTTACGAGGCAAAGATCCACGTTTTCTTTTTTGTAGCACACGCTTCTTCAACCGCGAATATTTTCGAAACTAAAAAAGATAAAGAGCTGAAATTTTTTGCAAAAAATGTAAAGGAGCTAAAGACGTTTAAAATAACAAAAATTGCAGAATAATTGCCGCTCTTTTCTTTTTTGCAACACTCAGAGCACACTGTTAAAAAACTTTACTGACATTTGGTTGGCAGCAACTTTACGCACCTTTTTGTAAAGCTATACGCGTATTTACTGTTTTATGCTTTACATCGCATGTGCGTTTTTTTACTCTATATCTTCGTTATTACTTTACTAAAATTTTTTAGTAAAACTTTTACTAATTATTGCTTGTTATTTTACAAGATTAATATGTTTTTACTTTTACCGCTGAAAACCGTAAATTTTTTACATGCAAAATATTACTTATTTGATTACTAATTGCTAGATGCTTATCCAATTACGACACCGGTTGGCAGCAGATTTACAGCATGCTATTTTGTGCTTTACTATAAAATAGTAATAAATTACCATCAGTTCAAGTTTACTCTCACATGTTTACGCTCACATGCCTACGTAGGCATGACTGCCCGACATTTGGCTGCAAGAGCTTGCGAACATTTGGTTTTAGCTGGACCACAAAAGAGCGCTAGTGGAAGATGGAAGTTTTTTGTGTAATACGGTACGCGAGCAGGGAGGAGGAACCGGGGCCATGCTTCCCTCAGATTTTCAACACCAGCATGACCAAAAAAAAAATTGAAAATATGGTTGTTTATATCTGCATATGTACAGTTGAGTATAGCGCCGTACTGTTGATTATAGTTACTTTGTTGTATTCCTATTTTTCGCCTCCGCTTTTTATTTTTGAAATGTTTTTCACCATCTATTAGTGCATTAAGCGATTTTTACAGTAGATATTCTGCTCTAGATCGGGGTACCATATTTTCATTGACCAAACAGAGGACAATTCCACAAAACGAAGCGCAAGCGGCCAAACTCGCGGAAGGTAGCGGACACCGAACTGACTGAACACTTTTTCCTTTTTTTTTTTTTCTTTTTTTGGAGATCACCATTTTCGAAGGGCGAAATCGGCGTAAAACAAGTAATTTCAAAAACAAAACTAAATGGTCTTTAGCTTACTAGCCCTGATTTTGCCCTTCAAAAATGGTGTTATCCAAAAATAACAAAAGCAAGGCCTTCAGACCGTGGAGTTGAACGCGAGTGTGTACGGAAGAATATCGTATTTGGTTGGTTTGGTCTTTGCCTCTCACCTCTAAGTTCTGTGCATTAAAAAATAGGGCATTTGGCTACTTTTGGGTGTCTTCGGAGGACAATTTATTTCCAACGGAAAAACAGGACAAATCCTCTTAAAAGAGGACGTTTGGTAGTCCTACCTTTAGCACATTGTTTGTTTCTATATTACTCTTCAGTAAACGCGACTAAAGTTGCCAACGAAGGAGAGCAAAAAAGAAACAAATTACTTTGTGTTAATAAGTTTCAATATTTAAGCTTTTGCCTCCTCAAGTTTATTTCTCTGGCTTCGGTTTTAGTATTGTGCTGTTCGAAAGACTTTCTTCAAACTACTGTAGACCACAATGATTGCTTAAAATACTTGGTCTCTTTGTTTTAGGCGTTAAGCATCAATTTCAAGGACCCCAAAACATCGATTGAATTCTTTTGCAGCTGTCACTTAAAAATGTTTGGCGTTGTTGTAAAGTATTTTTGGCTTTTTTTGGCTTTCAAAGTTACCGGTTCAAGGTGTTGCAGAGTGATAATCGAGCCTCCTGAAGAATCTACTGCCATTACACCTACCGGAGTCGGAAAAATAACGTGCGGTAAGTATTTTAAAGCTTATTACAGCCAACCGATAGAGCTATCAGTTTGTAATAGACCTATTACAAAAGTTAGTTGGTCGAGCGGCAACGGGTTCTTCTCTAATGCGGCAGGTCTAACATGCGAACCTCTGGCCGATCAAATCGGCAGCAGTGTTGCCAACAGCTTGCGACATCGCTGTGACATATCTTCGAAAGACGCAGTGTTGCCCGGGCTCAATGACGCAAAGATGGGCCCCGCAAACTCGTTACACATTTCCTTGCAATACAGCAAAGAAAATATATGATTGGGTTTGGTTATCTCCGTGCAGTGGTGCTATTTATTCTTACTTTTAGCTCGAAAATTGAAAATACTGTAGGTTTCTTCAAAACGACTGAAGACCTTTTTGTAAGATGAATTAATTTGCTGTTCTTTAGCACTTGGTTCTTGACTTTAATCAATTAAAAAAACTGTCATTGCTTCCAATTATTATTTTTGGATCTAACTCATACAAAATTTCGATCGGATCTACCCCTATATGGACTTGGAAGGCCCTAATAATTGGCGTAATGAATAACACACAAACGCATTTCGTCTTTTTTTCGGCTACAACTGATAATTTGCTTGAGAAAGTTTGTTTTTTTTTTGCCTAGTAAAAACGTTTTGGTAACCATTTTTTACTTTGAAAAAGAAAGCTTTTTGAAGACCTTCTTTTTTGCTTTTATTGTGCTTAATAAAAGGTCCACAATTAACTTGCCCTCAGTCTTCATAAGTCTATAGACTTTAGAATCATCATCTGCAGCAAAAAAGCATCACCGCCGTCTACTTGGTAATGGAACATCATTGTCAGATTTCAAATCCAGCTTATAAAATAATGTCATTTGTTTTTTGCAACAAAACATCAGTCAAAACAATTTATTTAGTATAACTTCAATGGACATTAATACAGCTTTTAAATTTTGCTTGATGTTTTGCAGTTACGTTGAGCTGTAGATTGTTTGCCAGTTTGGATGAATTAAATTTGAGTTTTCAAAACGAGTTGTGCAATACATCTATTTGCGGGAAACATGGCAAGCTGTGCCGTCGCCAGAGCAAACGAAGTGAGGGGGCACTTACCAAAAGTAGGGGGGCACTAAAATTTGCATATAAAAACTAACCTTCAGATCTTGTTCGGCTACAATTATGCTCAATTTTAAAACAGGGCCGGCAGCATTTCTTAGCTTGTTTTGTCTGTGGCCCATAATCGACGGAAAAATCGATCTACAGCAATGAATGCTATTAAACGTGCAACCAGGATTTTGCTAAGAAAAGTGAACCATTTCTTTTTTTTGCAAAAAAAATTCCTTTTTTAGCCTCAGCGCTGAACAAACTGATACAACTCAAACTTGTTGCCGACGAGCATAATCACTAAATATTTGGTTACTGTGAACGGAGGTCTGGGGTCTGAGCCCCCAGCCGCTGGGCAATTTTTACAATTTTGCAGCAAAAATAGCAATTTTAACGCCATTTTAATCATATTTCGCACTCTTCGAAGCCATTTGAATAACTAAATTGCTAAAATTCAAAAGTATTTTTAAGAATCGAATTGCTTAGCAGCTTCAACCCTCCCCCCCCCTTGCTTCAGGTAAGTTTAAAACACGGTTAAACGCTCGAATTTCGAGGTTAAATGTTCTAAGTGGCTTGGCTAGCGAGACTTGTCCCTTCACTCTGATTGCGCCACTGACTGCGACCTCAAAATCTTAAGTGTGCTCTAAAAGTTGAAACAACTAATCTTTGAAAAAAGTTTTCACGTATTGTTTCATGTCATAATCACCTACGAAGTACCGGTAACGATTCTGCAGGTTTACATGTCTCTTCCGCTATACATCCGTAAAGGCATGTTAATAAGACCGATTTGCGTCACATATTCTATTTACATCAGTTGGTTGCCAGCAATTTTGCAAAGAATCGAAAAAACGTCAAAGGAGAATTATTGTATGTTGTCTTGTCGTTGCGTAATCTTCCAAAAACAGTATTTTGAGCATACCAAAATAGGGGGCACAAGCAGACGTCACGGGGGACACGGCCTCCCTGCCCCCCCCGTAGCGACGGCATTGATGGCAAGTATTGTTCAATTTCGGTAGTCGCACAAATAAGTATAAAGAATTATTTGAATTCCTCAAAGCTTAGAGGTTGAAGCATATAGCCAATTTCGGTAGTTTACAATACCTAAAATTGAAATAAAATTTTTGAATTTTTTTTTTACATTTTGGGGCTGAGATTGCAAAGATATTCAACAAATACCAAAAAATACCCCCATAAAAAGTTTTTGAAAACCTTAATATGCTATCTTAGCCTGAACTTTCAGGGAAAAAAGAGACAGAATAATATTTACCCTCCACTAACATAACTGGATCTATACAATTTTGGTAAACTTTTCTTTATATCTGGCATTTTACCTTTGGAGAAGAAACTTAGGATTTCCAAAATTTTTAGGATGATATTATTTTGTATTTGTTGAATATCTTTACAACTGCAGCCAGAAAATGAAAGCAAACAATTTCAAAAATTATGTTTCGATTTTAACTATAGCAAACTACCGAAATTTGGCTGTATGCTTCACCCCCTTTCATAGAGATTCTATTTGAATAAGAAATGATAAGTTTTAGGGGTCAAATAACTGCGTAATTACTGCCTAATATTGTTCTGGTTTGATGATATTGCAAAGGCTAATAATAATTCAATTCAAGGCAAACAAAGAAAAAAACGACAAAATAAAACAAACAAACAAGCAATGGGTAACTCTTTAGAACTACAGCAGAGATCTTCTCTGGCCTTTTCAAATCTAAACATTGACGTCACTTGATGAACTTCCAAAAATAATGTTTGCAAACTACAATTTAAAGTTTATAACTGATGGGAATTGCCAACCGCAATTGATGTGTGAATATGTGAGATAAAAATTGTTTTGTGAATGAAAACGGCTGCCCACATCATTAACGCTTTATCAGGCAAGTCCAACTTGAGAACGATTTTCGCAACAAATGAAGATGAGCGACATTTTTTCTGCCCTTTTTTTAATTGGTTGACGCAGACGCTTCTTGGTAACGTATAAATTCCTTTATTGGCACGGTTCTTTCGAAATTTGATTGTATTCACACCTATTGTTACATTACAATGATTACAACACCGAACCAGGGGCGACATGACAGAACGTGCTAACGAGCTCGTAAAGGCCATTCTCGCTCGCTAAAAAGCGCTAACGAACAAAAAATCTTCGTAGACAAACTGCAATTTCTGAGCCGTCTCGCCCAACACACGTTAAAACAGTTCGCTCGAATTTCTTTGCGAGATGTTTGTAACCTGTATTAGTACGTAATAAATACCCCATTGTGACGTCAGAGGGATTTCTACTTCAAAATAATGCGTTCAAGCGTATTGTATGTACTACATTGTTATGGAAAAAGATACTTTAAGCTATGCGTGATTATTCTACGCTAGCAAATTCTTCAACTGATAATAGTTAGTAAATGAACGACAGAAGTTAATTATATTTTTGGATCAATGTAAAATAAGAACAACTTTTTCCATATTATAATGTTTTAAATGAAGTAAAGCGTCCTTGAGGTTGTTGGTGGGAAAACTCATATGTTAACAGTAACTTTAGGTCTTAAGGTTTCAAAATTTTTTAAAACTGAGCAAGTCAAAGTACACTCTTCCTTTTTAGAACCGTTAAATCTTGAGTTTAGACTGGCTGTCTTTAATTTTTGCCAATATTTAGTCTCATTTGTTCTTGATTTTGTAAAAATTTTGAGAGCATCGATGTCAATTTCAGCGGGCATGTTTGAAACACTGTTTAATTCCTATAGCTCTGTCTGCTTAAGACTTAAGTGAAGGCTTTTTTCTTGCTTTTGCAGCGTCGTAAAATCACAAAAGCAAAAAAGCAAGCTTTTTTCAAGTTGAACAACTTCCGAAAAAATTTCTCACTTGCTTGCGCAGAGCAACAGAGCTTTATAATCTTGAATAGTTGCAATTTTGCTTGCAAACACAAAAAAATCACTGAAATTTTATCGTTTTGAATCAGCACGAATTTTAGTTTCTTTGATTAGTTTGAATTTTTTTTTTTGGTTTGTTTTTGATTTGTTTTGCTGCCGAGGCTGGCAGTGTTTTTAATTTGTTCTTAAATTTTGAGCAAAAATGAGCCTCGTGTTTTAGAAAATCGTTCTTATAAAAGGAGTGTGTTGCTATTTTTGTCAACTTGCACTACTTAGCATTTTTTTATCTATCGAAATAGCAAATGGTTCTCAATGCAGTTCACTTTTTTTTAGCAGTCTAATAGCAAACATGGCGACGATTTGAATTAATTTTCAGCAAAAATTCGCATGAGTTAGAAGTTTTCAACATTTCGCCATTAAATTTCTAAACCAAAAAGATTTCTCGCATGCTTCAAGAGTGCTTCAAAATCCTCTTTAAGTAGGCAAGGAAAATGTGACGTTTTTTTACTGGAACTGCTTTCCGCAATTGCTCGAAGAAATTTAGCGAGAAAGAATGACGTAACGGATTTCGCAAGGCTTTACATACACGTGCAAAAATGACCTCTTACGTTTAGCGAGTATTTCGTTCGTTAGCGCCTCGTAAAAAAAAAATCGTTATTAAAGCGAACGAGAAAACTTCTGTCATGTGTCCCCAGGTTTGAAAACTGGTTTTTGCTACTTTTCATTTTGCTACTTTTCATTGAAAACCAGGTTTGAATACATTTCCATATGCGCAAGGTTTCGTTCCACGTCGTCAAAACCGCTATGTTTAAACGACTTTGTTTGTCATGTATAAACGCGACAGGTTTGACAACCAGGAGCGAAACCTAATTGTCAAACCTATTATGTAAACGCAGCCTTAATGTAATAAAGACAACGGTTTAGAAAATTGATAAACCGCGGATTGAAGTTGGTGCATACAAAATTGGTACTTTTCCCCCTTCCTTTAATGTAAATGTTTCAAACGGATGCTTCAAATCATTTTTGAGTCCATTCCAGTGTGCTAAACATTTCCAATGATATCAAACATATTGTTGTTCTATTTTTTGTGTGATTGATATCATACAGTAATATGGGGTCACCCCAAACAGATAACCCGCGGGGCGGGCCGCACCCCCTAGCGACGCCACTAATTCTTCCTGATAACATCGAAAACTATCGGTAGGCTTTGCATTTGCATCTTCACTCGACCTCAGAAGAGCTGTGATGTAGATCTCAAGACCAATTTTTTATGGTCTCGGTCTTTGTCTCGGCTGTTTCTCACCGATCTAGTTCTTGGTCTCGAACCATCGTGATCTCGGTCTCGTAGCATGACATTGGTCTTCCGACCGAAAATTTTTTTAAGTTAAATAAAATAGTTTCGCAAGAGGCTAAGTATTTCTCGATGTTGTACGTTTCAAAACGGTGAAATTTTAGTGATTTTCTCGTTTTTGAAAGCAAAATTGCTTCTATTTTGAGATTACAGAGAGCATTGCGCTTTGTGCAAGTAACAGAGAAATTTTTGGCATTCGTTCACGACAGTAGAAAAAACCTCGCCTTTTCGCTTTTACAATTTTACAATGCAGCAAAAGCAGCAAAAAAGCCTGTACTCAAACAGGTAGAGCATTGCGAATTAAACAATTTTACAAACATGGTTGCTAAAATTGACATTCATACTCTCAAAATTTAAGAGCAAATAAAAAACAAATGAGGCTGAACATCTGATGCAAAAAATTAAGAACAGCCAGTCACAGCTTAAAATTTACTGGTTCTTATAAAAAAGAGAGTACTAGTATATATGCAAAATATTTTATTGTCGAATGTCAATAACACTGATAATAACGTACATCTTTGTCTCTTTCTCGACAGCGAACAAACTAAACCCTGTAAAATTGGTATATTTTATTTGATCATAATGTATGAACTAAATGTACCATGACCAGTGACGCAAACCGGAAGGTAAGAGAGCTTCAGCTCTCCTCCTTTTAGCCACATCCCTTTGAAAATTTAATTCATTAATGCAAGCGTTTAAACCTGCCTTGGATTTGATCTGTAGGTAGAGGGGTAAAGGGACTGATCAATTTATTTCTTTCAAACTGCTTCCGAATCTTAGCAATTAAGTTCTTTCAAATATTTTTAAAAACGTGCAAAGTATCATTCAAATGGCGTAAAGTGGCTATTTTTTACAAAAGAGATTACAAAAATCACCTACAGCGACTGAGGGCCGAACTTCTGGCTGGTGTACAAGTAAATTACACCAGTTTGCTCAGCACAATGATAACATAAGATATTGTTTGGACAACAAATTTTATTGCTTGGTTTAAGCCTCCTCTTGACATAATCGTGGTTGCGCACTTGAAAATACCCCCCCCCCCATTCGAAAATGCTGCTGCATTTTTGTAGCCACGTATATACAGTACTTCATTTATACAATCAGTTTCAATAATTTTTTTTATTGATGGCAAGTTTTAGAAAATTTTTAATAGTCAATCTTCTGAAACAGTGCTCGATGATATCTTAAGTAAAATCAGAGCAAAATCTAATTTTTACTCAGTTTTATAGGCACTTAAAATTCCTAAAGAAAATGAAGGTAATCATGAACCGATCTTCGAGTATAAAGGCATTAAGTTTAGTTGAAGGCACTTTTAAAAAATGATTTCAGTGAAAATCTACATAGAATGACCACAAGAGATGTTTTGATGACGTAATCCCTTCGACTAAAGCTATTTGTCATTTGACTCAATTTATATAATCATAAAACCAACTTATGAGCAAATCTAAGCCCTCAACTGTTTTTAAAAAACCGAAAAAACTTATCATGACGTCATTTTTTCCGGTCTCGGTCTTAGTCTCAAACTTTGCCGGTCTCGGATTCGAAGCCAAGGTCGAGATCGGTTTTGGTCTCGGAAAAATTTTGCAATCTCGGTCTTGGTTGCGGCGAGTGGGTTTCGACTACAGCCCTGGATTTCAGCCGGTCTAGAGAAATGGATTTTTTTATAACATGCTTCATCGCCTTTAACAACTCTTGTTAGTCTGCTTTACACTATATAGACTTTTTTTAATTTGTTATGTTACTTTAGCTTCTTTTTTAGATTGATTTTCTTGATTTCTTCAAATGGCTGTAAAAACTATAGCACAATATCATCCAAATGGCGGTAAAATTTCTACTGTTTTTGCAAAATCGCAAAAAATGCGCAACGGGGCTGCTGGCTTTGCTCCCAGATCAGGGTCTGCTGTAAAATGCAAACAAATTTTAACCTTGGATTCAAACCCCTTTCTCCCTTTAGCAAAATTCTGTTTACGTGCCTGTATGTGACGCTTACCCCCCTCCTCCAATGTTTAATGGCCCTGCTTCTTAGTTTTGTACTATTTGTATTTTTGTACCGTGTTACTATTTAAATGTCTTGAATTAAGCACCCTGTATGGGTGAGCACATAATAAAACTGACTATTGCGCAACAATTTTTCGTCTTATACAACAATCGATTTTGCATGTCTGTGGATGGTCTTAATTCATGTTTTTTAAAAGTCTGTACATTACAAAATCTCGACTGAAAGTTGGAAATTGTGAAGATTGTGTGAGTACGGACTGCTGTTCAACCTCCACTTGATCCTTTAGCATTTTGTAAAATAAGGCTCACTGGCGAATTTATTGATAAACGCGATCGAATCAGTCTGTAGGTGGTGCCTTTGAGCCAAAACAAAACACCTTAGTATCGCGTTATTTGAAGAAGGCCGCGTAGAAATAAATAACTCGCTCTCATCGTTGCGTTAAACCGTAGTCTATGGTTAAACAAGGGTGAGTGTATGAGCGATACCTTTTTCTTCGTCGATTTGTCGCGATTTAGCTCAAGGCCAAGTATTTGTTAGAAAACATTTATACTCACTGTAAAGCTTTTCAGTAAATCTTTAGTTTTTTTTTAACAAAACAAGCTCGTATCATCTTACCCTGCTTGATTTAAAGTAGAACCAGTAGTTAGCTTCAATTTATGGTAGAGTACCGGTGATAAGCAAACAGCGGTGGACAGACCAATATGTTTCTGCTAAAACGAAGTGGCCATTTCGTCCAAAAATGTTACGTTTAAAAAAAAAAAACAATGAGAAATATTTATCGACGCATTTTTGGCATTTTAAACGTTGCAACTAAAATTTTACGGTTGAGAAATGAGAGATGCTCATAAAGTTCGAATTGTTTTTCCTGTTGTATTGAGATTAAAAATAATAAAAAGCAGACATAATTTAAAAAAGCATATTGGGCTTCCTATTTATGATTGACACTTCTGCATTACTCTCGTGGAGTCAGATCATGCGTAGTTTTATTTTAAGAAACTCTTGATCAAAAAGAGCTTAGCAAAGTAAAGTCCAGGGTAATAGATAGAGATATCTGTAAATTGCTTCCAGTTTGATTTTTTCCACTTTTTGCTCGGTATTACTTCAATGATGGCAACGCAGTTCCAACAGCCAGCGCCTGCAGCAACTAACCAATCGCAACCACCCGTAATGATGACGGCGTCAGCGCAATCAGAGGCCGACAAGCAGACCCAAGTAGCCTATACAAAAATCATTCGTGGCCTAGGAGTAAGTGGAATGTGGAATACGTTTGTTACTAACTCTTCTCAAAATTTAATTGAAGAGTGTTTTTTAGCTTTATTAACACTGTAATTTATTTATGAGGTTATACAGAGACTAAAACCCAGACCGAAGACGAACTAAATGACGATAGAATATAGATAAGGTACATAGTAAGTGAAACAATTGCAGTTTTTACAATAACCGTCAATAAATGAGTTAAAATCACGGTTTTGATAACAAAAATTCCGTTTCTTAATCGTTAACGTGCTATCTGGTCAAAAGACTACAAGCTCGAATCACATTGCTAGGTGGCTCTTCCCGAAGCTTCCGCGATAGGGAAGAGCGCGGAAGCTATTTTAAGCAATTTGAATATCAATTTTTGGCTACTTTTCAATGTTTTTTCTCATCCCTTTATTGCCAGATTTTTCATTAAAAAAAAAAAAAAGGTTGTGTTTTTGCTATTCATTTTGGCAATGAAATGCTTGAAGAAACAACCAAAAAAGCGATTTTCTAAAGTAACCACAAATAAAAAGTTATTTGGAATGGTAAAAAGCCGCTGTAATCCGCAGTTGTTCGATAAGAGTTAACATCAATGCGTAAGTTTGAAACGTAACAAATATGTTGAACTTGGCGATATAGGGTTAAACAAATTTGCCCAACCCTCGTGAATAAACGTTTCAAAATATGTTGACACATCAGACGTCATAACATCACAATTAACTTATTGCTACCCAAAATTCCTTTTTTATGGTTTTGCGTGCTTCTGGCCTAAAGGTTAACAGCGCGGAAGTCTAGGGAAGAGTCACCAGAACGGCGACTAATTAAAAACAAGCAATGCGAAAAATCTTTACGCTTCCGCGCTGGTAGACTTTAGGCCAGATGCACGCAAAACGATTAAACATAAAAACTCTGGCCTGCAAACGCCACACATCAGTATTAAATTATTATCAACATCATAGTAAAAATTCCATTGTTGACTGATTTTGTGCAGTAAAATCTCAAACTATTCTACCTCAGCATTTTTCTGAAAATCTATCAATATCTTTTTTTATCGCAAGTTTTTGAAATGACAAAGCCCTAAATAAGTTGTTACTTTGTAACTTTTCTTTACCGGTCAAGTCGATGTTGGTGAAGCTGTGATGTCGTAGCAATTGCGTTCTAAATTTCCTGAAGAATAAATATCGTACAGATTTCGCTTTCAAATTGTCATAGCCCACCTTAATGCCAAAAAGTAATGTGGTTGCTGGAGATTTTGAAGGGCTGAGACCTGAGAGAATTTAAAGCTTTTCAGCAGAAATTATTTTTAAAATTACAGTACATATTTGCCATTACGTAATAGCCATACCACGGCGTAAAGTTAGGCGGTACCACAAAGAGACTAAATCTGAGACAAGAAGGCTAACCTCTTCAGCCTTTCTTTCACGCAAGTCAAGTCTTAAAACAATTTAAAAGCTCACTTTGGAGTTAGACTTTCTGTAGCTTGGCCAGGGGGCTGCATTTCCCTTTGGTTGCGTTTTTAGAAAAGAGGCAAATACCTTACTCTTTGTTTTGATTTTTTTTTCAAAACAAATAAAACTTTTTCTTTAAACCTGTTTGGCTTTTACCGCACTAAGCACGCTTTCACGTTCCACACGGCTACGCTTTATGACGTTAATAGATCGAAATTCTTGTAAATATGCAAAACTACTTTCTTTACAAACGTTTTAAAGCGCAGCAATAAGAGGACGTGGAAACGCGGTACAGGAATCATACATATTTAAGCAAAAATGAGTTGATTTTATTGGTTTGAACTCCCCAGGAAACAACCGATAAAACATATTAAGATATCTACAACAAGATATATACAGCATAACCAAGTACAATATGGTAAAAAGTCTTCAGTTTTGCCTGTTGATTACTGTTTGATCCTGCGAAATTTCAACTGAAAAAATAGCTCCTGTGAAATGTAATGTGTAGTAAACATTGAGCAGTTTAAATATGCAAATTGAGCGTTATCTTTGTTAAGTTGGCGGGTGTAGTTGTACTTGTAACGCAATGAGTATTTTCACTGTTTCGCAGATAGCAGAAGTTGTATTGGGAAGTCTTTGCATTGGACTTGGAGTTGCCATATATGTCAACGCTTTGTCCACATATTCGCCTACCATATTTGAAGGGATTTGGTGCGGGTTTTGGGTAAGTTTTGAGCTCATTTAAATTGAAAATGTAATTTGATGTAATTTGAACCTGAAATTGAAATATTTCTGCTGTGACAGGTAATTCAATGGCTGTGTTCACGCTATATATTTACCTTCGTTATTTATTAAAAACAGTTTATTAAGAAATTAACGAAAAGCTATAGACAGTATCCAGTTTTCGAAACTTTGACTAATAGAACTATAATACTTATCGTAAATCGAATCTTTCATTTACGCCAAAGCGTGTAACGAGTTTGCGAGGTCTATCTCTATCCCTCAGACATCAAAGAATTAAAAAATTACAAAAAGTTTCGAAACAATTTGAAATCAAGTTTATTAAAATGAAAAATGTTGTGGTTAATGTCGCCATAAATTTTGTGCGAAAGCTTTTGCTTCTGTGTAATTATTTTATTATTATTCATTATTGTTAGGGTTATTCACTATACCCAATACCAGGGTGTCGAACCGAACCTGAACCCGAACCGTAAACCCGAATGAACCGTTTCATTTTGGTGAACCCAAACCGAACCTTAACTAGCAAAATTTTACTTCAGTGAACCTAAACCAAACCTGAACCCTCAAAATTGTTCTCAAGTGAACCCAAACCGAACCTGAACCCCTAACAAAAGTAAGAATATATTTTTCCATATCCGGATGCCGCTGGCGCTGGTACACGCACAATAAAAGCAGTGGTGATCATCAACAGGATCAGCAATTTCTCCTTTTTTTTTTCTGGACGAAACGAGTAAAGACAGTTAAATTTTAAGTCAATGAACCCGCACCGAACCTGAACCAATAATATTTTACTTGAGTGAACCTGAACCAAACCTGAACCTCGAAAATGGTGCTCAAGTGAACCCGAACCAAACCTGAACCGCTAAAATATTTTGAGCAGGAGCTAAACCTGAACCCGAACCGTTATTTGAAACGGTTCGACATCCTGCCCAATATCTCGATCTGCATTCTTCGTCCAGCATCCCTATCTACTTTCTGCACAACTGCGCTTTAAAGTCATTATTCAAACCTTTAAACTTGTAATCATGACATTGCACTCTACTAAATCTAACAAATCAATTTCAACTCAACAAGTTTTAAAACCTTGTGGTTTTATACGCGAAAGTTTAATCAACTTAAAACTAATTTGACACAATGCGTTTTAAATTTTAGCATATATGTTTCTTTTTACCTTTTTTTTTATCAACAACATCGTGAAGAAGTATTTAGCTTATGAACTGAGACACTGACAGGCTTTTAAATCTTTCATTGTGGCAATTATGCATTAACTTGGATTTTTTTTTTATTATCTTGAAGTAAAAGCGACCCTAAATTTTTATTATTGAAGGTGCAGCGACCATGCCTTTTAAGTATTGTTATTGCGTATACATAATTTTGTTTTTTTTTGCATGTATAACGTACATCGTTTTGTTGCTGTATCCTTTTTCTGGTGAATTGTTATTTGAAACTGTAACTTTTTTATGTTCTTGGAATTGCCAGAAATAAATGAATACTGCTACTACTACTAGTACGTACGAGTTAATTTGATTGGACTCGTAGCTGTAGTCCGAGCTATATTGACTTGGAAGACAAGACAAAATTCAATCCGAAACAGCATGTCTTAGGATGTTAACTATAAATTTGTTTGTGCCTCTAACACTCTGGATACTCTCTATAGCTTTATTATCATTAGCTTCATTAGCGTTTAGCAATTTCACTTTATTCAGTATTTGGAGTTCGGAAATTAGGTCAAATTCGGCACATAGGACGGAAAATCTTAACTTTTTAAACTTCAAAACACTGTTTAGTTCAATATTTATTATGTCGAATTTCGGCAACATCAACCAACATGTTAAATTTGATGCTCCATGATCCCCAACTTTGGAGTTGGATTTTGAAAGCGCATTTTCCCCCTTTCCCTTTCCTCGTGAAAATCGCTTTGATCAAACCATAGACTCTTTATTAGGTAGACTAGAAACAGATGCTCGGAGAAAAAGAGAAGAGCATTAAAGAAAAAAGTTTACTCCTCTTGCGGAGGATTTTTTTGCGGTCACGCGTACTTGATTGATTTATTTGGACTTATTTGTAGAACAAGTAAACCGTGAAGAAAAATGTCACGCTGATTGGACGAATCGGCGTATTCTAAAACAAATAAACCGTGGAGGTAAAAAGACAAAAGTGTCATTTCCCAGTCTACTAATAAAGAGTTAATGGTCAAATAGTCCCGAGTAAAACATAGTTAACAAATTCACGATGATGTCAGGCACACTCACGATTTCAAGCTAACTGAAAACTAAACTGTACTTTAGCAAGTAATGATATCACATCTGTCTTGTGCAGATATGGACTTTATACTAGAAGTGCTCAAGGGAATTAACACATTTGCTCCTGAAATAATGCACAATTGTGTAAGAATCGGTTACATTTTTTCAAGAGGTAAAGACTACAATGGAAAGAGAAACCAAGGCTCTATATAGGTGTTTCTAAAACACGTTCATGAAAATTTTGTGGATACAATAAAAAGTTTGTACAGCTGCTCTATACACGCTCATATTTTTAAAAAGTCACAAAATATTCACAAACGTGTTTTAAGAGGCACTAAAGAGCCTTGCATTCTCAATTCACCGCAATCTTACACTTGAAAAATTGTAACCAACGTTACTCAATATTGTGCATTGTTAGAAGTGCCAATGGTGACTGGCCAGTTGGTCGAGCGGTAACGCGTACTTTTCTGGGATTGTGGTTTAAATCTCGAGCTCGTCAAATTGAACTCAGTGTTTGCCAACGGTTCGCCACCGCTGTGACATTTTTTCAAGAGGAGCTGTGTTGCTCGCTCACACAATGACGCGGAGATTGGCCTCGCAAACTCGTTACACGCTTCGGCGCAATGCTGCAAGTATAACGAAAGCTTTGATTGAGAATACTGTAATCTTCTTGTCAAACTTTCGGTTTTGGAAACCATTTGCCTTAGAAAAAAATTAGCAATTTCTTGGCATTGCCCAACTACAACTACACCAATTTGAATAAAATATCATTTTGTAACAGTTAAATCACAACTTCATGAGTTCAACAATCTAGGTTTGAGTTTTTGATTCTCCACAAAAACAAAAACAAATTTTTTTCGATTTTCTCCCAGTACAAATTCAACATAATGCGCTAAATATCATTTTGCTCAATCTTTATAATTATTTGGTGAACTCTGTATTTACCGTTTCATGCAAATTTTTATCAACATTGTTTGCAGCGATAATTAATTTGTTTCGGTTTTAGATTGTCTTAGCAGGATCATTTGGAATTCCAAGTGGGACGACAAACGCTGCAAGATGTTTGGTGAGAAATTAAGTTTTGCATTGGTCAATTATTTGGAACAAATTTTTAATGAACTACCGTAAATAAAAACAATTTAGTCTTCTCTGAAAAGAATACGTTGAACACCAAATTCATGGCGTACAACACACAATCGCAGTTCATCATAAAATGCTTAATTTTGCGGTGAGAGTGTTTTGGCGCAAAATCAGCATTGATAAGCCTCTGACCCTTAACGACTCGCGTTGTAGACATGCTCAGATGGTAGAGTGTTGGCTTAAAGAATATGAAGATCGATAGACTGCTAGTTGTTGGTTCGATTGCCGAACAAGTAATCCGAATATTACCCTTACTTCTATTGCGCCAAGCTGTTTACTCGTCATGGTAGTCCAGTCAAACAAAATACTCGTCAATAAAAACGCTATGGTGTGGTTAAAAAAAACTCAAAATTTGCTTTGTACGCATGCTAAACTAATTTTTCGACTTCAAGAAAACCAGCCAACTTTCCTTTTGCAAGTAGAGCTACAATGTAGCAATTGTCCATCAGAAGCACATCAGTGTAGCAGAGCTGCTAACGGGCCGACTAATTCAGGCCCGATCCCGGCCCAAACCCGAAAACTAATTTGAAAGCCGAATCATGCCCGAAAAAACCCGAAAGTTAAGTCATGTCTGAAAAATTTAGCAATGTTGTAAAGTTATTTTGATTTTATATTTGTGCACCTAAGACAAAAAGTACGTCTCAGGCCCGAATTAAGCCCGAAGTTTTGGTCAACTTTGGGCGTGAACCCGACCCGAAAAGCCCCGGCCGACTTACAACTCTGCAGTGTAGAACAACGTAACAAGTTGTCAGATTCAACAGGCTAGACAGCGCTGTTTGAAGGTGATGAATCATCCAGTGTAGAATTATGTGCAAATAATAAAAGAATCTCTAAAACATATCTTCATCAAATTTCAGCATCTGTCATTTTCATCATTCAAAGGTAAAAAAAAAAACTCCTTAGCAATGCTGTTAGTTAAAACATTGTGTTTTCTGAAATGTTTTAAGGAATTTTTCACTCCAGTTTCAAAAGCATTTAAATGCAAGGCCTCAGCAATGCATTAGCGTTACAAAAAAAAAGATTTGCAAGTTAGGTAATATCCCAATGCGTGGGACATTAAATTTTAACTTCAACGCTGCTGAGAAATTTTTTTTTTAATTTTGAAAGGGAATATCTCAAAAACGATAGCTTGCAGAAAGTTGAAATTTGATAAATATGTTTTAGATGTTTCTTGATTTTTTGCGTAAAATTATATTCTTAGTTTGATGATTCACCCTCTAAGATTTTCGATTTTTTTCTAGTTTAATCAGTTAATATAGTTTTTATCAACTTTCAGAACTGTTGAGATAAAAATTCAAAACTAAAATCATACATAACAATATCCCAAAAGTCAGTAAATGATACTTTTCAGTCCTGCGTCTTAGGCTGCGTTTACACATAGCGGTTTTCGAGATCAGGAAAAAAAACTTCAGCATGCTCATGAGTAAACGAGTTTTTACATCGTGAAACCAGGTTTGGCACTTTTATTTTTCTAGCGGTTATCAATCTTGGTCTTGCAATGCGAAGAGTCAAACCTCATCGTGTAAACGCTTTGACACGAAAACTTCGATCACATGATGTGTATTGTGTGGAATTAAGATAAGACGCAAAAATAGCTGCGGCATTCCAAATAGGCAAGAACTCTTTAGTTTTGTCTGAACTTCGGTTTTCAGTCATTCATCGCACTTATTTTAATGCGCTTCAGGTTTGAAAATTTTGAAAAAAAAACAGGTTTGAAAAAGTTTTCACTAATTTTGAACGTTCAGACATGCTCAAAGTTGTGTTCTTCGTCGCCAAAACCGCTATGCGTAAACGGATTTTTTTTTGTCATGTGTAACCGCGGCAAGTTTGACAACCAGGAGCGAAACCTAGTTGTCAAACTTAAATGTAAACGCAGCCTTAGTATTCAGTTACACCGCATCAAACCAAGAAAACGCTTTTTATAAGTTGATTCAACCAGCTGTGTCACAGATATGGGCATCTCAAACAATTTGAACGTCTAAGAAAATTTTAACTGTCCAAAATAGACTGACTTCTAAGAGAATTTTAACAGTCCAAAATAAGGTTGTAGAGTTTTGAAAATTTTAACCAGTAATGCTGCATTTTCCCCAACCCCGCGTTAGTATTACACTGGCTCACTTTATCATCAACTCTAATCTAGCCAAAAAATTGTTATACAGGGTGTTCCAAAATAGTTGATCCCATTTTAAATACCCATATCTCGGAAACTACTTGATGGATCATAATGAAACTAACTACGTTTTATGTTGAAGGTCATAAGTTTTATTGGTTAAATTTACAAAGAAAAGTACAAATATTTGTTGGTTCTACGACAGGTTTTCTAAAATGTTCAAAATGAGCGTCACCTTTGATCTGCACACGTAGAGTCGGTATTCGAGCTCGTGCCAAACTCGCTGTAGCATGTCTTCGATAACAGTTTCCAGTGCAGCTGTAATTCTCTGTTTCATTTCTTCAATGTTAGCTGGAAGAGGAGGTACGAAGACTAGTCCTTTTACATTACCCTAGAGGAAAAAATTACACGGAGGAAGGTTGCGGGGTGATCGTGGTGGAATGGAACCGACTCTACGTGTGCATAGTCACAGGCGACGCTCATATTGAACATTTATGAAATCTGTCGTAGAACCAACAAATATTTGTACTTTTCTTTGTAAATTTAACCAATAAAACTTATGACCTTCAACATAACTTGTAGTTAGTTTCATTATGATCCATCAAATAATTTCCGAGATATGGGTATTTAAAATAGGGTCAACCATTTTGGCAGAGGTGGAGTCGAGGACACAAGGCTCGAGGCCAAGGCCAAGGACACAAAAACAATCCGAGGCCAAGGCCAAGGCCAAGGACAGCCTTTCCGAGGACAGACACTCTCGAGGCCAAGGACAGGAATGCTCGAGGCCAAGGCCAAGGACCAAGGACACAAAGTGCAAGTGCTCTCCAAAAAAAAAAAAAAAAAAGGTCTTCACAAAAATTTTTCAGGCGATCTCCAAAAAAAAAAAAAAAAAAAAGGTCTTCACAAAAATTTTTCAAGCAATCTCCACGAAAAAACGCTTTCCAAAAAATTTTTCAACAGCTCCACAAAATTTTAACTTTCCAAAAAAAAGTGCTGTCCTCGAGCCGAGGACAGGCCAATTTTAGAGGACTTGAGGCCTCGAGGCCAAGGCCAAGGACTTGACCTTCGAGGCCAAGGCCAAGGACTTCAAAATCTGTCCTCGAGGACGTCCTCGAGGCCAAGGACGTCCTCGAGGACTCCACCTCTGCATTTTGGAACACCCTGAATATTGTTTATTTTACAAATAGTCATGCTTATTTTACAAATAGTCCCTGTCCGGAGACAGTGAAGACATCTTTTGGTATGCGAATCAAACAGAAGTGGCTTATTTTTGTAGGGGTCAAAAACTGTATCAACCCGATCTCAGGAATTTTTAAACAAGCGACCGAAAAACTTTGTTTCATTCAAGTAAATTAGTATAGCTGTCCACTCCATGGATCGTAAGAGATGACTACTGGGTGCCCGTAAGCGGTGGCTACTTTTGGAGATGGGGTGCCCTCTGCTCACTCTTTGACTGGTATGAGAATAGCTGCTTTTCTCTTGCTTGTTTTTCCATCCCACCTCTGGTTCTGTAGTGTAGCCACACCGCATGTTCTCGTCCATAGGCGAAAGTCGGAAAACCCCAACCAAACAGCCATCCAAAATTTATCGAGAATTTTCCCAAACTGTCGAGTTCCAATAAGTTGGTTAGCCACTCACTGTGATCACAAGTGGTGCAACTAGAGGTGCTAAAGTGATTCAACTATCCCCCTTTTAGCCATGTCATTCAAACAATTTAGCCGAAAAATACAAAAGTTTAAATGTGTTTTGGACTTGACCTGTCAGTGAATGAAAGCTGAAGGGGCTGGACAATTCAATTCTTTCAAATGGCTTCCAAATGTTAGCAATTAAGTTCATTCACATGGTTCTACAGGCGTGTGAAATGTGATCCAAACGGCGTTAAAAAGGCTTTTTTTTCGAAAAATCAAAAAATTGCCCAGCGGCTGGAGACTTCGCCCCTGACCCACTCGTGTGATACGCTTGAGTTGCACCTGTTTGTTCAACATGCCTCCCAATTGAGATATTTTTCAAGCACAAAAAATTAACTTTTGCCCCCTCCCACTATTTAGCAAAATCTTGATTGCGCGCATTATGATTATTATAACTTCGTATCTATTACATTTGAAATTTTTGTAGATGATCGCACATATGGTTCTCAGCATTGTCGGAGCAGTTTTCGCTGCGACGTTATTTTCTCTTGGGGTTATTTTTTCCATCTTGTCTCCCAGGGTAAGAAAATTTTTGTTTCAATCTTTTTTTAACCGCTACCAAACACCGCGGGATCAGGTGACGAGCCTTCTCGGGTAGGCGATCTCATCATTGTTGCTGAGTATTCTTTTATAAAATTCTTGATGTAGAAAATATTTTAGTAAAAGTATAATGTTTTCAGGGAACAAGAATAAAAATCTAAAGACAATCGCGATGTTAGGTGTACGCTGGAGAAATCAGTATCAAAAATTGGAGGACGTTGTATACGTTTTACGTAATTTATACGTAATTTAATGTATACGTAATTCAAATTGATTCCAACATTTTAGGAATTTCGTCTACTTTTGTTTGTTGTGATGGACATATCCTCATTCGCTGCAGTGATTTTGCTAATTACTAGTACTGCTTACACGGGTTGTTTGATTTGCAACTCTTGCTGCCAGCAGCAACAGGTAAAATTTGTGTCATTCGTATGCTCCAACCAGAAATTTCCTTATTGAGACTAAATTGCTCCAGCAGAATTTTTTAAAAAGCTTTCGGAATCGAGATTGTATAATCTCTTTTAGCTTCGCAGGTACAGCATGACTGAAAGAAACTGCACTTGAGCTTATAATTTGACTGGATTATTCCTGCCCTAATAATTGTTTGCATATTAGCTTAACCCTATTTTACTCGGGGGTGGGGGCAAAACTGACCCCTCTCAGTTTTTTTATGAAAGTCGTTTCAAAAATATGTTTTTTTTCTTCAAACCAACTTGCCTTTGAGTCAAAATCATTTACAAATATCTTCAAAAAATTTGTTGATTACGAAACTAAAGTCACTGTTAGCTAAACCGGCTTATCTGAAACTGTAGTACGCCTTGGTACACTTTCATTTACTATATGGTTTAGCCTTTTGGGGTTTCACATTTTCCTCATATCTGGCTTTACTGCAAAACAAAACAGTCAAACTTGTTGCTGATGGCAAATATCGAGATCACGTGACTCCTTTCTACTCTCAATTAAATGTACTAAAACTGTCAGACTTGTTTAAACATGAACCGCCAAAACTGTTTACTGCTTTCCATTCCCATCTTCCTCTACTACTGTTTCTCCTCTTTACAAAGTCTAGTCAAATATGCACGCGAATCACCAGAGGAGTCAACTCCTCATGCAGCCTTACTCTTCATATCCCTACGTATTGCATCAATCGATTGCAAAGAGTATAATGTATTAGGGAGTCAAAATCGGGAATAATATTCGTTTAGCTATTAAATCTTTACCCAAAAGACGATTTAATTAGCAATTACAAAATTTTCTAATTAATTGTTATTAATTTTTTGGTCGGCTTCCCAATGCTCCATACCTCAGTCATAATTGAATGCGTCATCATTGTTAATGCCCAATGACATCATTTATACAATACATGGCTGCTTGACTCGAAAACCGTGAGGTCCATTCGCAGCCTCTTTACTAGTACTCAGATAATTCATTATACAATATATTGCAACTTTTTTTGCGCGTCTTTGTAATGCCTTTCATATTTCGACTTCCTTGCATGACTTGTAGTGCTTTTTCGGTTCTGAGTTACATAGTTAAATAAATTGTGTTGGTTTGACTGGTTGATACAGTGAGAGAAAAGTTTTTCCATGTTAAGAATTATTGAGTCCATTTTACCAAAATTTGATTATTTTTTGGCCTATATTAACTTTACTGACGTCACAAGACAATGTTTGTGACTTAATCACTTTGACTTGAGCGTTTTAAGATTCATTTTCAAAAAAATCTATGAGCAAAGATTGAACCGCCTCTGACGTCATTAAAAATGACGTTTGACCTCCGGTGCAAAATGCCCCCTTTGTAAAATGCGTTGACCAAATAGCTCATGTAACATAAGGTTAAAACAGCGTTGTGGTACAATTTTTCACATTGTACACAAATTCAAATACTTATTGCATTTTCAAATGAGTCAAAAGTTTCTGTTTGCTGTCAACCAATACAAAAAGTGATTAAGTAAAAAAATAAACTTTTAGTGCTTATGGCGGCACATGCATGATACAGTGTCAGTATAAAATGCTTTTGTTAATTATGCACAATTTGGTCCTATTTATTTAAGCCATTACTCCACATTTTATGCTTTAAAGTTTTAAGTTTTGACAGCATTATACATTTTTTATCGTCTTGTTGTTTTACGTCATCTAGGTCCTTCTATAGCGAAGTCCAACTCCGCGTAGTACAAAACACTAATTGGGGAAATGGTATAAAGTCTAGCAAAGGATAGAGATGGGATAATAGTTTTGGTGTAGTTTAGTTTCTTTGCAAACATAATCTTTTTGCCTTTTGAAATAGATCAGTAGTCGAGTGGATCGAGGGTCTATTACTGAAACGGTAGTCTCGGGTTTGATTCCTGGTCGTGTCAAACCACAGACTACAAAAATTGATATTCACAGCTTCCCTGCTTAATGTTCAGCAATAAAAGGGACAGTGTAAAGCCTCCTCCTAGTATGGTTGAAATGGGGGCAGGTGACAGCTTGACTCGAAAACCGAAAGGTTCTTCTTTGTTTTCTGACCAAGAAAACTTAGTGAATAAAGATAATTTCAAATAAATGTTTATATATATGAGGTATCACGGAAAAGTTTGCTGTTTTTAGCTGGCCAGTGGCCAAGTTGTGTACGTTCCACAACCAGTTTCATCAGGTACGAATGAGTTTTATTATAATTTCAACTTTTTTTGTGCTTATATTTTACTGCTTTTATGTAGAAACTTTGATTCTTGTCTGATTTCTGCCTTGCCACTACTGGTCGAGAAATGGCGTTGCATGTAAATAACAAAGAGAAAAATAACGTAGTTGAATCAATTGTTAGAGGAAATGCGACCAGTATTGTTCCTGCAGCACCAAAAAACCTGTATTTCAATGTAGTTCGGGGTGGTGTCAGAAATCACTTTTTCTATTTTAGTTAGGTTTTTACTTTGTTTAACAAAATTTCAAGTAACTAAAATTTTACAAAACTCAACGAAAATGGTTCATTGGACAGGTAGTCAGGTACATTATCTGTTTAGGCGGAATAGTCAATCAACCAGGATACTCCGCCCAGGGATTTCAACCCATGGCTCCTGCCACTGCACAAGTTGGATATAACCAACTTGCCCCTGATCAAACCCAGCTCCTGGACACAAATTTATCCAAGCAGCAAGAAGCAGCTATCACTGGCAACCAGCAGGGATCGCTTAGCGACCCTCCTAATTTGCCCCCTGCCTATGAAGTTTAAATAACACATTAGATCAAAAATAATGACTTGTTAGTGTGTCCATATTTCAGTGCTGGAATATTTCTTATTAAAAGTGTAAGATGTTGATATTTGTATTTTGTTTCAACTGCGTAGCCCCAACTATCCTGCAGGTGTTTGTCACCGTGCAAGCTATACTATTCAACATAATCTTATTGTTCGTAAAAACCGATTAAGTTTGGGTTGAGACTAGCTATTCTAAATTTTTTATGGTTTTCAACCTCCATTTGTTTAATTTGTTCTTAGCTTTTTGTTTTAGAACATACTACAGGCCTACAAACAATCTTGATTTACACAATCATACAGTTATGTACTGTAGAGCCATTTAATTTTTTGGTGCTCGCCTTAGTTTTTTTTTTAGTAATTATTTTTTTGTGCTTAGGTCGTTTATTTTAGTTAGATTTGAAACTAGGTTTTTATGTTTCTGTCTTTTTTAGGTCCATTATCCTCATTTGCATATATACGTTTGTGTTGCGCGTCTTTCATAAATCGCTCGGCAAAATTCTGCAAGTTGCTTGGAAGACGCGCCGTTTTGCCTTTGCTAATCACCTTTTTTGTAGCACATTTTATTATAGCACCGTAATTAAGATCATTCTTATTTTTTGGACAGAAGTGTCAAGAGGTTTTTATTTTTGCTGTTGAGTGTAGTCTTTAAGTTTTAAGTGTTTTCCGCCCAGTCGGGTAACTTTCGATAAATTTTTGCTGGACTGGTCTTTATTTCCTTTTGTAAATACAAGTTTGCTTTGGAATCTCCTTTGTTAGCCTCTTGAGCGCATGGACCAGACAGTGAAGGCTGAGACATTCCGCCTTGGACAAAGCCCTATTAATCCGTAACAGGCTGGCATTGTTGCTTTGTTTTAAAATTTTGAAAAAAAAGAATGAGACTCGTGTTAGTATAAAATCTAAGAGTGCACCGAACAGCTTTCTCTATTTTTTAAAAATCTTTTTGCCCAGTTTGATACCGTCTAAAAACGTTATCATGCTCCCCTGATATTTAACAACTATTAAAAAAAATTTAAGCCTATTTCTGAATACACCACGAAAGTGGCAAAAACTGTTTAATTCATCCACAAAAGCAATGGCGTTGCGTAGCATGTTTTCATATGCCAACTCATAAAAGTAAAATGGTATAGCCATAAGCTTTTCGGGCACTTACGAAACATTATTATTATTATTATTATTATTATTATTAGACGTTATTAGTTTGTTTTATGCATATGAGAAAAATAAAAGAAAACAAACTGACAACAAACAAAATAAATACGGGTACACTGTACTGCGAAGCAAATTCAAATATTGGGCTACTGCCTGCTGCTTTAGAATTTCACTGCAAGGGAAGACTGCGACGGAACCAATTTAGTCCCCGAGTCAAGCAGTCACCCTTCCAATTAAAATTAAAATACAATGGTATAAGTTTAAAATACAATGCATTTGAGTCAGTGTGTCTTGCATGGGTGATTGTTCAGATGGCTCTGCTTTGAAGAGTTCGAAGTCTTTGTTTATATGAGTCAAATGCGGAAGCCCAAAACACTATTCCGTTAAGGAAATGGGGGTGCAAGAATGAGTAATAAAGAGAAATTAAGGTCTTTTCAGAAAGAAATGGTTTGATTTTAGAAATTATTCCAATTGCAAAATTATATACTCGGGAGCGTCGCCAGCTTAGCGAGATCAGGGGGGCGAAGCTGAAAACCGGGGGGGGCAAAGTTTTGATGGGAAATTATTGCAGTATTTTAAGAGTTAAGTAGATTGTTTGTGTGGCGGGGTTGTAAATTTCGTTTCGCCTTTGAGTAATACAGTTATTTGGCGTTGATTACGTTCATAGAACCATTTTTAGCTTTATTTTACAAACTAATTACTTAGGTTGCTATGAAACGATCACTAAACCGCATATTTATTGAATGCCTATCTGACGTGCATGATTATCTTTGTCTTTTACGTAAGAACAGCGTGGGATCGTATCGGTTATTATACCACATTGTTTAAAGCAAGAAACAAACTTGCAATAAAAATTTTAAGCATATTCTATGGCTATCGCGTTGGTAAACATATAGAATTAATCTAAATAATAAGAAAAGTTAAAAACTGCGCATGAAAAACTACCTTAAATGATTTTGAGTAAATGCAGAAAGCAGACTGTCTTTGACATACTGAAATATTGGCAAAGCCGCTAACTCAACAATTGCTGAAAAAATAACATAAATCTTTTCATTTAACTAAACATGATTACAGCTAGCATAACGGCTAGAAACGACTGACGACAGGAAACTCCAGAAAAAATATGAGCAAAATTTAATGTCGGTACTTGTATGATAAATACTGTGGCTAATAATATGCAATTGAAGCATGTTTTGGCAAAAATTGATAAGTCGCATTTCGCTGTGTTCGAGTAAATCGCGTTCAAAGTTTTAAATTTCCATTTGTCCCTGTTGCCAAGTGCGACATATTAAGCTATTTATTACCGAAAATTGATTGAAAATTAAAACTTTTTTTTTCTCAGGGAAATTAGTTTTAGTAAATAAATTAAAATCTATAAAAAACTCATTTTTTGAAAAATGTCATTTATCAACTTTTGCAACAACGTGCTTCAATTGTGCATTACAAGCCAAAGTAGAAAAATGAGCGGTTTAGCATTTATACTTGAATGCCTATTCTGTTTCTGCATTGCGTAGAGGGCCGACATGACAGAACGCTCTAGCGAGCTCGTAAAGGCCATTCTCGCTCGCTAAAATGCGCTAACGAACAAAAAATCTTCATAAACAAACTGCCATTTCTGAGCCGTCTCACCCAACACACGTTAAAACTGCTTGCTCGAATTTCTTTGCGAGATGTTCGTTACTTGTGTTAGTACGTTATAAATATCTCATTGTGACGTCAGATGCATTTCTACTTCAAAATAATGCGTTCAAGCGTACTGTATGTCCAACATTGTTACGGAACAAGATGCTATAAGCTATACATTATTATTCCACGCTAGCAAATTCCTCAACTGATAATAATTAGTAAATGAACAACAGAATTTAATTACATTTTTGGATCAATGTAAAATAAGAACAACTTTTTCCATACTATAATTTTTTTAATGAAGTAAAGCGCCCTTGAGGTTGTTGGTGGGCAAACTCATATGCTAACAGTAACTTTAGGTCTTGAGGTTTCAAAATGTTTCAAAAGTGAGCAAGTCGAAGTACACTTTTCTATTTTAGAACCTGTAAATCTTGGGTTGAGACTGGCTGTTTTTAATTTTTGCCGATATTCAGTCTCATTCGTTCTTGATTTTTTAAAAATTTTGAGAGCATCGATGTCAATTTTAGCGGATATGTTTGAAACACTGTTTAATTCTTATTGCTCTGTCTGCTCAAGTGAAGGCTTTTTTCTTGCTTTTGCAGCATCGTAAAATGACAAAAGCGAAAAGGCAAGCTTTTTTCAAGTTGAACAACTGCGAAAAAAATTTCTCAATTGCTTGCGCAGAGCAACAGAGCTTTATAATCTTGAATAGTTGCAACTTTGCTTGCAAACACAAAAAAATCACTGAAATTTTATCGTTTAGAATCTTCACAAATTTTAGTTTCTTTGATTTGTATGAATGTTTTTTTGGTTTGTTTTTGGTTTATTTTGCTGCCGAGGCTGACATTGTTTTTAATTTGTTCTTAAATTTTGAGCAAAAATGAACCTCGAGTTTTAGAAAATCGTTCTTATGAAAGGAGCAGGCCCAGCGCCAGGATATCGTCACTGGAGGGGGGGGGGGTGGGTAGAAATAAATTTTGGGGGGACACAAGAAGTTTATTTATGTGAATTTGAGAGGGGCACGGTGGCACGAGAAATTTATCCCAGTCTGGATCAAATAAACAAGGTGAAGACCCAAGATAGAAAGGGATTTTCCGGTCGAAATCGGAAATTTAAGCGAATTTTCCGGCCGAAAACAGGACGTGATCTCAAAAAAAAAAAAAAGGTCTCTACCGATTTTGCGAGGGATTTTCCAGCCGAAATCGGAAATTCAAGCGGTTTTTCTGGCCGAAGGCAGGTGATCTCCAAAAAAAAAAAAAAAAGATCTTCATCCTAAAAACGTCATGAAATCCGATGTCAGTCCACAAAAAACACCAATTTGGCTCTCGATTTGCACTCCAGTAGCCCTGAGCATGTAAATTTCTTCGGAGCAAAGTTCTCGCTTGGGGGGGGGCAAAATTTTCGTTTGGGGGTGCACAAGCAGTCATTTGGGGGGACACGGCCCCGGTATGCTCCCCGTGGTACCGGGTCTGGTATATACAGGCGCGTTACCAGCGGGGGGGCATAGGGGGCATTGCCCCCCCGATTTTTATTTTTGCCCCCCCCGCGATTTATTTCTTGCCCTCCCACTGTATTTTTTCTTAGACGTGAGCATCGCCCTTACAGTTAAAATTGTGGTAACTTTAACTGTTCCATCCCCTATCCTGACATCGATTCTATTTGATTGATTGTATTTGAATAAGCTGAAGATGGCCACTGGCCGAAAACAATTTTAGTGAAAGTTTTTGTTCATATACGTTTGTTAAATATATATTTTTGGCTGATTCTTTGTTTCCTTCATGCAACTAAGTATCATTATCATTTTGCTCCAGGAATGTGCTTCCTTCTATTTCTGGAGCCCGGCAGAGGTTTCCAGCATGCAGGGGTCAGCTGGTTTTTGCAGCCTAATCGCCATCTTTCGCGATCTTGAGCATCCCACCTTTGCAAACCTCTGGCAGTCAAGTCACTTTCTAGTACTTCTTTCCACCTCTTTTTCGGTCTTCCTTTTTTTGTCCCATCAACTTCTAAGAGTAATGCCTTTAATGGACCCCTTTCTTCATCTATTCTCTCCACATGTCCCAACCATCGCAACCTTTTCTCTCTCAGAAACTCTTCCAATCTCACTACACCCGTCATTTCACAAATCTTCTCATTGTTCATTTTATCTTTCAAGGTTTTCCCACATATCATTCGCAACATTCTCATTTCTGTGGTCTTCAGCCTCCTTTCATCTTCCATTTTCAATGCACAACATTCAGCACCATAAGTTAGAGCATTTCTCACGTAGCTTTTGTATAAGGTGCCTCTAACCTTCAATGATATGCTTCTTCCGCGTACAACATTCGAAACCTCTTTAAATTTTTTCAATGGCGATCTAATTCTTGATGTTAGAGCCTCCTGAGCACCTCCTTCCGTACTGATTACATCACCAAGGTAAGAAAAGCTGTCCACCCCTTCTATGTTGTCTCCATCCAAACTTATCATTTTATCTTCATCTTCAAATAACACTCCTGGGATGCATTTTTTGCAAGTAAAATCTTTCTCCCTGGTTAAACTTTCATGAACTCCAGAACACCTCTTCTACACCCAGTGTTGACATTTTGTACACTGCACGGAGTTCCTTCCCACTCCTTTGCCACATACAGAGCAAGGATACTTTCGCATTTGCATTCGAAAAAAATTTCTTCTTGTATAAAAAGCCTATGTCGTGTTTAAATTTTTTTTATTTGCAACTAAGTATTTTATTTACATTTATTTTACATGCAACTAAGTATCCTGACATCTATATTACAACCTAGGGTACGGTACGCAGCACAATCTCGTGTCTTGTGTCAGGTTCAACAACAACAACAACAACAAATCAATTCAGCACGGTATAGCTACAATACAGCTACCAGCAGTTTTTGTGTACTCTGTAGTAGGCGTGGCATTGTAGATTATAATGTCATATACAGCAGCACTTACAGGCGAGGCCTTACTACAAGTCAGGGCCCACATGACAGAAATTCCTCGTTCGCTTTAATTAACGAGTTTTTTTTAAGAGGCGCTACCGAACGAAATACTCGCTAAACGTAAGAGGTCATTTTAGCATGTAAAGCCTTGCGAAATACGTTACCTCATTTTTTCTCGTTAAGTTGCTTCGAGCGATTGCGGAAAGCAGTTCGAGTAAAAAAACGTCACATTTTCCTCGTCAACTGAAAAAGGATCTTGAAGCACTTTTTAAGCGTGCGAGAAATCGTTTTGGTTCAGAAATTCAATGGAGAAATGTTGAAAACTTCTAACTAAAGCGAGTTTTTGCTGAAAATTAATTAAAATTATCGCCATGTTTGCTATTAGACAGCTAAAAAAAGCAAATTGCATTGAGAACCATTTGCTGTTTCAACAGATAAAGAAATGTTAAGTAGTGCCAGTTGACAAAAATAGCCATACACTCCTTTCCTGACCCGGCGCCATGGGGGGGCATATCGGGGTTGTGCCCCCCCCCCAAATGACTGCTTGAGCACCCCCAAACGAAAATTGTGCCCCCCCCCAAGCGAACTCTGTGCCCCGAAGAAATTTACAGGCTCGGGGCTACTGGAGTGCAAATCGAGAGCCAAATTGGTGTTTTTTGTGGACTGACATCGGATTTCATGACGTTTTTGGGATGAAGATCTTTTTTTTTTTTTGGAGATCACCTGTCTTCGGCCGGAAAAACCGCTTGAATTTCCGATTTCGGCCGGAAAATCCCTTTGTATCTTTGGTCTTCACCTAGTTTATTTGATCCAGACTGGGATAAATTTCTCGTGCCCCCGTGCCCCTCTCGAATTCACATAAATAAACTTCTTGTTCCCCCCCCAAATTTTTTTCTGCGCCCCCAGTGACGCTATCCTGGCGCCGGGCCTTTATTTATGGATGGTAGCATTTCTTGGCTCTTTTCGTTTTTGGCCCATAATCACTTCAAAGATCTATCTGCAGCAGTAAGTGCGACCTAAAAAATCTTGAGTAAAAGGTAGAAGTTAGCCGAGCATTTTTAAGAAGCTTTTGAAAAAAGCTAGCCAAGCATTTTAAAGTTTGCTAGCCCTAGCATTTCTGAGAGGTTATAAGATCATTTTTGAAGTGCGAAGAAAGAAGGCCCGTGGTTGAAGTTCTACCGGTACTGGTATCGGATTACGGAATTAATTTGATCAATGGCTTCCCGTCGTGCGTCAAGTTCTAATGAAGAAAATGAAAATCAATTGAGAGAAATAAACGAAACGGTAAAGTCTTTGAGAGACGAACTACAAAATATGAAAAGTGAACTCACTGCAGTGCGGGCCGAAAATAATCTACTAAAGCAAGCATAAAATTTGACCAATTATCGTTTAGACAGCCTTGAACAATATGGAATCTTTAAATTCACAATGTTCCAGAGTCTTCAACCAATGAAGATGATGGCGAAGCTGAAGCTATTGAGATCGCGAATGATATCAATATTCGCTTGAATAAAGCTGACATTCAGCGTGCCCATCGCTTGGGTAAAAGAAGAAGAAATGGCAAATCACGCCCAGTAATTGTTCGATTTCAATCTTTCAAAAAACGCAATGAATTTCGGCGCGGTCGTTCCAACTTGAAGAACACAGATAAATCATTCATTGCTGGGGATCTGACCCCGATTCGAGCTAAACTACTTCGATATATGAAATTTGATTGTGATGATAAACTTACTCAAATTCATACTATCAACGGTAACATTCGATTCAAAAAGTCTGCTATCAAAGAAAAGTTGCCACCTGCTGATCAAGGCAGGGATCCAGGAATTGGCAATTGGCTGAGCATCAGTTCCCCTGACGATTTGTTCAAATTAGGATTAGAGATTGACTTTTCCTAGTTTTGCCATCCTTCTCTAAATTACAATGCTGATCCAGAAGCAGTCGTTAATGAAGATGCAAGGTAGTTTACAAGTATAAGTGGAGTTTTTATATCTCTTGAACTCGATTTTATTTTACTCGGTGTTCAATTACAACACCTGCAATGGCTTGCCTAGAGATGGGCACTTCAGAATACCGAATTCAGAAGGATCCGAATCCCAAACCATCCTAAATCCAAATTGAAATATAAACTGGATAAATGAAACCAATTTTAAATCAACGCAATTACGTTGGTAAAAATGTTTGCAGTTAATTGTTGTTTGCAGTTAACTGTTTGCTTGTTTGCAGTTAATTCTCACTTAAAAGTAAACTGAGCCATTTGCTCTGTAATTAAGACTTCGCGTGAACGCGTAGTCCCTTTGTTTTTGTTTGGAAATTTTGGCTGATGAGGATTGACTTGCTTATAACTAGCAAACAATCAAACCTAGAAAGTTGAAATTTGAACCCTAGATCACGTGATCGTGAATTGAGACACAAAAAACATTAAAAAAACGGTGATATTTAACTTGAAAATTTATTACTTTGCCTATAACTAAAAAAACACTTGACGTACAAAGCTGAAAATTGTACACAATATGGATGCTTATGAATGCTTTAAGCAAACCGACTTTGCGGGCATCCGAGCTCGTGATCAAAACTTTACAGGCCAAAAATGGGCAAAACGTTAACGAGTTTGAACCGACATTTCTCGGTAATTACCCATATAGATGAAAAAGGGTTTGTGATTTTCGAGCACAATATTAACCCTCTTTTTTTTGGTTAAGTTCGTTTACCATAACTTGGCAACTATTTTTCTTGTTTTGCGTCTTTTTTCTTACTTTTTTCTTTTGCCGCTATCTACTTTCAAACCGCTAAGCGCACGCACTGTATTCAAAGTTTGAGCAACTGAAGATATCAGGGGGGACTTTTGTGCAAATGAAATTGGGGGGTAGCAGGTTGGGGATCCCCCTCAACCGGGTTCTCCAAATTTTTGAACTTTTAAATAATCGTAACAGCTAAATGGATCAAATTATTAAAATAAAGCAAAGCTAACTAAAATTGGGAATGCCACGTTGGAGCTTTGTCCCAACCCCCAAACAGGCCCTCCAAAATTCAAACTTTTTAGTCTTTTAGTTAGTCGCATGCAATTTTTGAGGAGAGTAAATATAAAGGAATATGATTTGACAAAATTTGGGGGTATCAAGATGGGGAGCCCCCCCAAACGGGGCCGCCAAAATTCACACTTTTTACCTTTTAAGCAGGACAGTAGACCCATAAAATGGTGGTCCACAAATTCTCAAGTTTCCCATTTGAAGCAAGTTGTTCCAAAATATTTTTGCATTCCTGCAACATCGGCTTCTTCCGAAAGGTGTTTCTCCAGTACATGCTTGACTGTGAGCGAATTTAGAACGCACCTAAGTGGTGAACTTTTAGATGCTGCTTTAATTAAGAAATTTAGCGAACATTTAGCGAATTAAGCACTCAAAGTCATGCACTGCAATAACGTGCTGCTTTAATTAAGAAAATTGTTAAACAAAGTTTTGGATATCGTTGGTGGTTAACTGGTGGTTCGTTTTTTCAGCAAATTAAGTTAATTTAAACCAGAAGAGGATTTGGTATTCTGAATTCGGTTTTTGCTGTTCCGAATAATTCTGGAATAGCCAATTATTTTGAAAAGGCCATCCCTAGGCTTGCCCATCAACTGATGAAACTAATTTTTATAATTTTAGTCAGGCTACTACTCTTTGTAATAATGATAATAATTTTGATTTGAATTCTGAAAGTACCCTGCTTAAAACGCCATTTAAAGATATTGTTGACTGCCAATACCATGGCAATAATACAACAATATTTTCAAATGAGCAAAATCTTTCAACATTGCACATTAATATTAAATCACTTAATAAAAATTTTAATTCGCTTCATGAGTAAATTCAAAGCTTTGAAAAAACACCTGAAATTATCTGCCTTTCTGAAACGCGCATACGTGACCAAGCCTTGATAAATATTGAAATTTCCTCTTACTCATTTATACGTTCCAACTCGGTCACATGTGCAGGGGTGTAGGAAAGTACATTTCGGACAAATGTAAGTATGTATTAAGTGATAAAGCATTTCAATTTATTCTTGAAAAATGTGAAAATCAACGGATAACTATTAGCTGAGGGCTGCCGATGAGAGCTAAAAGCTCGAAACAGCGCTGTCCAGCTCTGTGGATAACTATTTATTAGTACGAGTCTAGTAAAGCAAAAGCAACAACTAGATGGGAGCTTGCTGGGAAGCAATCTCAGTGAATGACCGACGCATGTTGAACAATGAGATTCTCAAAAAAAAAACTTTTGCTTTCCCGTTAAGAAATTAATGAGAAATATGTTTTGGGAAGAGGGGGTTTGGAATTTCAAACATTGTCAATATATATATACTTAATTGAGAACATAGTGACTGATCATAATAAAAAAAAACATCCTATCTAAACCTAAGCTGTTGGAACTATGTAAAAATATTTGTCTGCTAAGTATCTGTTGATATCATAAAAACACACTGGCACACTAGTGTGAGCCGCTCCAAAAATTTATTTTTGGGTGCTATATTTGGGGGGGTCCCTGGGAGAGTGGTAACCCCAAACTCTGTCAAAATATTTTCCTGTTAAATATCTACTGATATCAAAAAACACTGGCACTGTAGCTTGAGCCGTTCAAAAAATTGATTTTTGGGGCGTTTATTAGGGAGTTTTCGGGGGGGTGGCACTCCCAAACTATATCAAAATATGATATCAAAAAAAAAAAACTAGCGCCCTAGCTTGAGCCATTAAAAAAATTGATGTTTGGGACTCCATTTTTGGGGGGTTCGCACAGGAGTTGCCCCAAAAAATTTTGGGATAAAAAATTGCGTTTGCAACTCAACAACTTTACACAAAAAATAGATTTTGATGCTTTGCGATTTAGGAGAAGAGCGTACAAAAATTAGGAAAAAAAAGGGAAAAAAAAGGAAAAACCTCATCGCGGCCAAAAGTGGGTTGGTTGGGATGAAAGGGTATCTTAAAACATATAATCGTGGGAAATATTTTTTGCCATACTTCTGCCGTTTTTAAATGACACTGCTTTTTACGCCAAACTTTTAAAGCGGTTTTTGAGTCCTAAAACCAAAGTCACGTGACCAACTGTCTCAAAGTTTGACACAAACATGCAAATCAATAATGTCAAACTGCTGTCAAAAATTCATGCAGCTAGACCAAACCGTTTTTGAGTTTTAATAATAAGTCAATTATGATGTTTTTGACGTTTGCAGGCCAGGGTTTTAATGTTTAATCGTTTTGTGTGCTTCTGGTGTAAAGGCTACCAGCGCGGAAGCCTAGGGAATCCAAATCCAAAGGCTACAGGTTCGAATCCTGTGGGAAGACAACTTTTTCGCATTGCTTGTTTTAAGTAGTCGCCGTTCTGGTGGCTTCTTCCTAGGCTTCCGAACTGGTAGCCTTTAGGCCAGAAGCATGCAAAACGATTAAATGTTTTCGAGTTATAAGCAAAAGTCTAAAATCTCACACTCATTAGTTTGAAAATGGCTGAGTAAAAACAAGGGAACGCGCGATGCGAGCGTCGGTCGGTTCAACTATAGGAGTTAATCTATCGCCATCCGAACCAAAATCTTGACAACTATATTGTCAAAATGGATGGAGTTTGGCAGAAATTAATTGCATAAAAAATACCACTTTATATTTTACAGTAGATGATTTAAATGTGAATATTGATAAACACATAAGAACGCCTCAAACCTTAAAATATCTTAATACATTGCTACGTTACAGAGCATATCCCATCATAATATTACCTACTCGAGTTACTGATCATTCTTCTACCACAATAGACCATACTATAACTAATGACATTGACACCTTGCATAAAATTACTCACGGAATTTTGCGTAACAACTCTGTCAGTGATCACTTTCCAGTTTTTTGTAATATTAATGAATGTATATTACTTAGTCCATCATACATTTTTATCCGTCATAAGTGAAAATTTGACATTGCAAACGTAGGTAGGCTATTTATCGTTGCTCGTATTCTGATGATGTTGATCGTCATGACCAACGGAACGTCAATAAAAACAAAACTTTTAAGATCAAGCTTGCTGTGATTATGACTTCACCGGAAGAGCGCAAGAATTAGAGTTATTTGAAAATTTGATATTGATTCGTTTAAGGAAGATATGCTAATTACGCTGAATGATTTAGTTAGTAAACAACCACCACTAAATGCAGTTAATTTCAACTCAAATTTTGACAATTTTGTTCATTCAGTGAAATCAGTGATAGAAAGACATGCACCACTCAAAAAGCTATCCCGTCGACAACGGTGACTTAAAAGTAAACCTTGGATAACGAAAGATTTTTATATCTCAATAAAAAACTAACGCAGAATGTTTAAAACTTATTATTTATCACACGATTCTACAAAACAACACGTTTTTTTAAAAGTGCACCAGTTTACTGAACAGAGTCACATTATTATCAAAGAAAATGTTCTACAGTAGGCTACTGAAATTAAGTTGGCAGCTAACGATTTACAACAAACGTGGAAAACCTTGTAAAATTCATCAGCCAAAAAGCCATCTAAGCGTTCTCAAGTTCCAAAAAAGTTTTTAGTGGATGAACTAGTAATTCATGATCCCAATATTATCATTAATAATTTTAATGACTTCGTTACTAACATCGGTACTAAACCCGCACAAACTCATGGAGAAATCGACTTCAGCACCATCTCAAAATTTCTGTCTAAACGTTTTGGTTCATCCATCTATTTTAATCCTCCCTCTCTAACCGAAATTTTTAATGTTATCAATGCTCGTGGGTCTAAAAAGGCCGTTGATTGTGATGACATACCATTAGAATTTATTAACTTTTCCGCCGATGCTATTGCTCAGTATTTGCATTATTATTTCAACTTTGCGTTTAGTTTTGGTATATTTCCTGATAGTAGCAAAATACCCAAAGTTGTTCCTATCCATAAATCCGGAAATAAATTGGAAATAAGCAATTATTGACCGATTTCAATCTTAACATGTTTTTCAAAAATATTAGAAAAACTAATCTAAATATCAACGAATGTCATCATTTTTGGAAGACCTCGAAGTACTGCTACCGACTCAATATGAATTTCAAAAATATACATCCACTACTCACGCTTTGCTTGATGTAGTTAGCAACTCATACGACTAATTAAACAGCAAAAACTATGTAGGGCTGTTACTTCTTGATTTAAAAAAAAAGCCTTTGATACGGTTTCTCACAAATTGTTTTCTTGAAGGTCGATCATTATGGCATTCGAGGACCAACCAAAAACCTTATTGCTTCATTTCTTACTGACAGAACACAATTTGTGTCTTCTGGGATCAAATCCACTAACTTACCTGCAACATTTAGTGAACCTCAGTGCTCGATTTTGGGACCATTGTTATTTTGTTATGTATTAATGAGTTACGTAATGCTATTTTATGTACCCCAAGTTTATTTGCAGACGATACATGTTTATTTTTTTCTTCAAATAGACTGTCATCTCTCGAAACTTAAATGAACCATGATTTAGATAAATTCCGCGTTTGGGTTATCGCTAGTAAATTAACTATTAATCCAAATAAATCACATGCCGTAATTATTTCCCCCAAATGTAACGATAACGTGAACAGTTTTAATGATATTGCACTTAATTATGGCAAAAGCAAAATACTCATCAACAATGGTTGCAAATATTTAGGAATGTTAGTCGATTCTAATATCAATTTTGCATTGCATATAAATTCTATCGAAAATAAAGTTGCTTCAATTGGAATTTTAAGCAAACTACAACAGTTGCTGCCTACGAAAACATTTCTGCTTCTGTATAACACGATTTTCCATCCCCATCTTTTGTATCAAATACAGATTCGGAGCAATTTCTATCCAACTTATCTGAGAAGTTTAGAATTTCTTCAAAATCGAAATTTACGCAATATTGGTGGAGGCAAGTGGATGAAAGAGTTACTCAATGTTAGATTAAGTTTCACATTTTAAAATTATCCGACATGTATACGTATAAAATAGCAAAGCTTATGCGCATATACTGCAATAACCGTTTGCGGATCAATTTTAACGGTTATTTTAGCAAAGTAAGTTCTGTCAGTTCTAAAGACACCAGATTACCAAGTCAAAACCTAGCGCTGAACGTTCCTCGTTTTCGACTGTCAATTAAATACTGTATATGGGTGCCAAAATATGGAATGCTGTTCCTCATCATAGCAAAAGTCTTTCATATCGAAAGTTCTTGAAAAAATATAAGGAGCATTTGATATCACTTTACCAAGAATGAACAATGACAATTTAACCAACAGTAACAACTCAATCTAACAGTAGTTTGACAAATTAATAATGATATTCACTTTTTTTCTGTTTTTTTAATTCTATTTTACTTTAGGATGTAACACCGGTCGCAAAATTTGGGTAGTTGCTTAACTACATGACCGCAAGATCTTTTCGCAACCTCCCCGTTATTAATAATTTAGGCCCAATTTTAGTTGTTGTGTTATCTTTTAGAGTGTTTGTTATTTAATAATGAAATAAACCATTTATTGGTTCGTTGAGTGTGCTCTAAAAAAACAAAAACAGCTGGTCTTTTAAAAACGAACTAAGCCATTTTGTAGGTCTACATCTCTTTAATACCCGACAACCCGTAAACAGGCGAGCAAACAAGATTTGCAAAAGGAGGGTAGGGGGCTTGAACCAAAAGTTAAAATTTTTCTATTTGAAAAATACCTCAATTGGGTGGCGAGCTGAGCAAAATGGTGTATCTCAAGCATATCATAGGCTCGGGTCAGGGGGCTTTAAATATTACTTTATTCCTTTTTTAATTTGTAATGTTACTAAAGCTTTTTTTTTATTGATTTTCTTGATTCCTTCAAATGGCTATACAAACGATCGAAACATTCAAATGGCGGTAAAAATGACTAATTTTTCTGCAAAATCACAAAAATTGCTCTGCGGGGCTAAAGGTTTTGCTTCCAAACCAGTGTCTGCTGTAAAACGCAGACAATTTTTGCCTTGGGTTCAAGCCCCTCTCTCTTTAGCAAAATCCTGGTTACGTGCTTCTTCGTGACGCTCATCTCTTCCCCCTGATGCTTTAATACGGCCCTGCTTCTTGGTTTTATACTGTTGTTGGGACTTCGCGCGCTCGCGTTGGACCTTTGTTTTTACTCGGCCATTTCGATAGATGAGCATCGAAATTAATTGATTTGCTTATCACTAAAAAACGAAAAAACATAGAAAGTTGAATTTTCGATAGAACATGAAAATAATTAAAAGCGCCATGAATGGCAATTTTGCGGACCTTAAGTCACGTGATCGTAATTTAGCAACCCTAATACCGACAAAAAACGGCCACTTTTGTCTTGAAAATTTATTAATTTGCTTATAACAGTTGTTCTCAACCTTTTCGAAACCGAGGCCCATTTTGTGCTTAATGAAAGTTTTCATGGCCCATTGCTCTCTAGCCCACCGCTGTTGGATCATAGCTCTGTGACCCTCCGCCTAGAGAAAAAAGGTCTCGGCTTTTGAGTCAGCGTTTTATGCCCGGTAATTGCCCTATCCTCCGAAAAAAAAGGTCTTCACTTTTGAGAGAGCGATCCTTCACCTCCGAAAAAAAGGTCAGCGCAACGGAGTCCCCAATTTTTGTCAATTCTTCAATAGATATAACCGAAATAAGACTTTTTTGAATCAAGCAGCCAACTTTTTGAATAGCTTTGTGACACACCGCAAAATCTTCTATGGCCCACTGGTTGAGAAACCTTGTCTTATAACTATAAAATGGCTGAACGTAGAACGCTGCAATTTCAACAAACATGGGCTGTATGCGTACCAAAAGGCTGTATGCATGTATGATAAAAGCTGTATGATAGTATGATAAAGGCTGTATGGCTGTATGATAAAGGATATATGCGTAGCAAGTTTGGGGGCGCCCAGTCACGTGATCGCGATTCCAGAGGCCGAAAATTGGCAAAAAGAGCACAATTTTGAACCAGTATATCTCGATGTTGATAAAAAACGTTTGTGGTTTTTGAACACCCTACTTAACATCTTTCTCATGATCATGTTCATTTATTCCGCCTTGAATAAAATTTTTCCTTATTTTTTTCTTTTTTCTTCTATCGCTATCTACTTTTAAACCGCAAAGCGCAAATTAATCATATTGTAAAACATTACAGATACCCAAAAGTACTGGTGCCCGCTTGAAATCGGTGGTGCCGCGATCTGGGATTCCCCCCAAACGAGGACGCCATAATTCAAGCTTTTCAACCTTTTAAGCTAAACACATAAAATGTTTAAGGTAAGCAAAGATGAAGAAAAGATAAAATTTGAAAAAATTTGAGGGTACCAAAAGGAGGGGGTCCCCCTCGAACGAGGCCACCAAAATTCAAACTTTTTAACCACTTACGCTAGACACATGAAATTTTCAGGGTAGACAAACCAGAGCAAAAGATAAAAATTGAAAAAATTTTGAGGTATCAAACTGAGGGGCTCCCCCTCAAACAGGACCGCAAAAATTTAAATTTTTTAACGACTAATGCTAGACTGATGAAATTTTCAGAATAGTTAGATATATGTGATAGATAAAATATAACAAAATTTGGGGGTACCAAAATGAAGGGTACTCCTCAAACGGGCTGCCAAAATTTAAACTTTTTAACCAGTTTTGTTAGACTGATAAAATTTTCAAGGTAGGCAAATATAAACAAAAGATAAAATTTGAAAAAATTTGGGAATACCAAAATAATGGATTCGCTTCAAACAGAGCCGCCAAAATTTGAACTTTTTAACCACTTGCATTAGACTGATGAAATTTTCAGAATAGTTAAATGTGTGTGAAAGATAAAATATAACAAAATTTGGGGGTACCAAAATGAGGGGGTTACTTGAACAAGGACGCCAAAATTTAAACTTTTCAACCATTTACGCTAGACACAAGAAAGTTTTAGAAAATGACAATTAGCTTTTAAATTGATCTTCAAAAAGATGAATTCTCACAATGATTATTATCACAGTAAGTAGAATAGTCAAGCTTATGGGATTACCCCAACATTTACGACGTTGAAGTACTTGCATGAGCTTAACGGCATTGATAAATTTAAGCTGGATGGCTGAGGTTTTTTACTAAACTGTCACTTGTGACGTTGAAAAAATCTTCTACTTGCTTTTCAAAGTTTTTGAATCAGTTTATTAAGAAAGCGTTTGTGCTAAATAATGGATGTAATGCATACTGTACTATATACAATATGCTGGCCGTTGGGTCGCACAGTTAAATAGCGTTCTCAGAATAGGGGTGGCTGCAAAATGCGTTCATATTTCCGGCCGTGATGGTGGTTAGTAATAAGTTTGGCTGATGTAATAATAGTTTGCTCAAACGTCGCTGGAATTTAAAAGATCAGTAGTTAGTTCAAATCAAAGTGAAAAACTATTAGAATCTTCTAAAAAGTGGCTTAGCGTTAAGGTAGTTATATGAGGTTTTTGATTGACGTTACTTCATTATTTTGATAACCTTTTGAGACCTTTAAACTTCAAGAACAAATAACCACAAAGCCGTTAAAATAAAAAAAGAGTAATGCGCAAAAAAGGTAGATAATTTTTGGTAAATAGTTGTTTGACTTTAAACATTACATTTAGGGTTCTAGAAAGCTCAAGATGGAAAAAGCATAAACCGGCCAGTTGGTCGAGCGGTAACGCGTTCGTCTCTGGAGCGAGAGATCTGAGTTTCAAACCTCGGGCCGGTCAAGTCGGACACAGTGTTGCCAACGGCTCGCCACCGCTGTGACATTTCTTCGAAAGAAGCCGTGTTGCCCGGACGCAATGACGCGGAGATGAGCCCCGCCAACTCGTTACACGCTTCCGCGTAATACAGCGAGTATTCAGAAAGATTTGATTTCAGTTTTGAATGTGAAGTTATCGCAAAGTTAGACTTTGCAATATCACTTATAAATTTACAAGAATTTGATGTTTTTTTTAAAAGTGTGCTTGTGTATGTATCTTTTTCCATGCTAAATGCTAAGTCAGGCATTGTTTCGATTTAGTTCTTATATTTTGAGAAAAATCAGTAAAACTGTTCATACATGTGCTTATACAAAATTTTTCTTAAAAAAAATAATGCAGTGGGCTAGTTGAGGATGTAGATTTGATATTTAGGATAGTGCGTCAACGTTCTGGTCAAGATAATATAAAGTACAAAATTCGAAAATTATATTGGCATTTTTAGTTAAAAATGTTTTATTCCAATTCTGAATTATAGTGGAATGTCGTTGTTGTTGTTGTTATTTTATTAGGAATGTGGAAGGGGAAACTGGAAGTGGCAAATTTTTGTGGAAGAGGAAGCGTACCGTGCCCTTTTATCGCTTCCGGTTCCACTTTGGCCATTCAAATCGAACTTCAAAAATTTGAATGTGGTGCTTTTTTAAAAAATATTCGACGAAAAGTGAATGTTTGATAGAATATCATTTGCAAAGAAACAATTATAAAGGCTTGTGGTTCGCTAAAATCCAGGGCAGCCCCCAACCCTATCAACTCAAAGATGAACTATGTAGCCAATAATTTAAAATCATAAGTGTTCAAAAATTCTCTATTTTAGTCCTAAAATTTAACCATTTTCCCAAAATTATTTTTAAATAAGGCTTTGCTCATTTTTTGAACATCTGGGACCGTACTCGTATAAAGCGGTATTCACCAACATAAACAAAGTTTCCAGTTGCAGCATTTTGATTTCTTTCACTGCGATAATATATTCTTGAAAAGCAAACAAAGGAAAGCATCATAACATCTCCCAACCAAAGTTTGGTATTGTATGACTTTTTTTTTCAAAATGATTCTATAATACTTGTCTTAATTATTGCTATAAGCAGGCTTGTCCGCGGCACATATTTTTGTTTCTGTCCCATTCCATTCCACAGCAGTTTATGCTCGTTCCACCCCATCCCATGGGTTTTCCATCAAAGTCCAATCCAATAAAAGTTAACAAATTTATGAAAATTTAAGTATAATGTGTACTAGATATGACTACACGCACAAAGAGAGATACAAAACGATAAAATTCATTGACTAGGTTAACTTTAAAGTTCAGAAAAGTACACAATTCATTATCATTCTGGCATTCATTATCATTCATGGGAAATGCAATACGTGCTGTACCATCTCATCCCACCTCAATGGAAAATTTTCCACGGGATTCCCATGGGAATCCCATTCCCATAGACAAGCATGCCTACACGTACCGTTTGCTACAAAAATTATTCTAATGTGGTACAGTGTATAACCGCATAAATTATGCAGTTTTTTTTTTTTTTTTTGCTGTCGTAAGCATTCACGTTGCTACAAAAAATTTTGAGCAAACCACATATACAAACAAGTTATTTTTGAAAAAATACTGCAAATGTGGAAGCTTCGCCCGAGTGCTACCTAATTAAAGTTTCGCACTAAACAGGACAGTTGCAATTGAAGCAAGTCATCATCCCGAGCGATTAGAAATCCGTCCACAGACCCCTATTGATCGCTCAATATTTTAAGCTTCTGGATCAACGCGTTTAGAGAAATTTGCATCAGCTGAAAAATAATGCCCAGATAATGGGACTTTTTGTTTAAGAGTCGCTCCAAATCCGAATTCCTGACTGAGCCCATGCGCAGATTCTTGAGATGACAAACGATTGAATACAATTATAAAATCTGGTTCTATATGATGTTTTTAAGATAATGATAACAAAACTGTATTATTTCAACGAATTTGGAAACAATTTTTGCCAAAAAATTTTAAGATCAAAAATGTTAAGCAAAAACTACATCATCAAGTGGTTGAAGTCAAAGCGGCGGAAAAGCTAAGAGTGGAAGCGGAAGCGATTCAAAAATTGCCGCTTCCACATCTATGGTTATAATCGTAGCAAAAGGTTACTGTTTAGATATTTGTTTTAACGAGGGTTTTGTTTATAACCGCAACTTTTGCGCTGTGTTGCTACGTGAAAAAATTGCAGCAAACTCCCTAAAAGTTGAAATGGAAACTAAGCAGAGTTGTAAAGTTTTGATTGACATTTTAAAGCTAGTTTTTCTTGATATTTAAATTTTGAAAGCCCGTAATTAACTTTAAACCAGATCAAGTTAGTGGAACATTATGAAATTTGATAGCGACGTATTTCAGATATGACTATCAACAACCATAAATGCGGCTTCACGCAATTGTATCGCTATTTTTAAGCGAATGAAGTTCTTTGGTTCAGTAAAGTTAGATACTTTCGCGAAGTCCCCTGATATCGCTTGCGATGTCACATTCTAGTTTATTTTTGTACCATTATTGCTGTTTAATAACATAACAACCTATTGTGGTGAGCACATAATAAAGCTACCTATTGCGCAATAAGTTTTCGTTTTGTGCAACGATTGATCTTGCATTGTTTGTGGATGGTCTTAATTCGTGCTTTTTCCAAAACTCTGTAAATTACAAAAGCTTGACTGAGAGTTCAAAATTGCGAAGATTGTGTAAGTGCGAACTGCTGTTCATCCCCACCTTAATCTTTCAGCATTTTGTAAAATAAAGAAAAACCGGCGAACTTAGAGATAAACGCGATGGAATCAGCCTATATGTGGTGCCTTGGAGCAGAAACGAGACTCGAAAGTATAGCGCTACCTGAAGATAGCCGCGTATGAAAGAAAAAACTCGCTCTTTTTGTTGCGTTAAACAGTAGTGACTGTATGAGCGATAGTCTTTCTTTGTATATTTGTCGCGACGATTTAGTATTTGTTAGAAAACAATAAGAACTCATTGTGAAGCTTTTCAGCAAATCTTTATTTTTTTTCAAACAAAACAAGTTTGTGTCATCTTACCCTGCTTGATCTGAGTAGAACCAGAAGTCAGATTCATTTTATTGTAAAGTATCGGTAATAAGTAAGCAGCTTTGGACAGATCTATATGTTTCTGCTACAACAAAGTGATGGCTATTTCGTCAAAAAATGTTACGTTTTAAAAGAATAATGAGAAATATTCATCCACGCATTTTTGGGAGTTTAAAGGTTGTAACTAAGACTTACGGTTTGAGATAAGAGAGATGCTCATAATGTTCGAATTCTTTTTGCTGCAGTATTGAGGTTAAAATGATAAAAAGCAGATATAAGTTCAAAAAAAGCATGTTGTGCTTCACTTTATGAATGTAACTTCTGCATTACTCTTAAGTCAGATCTTACATATTTCTATTTAAACTTTTCATCAAAATAAGCTTGGCAAAGTGAAGTCCATGGTAATAGATAGAGATACCTGCAAATAGCTTCCAGTTTGATTTTTTCCTCATTCTACTTGGTGTATTACTCCAATAATGGCAACGCAGATCCAACAATCAGCGTCCGCAGCAACTACCCAATCGCAACCACCGTTAATGATGACGGCGTCAGCGCAAGCAACGGCCAACAAGCAGACCCAAGTTGCCTATACAAAAATCATTCTTGGTCTAGCAGTAAGTAGAACTAGAATATGACTTCGTAAGCGATATCCGGGGACTTCGCGAAAGTATCTAAATTTACTAAACTAAAAAACTTCACAATTACGTTAAGCCGTATTTATGGTTGTTGATAGTCAGATCTGAAATACACTGAGTTGGTCGAGCGGTAACGTGTTCGTCTCTGGAGCGGGAGGTCTAAAGTTCAATTCTCGGGCCGGTCAAGTCGGGCACAGTGTTGCCAACGGCTCGCCACTGTTGTGACATTTCTTTCAAAGGAGCTGTGTTGCCCGGGCGCAATGACGCTGATATGGGCCCCGCAAACTCGTTACACGTTTCGGCGTAATACAGCAAGTGCAATGAAAGATTTGATTTGATTAGAATTTCCTAATGTTTCATTGAGTTGATCAGGTTTGAGGTTAACGGCTTTCAAAATTTAAATGTCTAGAAAAGGTGTGTCTAAAATGTCAATCAAAATTTTGCAACTCTACTTAATTCTCGCTTCAACTTTTAGGGAGTGAGTTGAATTTTCACTTAGCATCGTAGCGCAATCGTTAAAATTGCGGTTACAAAAACAAAACGCTCTTTAAAACAAATTTTTCGACAGTAGACAAACCTTTTGCTCCGATTAAAACAACTAAAACGACAGGAACAAAACATTTTGATCTGAAAAGGCCAATGTGATTTTGGGATTGCGTAACTTACATTATCTTGACTTGAAATTTGACACATTATCTTAAATGTTTAAATTTACCCCCTCAACTAGCCAACTGCATTATTTTTTTGTAAAGATTTTTATATAAGCACAATGTATGAACAGTAGGGTTGTTAAAAATATTTTTTTTCAAATTTAACCCATTACTCCCGCAAATTGTTAGGTTGATGATGAAAACCCCCACACACCAAGTTTCAGCTGATTCGGTTCACAGGGAGAGAAAGGCATGCAATTTGAAATTTTGAATTTTCGTCGAAAATTATGGTTTTTTGCCCACTCTAGCAATAATTCTTTCAGTCAAAAAAACTGATATCTAAGCTTTTTTTGATTCAATATTGCTCAAATTGCGTATTAGACTCAGTCTAAACCAGTTTGTAGTGTTTGTTTTGTAAATTTATTACAGCAGCAAAAAAATTTTCTGCTTTTTCGCTATTTTGACTAAAATATGTTACGGTGCTTTTGCTATCTCAACTGCTTTCTAACACTTATATTGCCATTCAAACCAGAGGTGGAGTCGAGGACACAAGGCTCCAGGCCCAGGCCAAGAACACAAAAAAGTCCGGGCCCAAGGCCAAGGACTACCCTTCCGAGGACAGATCCTCTCGAGGCCAAGGACAGGAATGCTCGAAGCCAAGGAACAAGAACAAAGGCGCAAGTGTTCTCCCAAAAAAAAGGTCTTGAAATTTTTTTTTCAGGCGATCTCCAAAAAAAAAGGTCTTCAGAAAAATTATTCCGGCGATCTACAAAATTTTAACAATTCAAAAAATACAGCTGTCCTCGAGCCGAAAACAGAGCAATTTTCAAGAGCTTGAGGCTTCCAGGCCAAGGACTTGACCTTCGAAGCCAAGAGCATCAAAATGTGTCCTCGAGGACGTCAAAGAGGACTCCACCTCTGATACAAACCACTGCATAAAATGAGTACAAAACCGATTTCTACCAAGAAACTCATCTAACTTCCCTCTTCAAGTCCAGGCGATGACATACACCAAGTTATTGAAACTATGTTTGGCAAAATCAGCGCGTAAGAAACAGACCCGGCGCCACGGGGGGGCATTCCCGGGCCGTGCTCCCCCAAATGGCTGCTTGTGCCCCTCCAAACGAAAATTGTGCCCTCCCCAGCGAGGACTGTGCCCCGAAGAAATTAACAGGCTCGGGGCTACTGGAGTGCAAATCGAGGCCCAAATTGGCGTTTTTTGTGGACTGACATCGGATTTCATGACGTTTTTGAAATGAAGACCTTTTTTTTTGGAGATCACTTGTCTTCGGCCGGAAAAACCGCTTGAATTTCCGATTTCGGCCGGAAAATCCCTCGCAAAATTGGTAAAAAACTTTTTTTTTTTGGAGATCACCTGTTTTCGGCCGGAAAATTCGCTTGAATTTCCGATTTCGGCCGGAAAATCTCTTTGTATCTTTGATTTTCACCTTGTTTATTTGATCCAGACTGGGATAAATTTCTCATGCCACCGTGCCCCTCTCGAATTCACATAAATAAACTTCTTGTGCTCCCCCAAAAATTTATTTCTGCCCCCCTATCGTCACGCTATCCTGGCACCTGGCCTGATAAGAAATATGATTTTCATTACAATTACAACAGCTATAATGCGAGTCAACAAGCAGCCGGTGATGAAGTTTCAAATATTATTTTGTCGCAGTTCAGCATTTCTGTGTTGGTTGTTTTAATTCTTAGCAAGAACAATTTCATGATCGTCCCATTTTTTGGTTTTTCAAGGTACTGTAAAATAGTAAAAATTTGAGAGTTGAAATGATTCATAGCGAAATGTTACGAAGTCTTATGACCAAACGCTTAATTATTTACGTATGTAGCCGATTACTTGCAGTAGTTTGGTTCAGCAAAAATTTAGGAAACTTTGGTTTTTGCGACATCTGAGTGTTGCTGGACTAGTGATATACCGTGTTTCCCCGATAATAAGATCTACTCGCAAAATAAGACCTAGCGTGATTTTTGAGGATGATTTTAATGTAAGCCCTACCTTTAAAATAAGCCCTAGTTGAGAGCGGCAGAGACACGAAAGAGTCAAACATTCTTTTTTTATATTTATGCAAGACATTCCAGAGGATGATGATATGATTGTTCTTAAATAAATTGTTGTTAATGAGTTTCTGAATAAAAAACATGTTAATGGCAAGTAAATGTAGATCTTTTTTCGTAATTTCTGTTTATTTAAAATCTCGTAATTTTTACTTTGTAACTTCATTTTTTGATATATCAAAATAATACATCCCCCGAAAATAAGGCCTAGTGCCATATTTTGGAGTAAAAATTAATATAAGCCCTGTCTTATTTTCGGGGAAACACGGTAATAGCAACTGGGCAACCAACCTTTTGTTTTCTTCTGGATCTAACTAACGTCTTATGAATGAGTGGTAACAGTGTTTTTTCACAAAAATGAAACTGTTGTTTGATTAGATGGTAATTCTATGACTATCTACACTTGCACAATCTCTACGACCTTGTCGCAGGCCCATTTTGAAAAAGCAAATGCAGCCTTTGCTGCTGAACATAAGGCCGGAATCACACGATCAAGTTTTTTTCTCAATTTTCTTGTATCAATGTTTTTTGACATATCACATCTGGACAAAATTTTCTTGCTTAGCTTCTTGCCAGAAGGAAATGTTTGGGTTTTTCAGCAAACAAATTGCCGAAGCTATCACACGTATTTTTTTGTTGTGAAAGCATTTACGCAATAATTAAAGAATTTTGAATTTTGCTGCGCCAATAGTAGTATTATGTGCTTTGTCAATTCATTGTTATTTCTCGTTTGCCAAAATGATACTAGCACGTTCGCAAAAGCAAAAAGCTGCAGCTGTAGTTATAATTTTGAGCTTGCGAAAAAAGCGATAGAAACAGAAACGGCGTTGGTGGGTTCGAAATTGGGTTGAGCGAAGAAGCACATTAGGTGCCTACAATACACTAATCAAAGAGTTGAGGATTGAAGATCCACAGCAGTTCAAATTATTTCTTCGTATGAGCACTGCAGATGTAGAAGAAATTCTTCATGTGGGAGGCCCAATAACTGCAAAAAAAATACTGTGATGAGGAATGCGATTCCAGCAAAAGAACGTGTGGCTGTTACTCTTCGGTTTTTAGCTACAGGTAAGCTAAAATTATTATTTTTTACCATTATTTGTGTATTCTGCTGGTTTAGCAGCACCGTTACGAAATTTCTTGAAAAACACAGATATATAATTTGAATTGCTATTAAAAATGAAAATCAATAAAAACATAAAATATTGTTCTCTACAAGGTGCTTTGCCGTGAAGCTTTTCAGGGTGACAGTAAATTACAAAAAAAAAACTTAATGTTTAGGTTTACTATCGCTCTTATTAGTTTGGAAAAGGCTTGGCGCACGTTCCGTGTGCGCAGACATTTTGCAATAAAACCTAATCCTAACTCTTAACCTTAAACCTGACCCTAATCCTAAGCCTAGCCCTATCCTAAACCCTAATCCAGATCTATCACTGTAATAATCAAAATAAAAATTTCCGTAAACGAGTGGCGTCACCGGAATCTTTGTTCATTTAACCGCGCACGTTCCATGCGCCAAGTCACTTCGTTTGAGTTTTGGTAGAGAGTTGGGGACATTGTTTTATTTTATAGTTGTCATAATTGATATTTTAAACTTGCTCTGACCAGATTGCATCGAGCTCTTTATCGGGCTAGTGGAAAAACAGTTTTGAAAGGATATTATTAGATATTAAAAGTGTCAGTTAAATTAAAAAGAGCCAAAACTTAAGCACCAACTGCTGGCGCCTGGTATCGCATTACAAAAGCGCTTAAATACTGTATGAAAACAAAACTTAGCATTTCAAATTTTATTTAAGTACACGACTATACAATACCACAATATGTTATTTGTTGAATGGTTTATTTTTGAAGCCGGTTAGCAATCACGCTTTGTACACTTTTTAGGCGACTCGTACCAAAGTTTGTCATCCTTATTTCGAATATCGTCAAATGCAATCAGCAGAATTGTCCCTGAAGTGTGCAAAGCAATTTACGACTGCTTGAAAGATAACATCAAGGTTGGCCAAATTTTGCTGTTTCCGTTTCCGCATCCATAGATTGTCGATAAGGTCAGTAAGATGAAGCATTGGCATCTCCCTCACTATATTTGCTAAATTGCCAAGGTGCACTAGATGGTCGCTCAAATGAAAGTGGAGATGGAGTGGCAGAAGATGTCCATCGTAAATTAGACTGAGATCGCGTTGCTTCTTTTTCTAGCGCTTTTAACAACGCAAAAGTTATATCACGTTTAGCTTACCGTCGAATTTCAGGATTTTTTAACTCACGCAATTCTGAAGCTACATACATACCCGAATATATCCGTGTCATCCGGATTTGATTGTTTTAAAACTTGCAGTGCCTGTGATAAGACTTCATGGGACGAATCGCGTTTGGATTTTTTATTGTGGTAGTGCAGTTGTACTTGAATGTTGGCACTATTTTCATCGTCCTCGGCCACTGAGATTTTCCCACTTTCCAAGCCAAAATCTGAAGAATTAACGAAATTATTGCTACTTCGCAGTATGCTGTCGTATGCGCCTAAACAAAAGCTGAACAAGTGTGTGACGTAACAGCACAGCTAATATAATATCAAATCAAGTTTATTATACCTTGAAAAAAGATTGTCATTAAATTATTTTTAGTTTCCCGACAATGAAATGCAATGGAAGGAGATTACGTGCGGCTTCGAAGAGCAATGGAACTTTCCTTGTTGCATAGGAGCTCTAGATGAGAAGCACGTGACCATCAACTCACCACGACACAGTGGCAGTTACTTCTTCAACTACAAGGGAGCTCATAGCATCGTGCTTTTAGCTTTAATGGATTTCAACTACAAATTTGTTTTTGTGGATATTGGTTGCAACAGAAGAGCTTCTGACGGAGGGTTTTTTGGATCAACCTCCTTGGCTATGGGTATCCGTAACAAAAATTTAGCCCTTCCTTGTCCACGGCCCTTGCCAGACCGCCAAGTTGCTGTGCCATACGTCATCGTCGCTGACGATGCTTTTCCGCTCCAGGAAAATATTATGAAACCGTATCCTAACAAAAGCAAGGATATAGTCAGTCGAGTTTTCAACTATCGGTAAAGCCGAGCTCGCAGGACCGTAGAAAGTGCATTTGGAATATTAGCTACAAGATTTTGAGTTCTTTTAAAGCCTATTAATCTGAATCCAGACAAGGCTGAATTGGTTGTTCAAGCAATCGTCGTACTGCATAATTTTTTATTAAACAAGTCGCCACGAGTTTACACTCCTCATGGTACTGTGGACTACGAAGATCAATCCGGGGACGTTTCTCTTGGTTCCTGGCCGAATGATTTTAATCCTTCCGGAACACTGCACAACATGACGCAGCAAGATAGCAACCACAACTCTGGGTCTGCAAGGGAAATTCAGCGCAAACATGCTGAATATTTTGTAAGCAAAAATGGAGAAGTATCCTGGCAGTATCAACGTGTTTAAAAACTTACTGATCTCCGTGGAAACTCCTGGAGGTCTCTTCATCCCACGGCGTAACAAAGACATATGAGACATATATCTCCATTTGCTTTCATAGCATCCACCTTCAGAGCCGGACTTTTTTTTTTCTTCCGATTTCAGTTCTGCCGCAAATTGCGTGTGCAGACTATGAAATTTTTTTTCGACCTGCAATAAAATAAAATCGATAAATGGAAAATGTCAAAATAACTTTGCTTGTGTGGAATTCTTTAGCGTATAGCATACCTTTTTTTGTGTTATGTTTTCTATCACCAATAAAATTTGCATAACATCGCATGATTGATCAATCAGTATTAAACCAGATATGTTCTTTCCGGTATCCTACTTGCGGTTTCAGAGGGCTCAATGATTGGATTTCTGGGTAAATTGAAACTTTATAATTTTTAAATAAGAATAAGAGCGTTTTTGTTTGGTTTCTTACAAAATCTGCATGAAATAGCTGAAAATTGTCTACTGAAATTTATCTTGACTGCTTACAAATGCAACTGGCTCTATTGCCGGTGAACTGGTCAAATTTTAACCAAAAAAAATACTAAAATCATCAAAAATGTATCTCTAATTGCGTTTATCTCTAAAAGCCCAGCAAAAGCTGGGCCAGATCAGAAGGTTTTTTCAATATCTTGATTAAAACCAGCTAGCACACATTGAATACTTATCAGAGAATAATTATTAGTAAATAGTGAGCAAAAGCTTACCTCCGTTTGATCTCAATCTAAAACTTCCGAAACTTCTTTCCAAGCATCTGATTTTTTTACTCTATCTTTGTACTCGGGATTAAATATGTTCCATAAGCACTGCCTTTCTTCGGTTTTGCTGATTAAAAGTTTAATTTCATGAGTTGACCACGACGGCATGTTAATAACTATACTGCAGTTCTGATTGATCACTTTTTAGAATGAATTTGGAAAAGGCCAAGCACTAATTTGAAGTAGGAAAAATTGGGTAATCGAAATGCGATTGTAAACAAAACAGCAGGCAACTCCTTTATGTCTCTGAAGAAACGTGAGAAAAAAATAGGCTCAATGTTATAATACATAATTGCCAATTAAATCAAAAGCGGCAAAGTATCTTATTATATTTTCGTTTGATAATTGTGACGCATTTTGTTTTCTGCGTTGACTTCGGCGGCATTTTCTGTATTTAGCGGCTCAATATTTTCAAAGGTATACGGCTAAAAGCTTAGTTTTTTTCGATGAGAACGGCAGGTTTTTGAGAACTTGCTGGCTAAATAGAGCTCGGTTCTGTTTCCCCCCGCAAAAACTCAGCAAGGCCTTCTGGACACTAATTTTCCTTCTCACATGGGCTGTGCAATAAAACTGCGGAAAGGTACCCGCAATAGAGAGTCATAAACTTGCGCGACCTCTCGCACGATTGATGCAAGAAAATTGTGAAAAAAAACTTGATCGTGTGATTCCGGCCTGATGGTTTAAAAGTTCAAAACTTTGGCGGTCTCGTTTCAGAGAAACTCCCCATTTTGGTAACCCCAAATTTGGTCAAATTTTATCTCTTCTTCATATTTACCTAAGCTGAAAATTTCGGGTGCCTAGCATGAGTGGTTAAAAAGTTTTAGTTTCGGCAGCCCTGTTTGAGGGGAAAAACCCAACTTTGTGACCCCCAAATTTTTTTAAATTTTATCTGTCACTTATATTTACTTTACTTTAACATTTCTAGTATCTAGCTTTAAAGGTTAAAAAGTTTGAATTTCGGAGAGCCGGTTTTTGAGAAACCCTCGTTAAGGAACCCAGAGGTAGAATCTGCAAAACCTTATCCTCGAGGACGTCCAATGACGTCCTCGAGGACACATTTAAAGTCCTAGGCCTCGAAGCTCAAGTCTTTGGCCTTGGCCTCCAAGCCTACATGTCCTCGAAAATGACCTGTGATCTTTTTACTTTACTTTGGAAAACGGCAGCAACCTTGCGGAAAATTTGCGAAGACTTTTTTTTTGGAGAATGTCTAATTTTTTTCAAAAATTCGGCGTCTTCTCGCGCGAAGACCTTTTTTTGTGTTTTTTTTTTGTTTTTGGAGGTCGCGTGAAAAAAAATTTTGGGGACCTTTTTTTTGCTACAATCGCGCCTTGTGTTCTTGGTCCTTGGCCTTCGAGCATTTCTCTTCTTGGCCTCGAGAGGGTCTGCCCTTGAGAAGACGGTCTTTGGCCTTGGCCCCGGATTTTTTTGTGTCATTGGCCTCGAAGGTTGTGTCCTCAACTCCACCTCTGGTGAAACCCCTAATTTTTGTTAGGCTTAGTTTATTTTTAATATCTACCCATACCATAAATTTGATCCATCTAGTTGTAGCGGTTTAAAAGCTCAAAATTTCGGAGGACCCGATTGAGGGGGATCCTCCAACATGGCAGCCCCAATTTCAGTCCCACACTATTCCTCCCTGATATCTTCATTCGCTCGAACTTTGAATACAGTGCGTTTAGCAGATTAAAAGTAGATACCCGGAGAAGAAAAAGAAAAAAAAGTAAGAAAAAAAAAGAAAAAAAGTATTTAGGTTAGGGTAAAAGAACATAACTAAGAGAAAAGAGGTTGACGGTGTAGGCAAAAATCACAAATCATTTTTCATCAATATCGATAATTACCGAGATATATCGGTTCAAAATCGTGCATTTTCAGCCCATTTTCGGTCAGTAAAATTTTGGTCACGCCAGCGGGCGCCCTCTAACTCGGTTTGCGTAAATTGTTTATAAGCACCCACATTGTGTGCAAATTTTAGCTTTGCCTGTCAAGTGGTTTTTGAGTTATAAACAAATTCATACATTTTTAAGCCAAAAATCGCTGATTTTTTTGTTTTTTTGTGTCTCAATACACGATCACGTGGCCTAGGATCCCAAAACCGGTACACATGACGCTTTCATCAATTCTTATGTTCAGTCTGAATTTCAACTTTCTTGGTTTTACTGTTTGTTAGTAATGTGCAAACCAATCCTCATCTGCCAAAATTTGCGAACAAAAACAAATGTACAATGCGCGCTCACGCGAAGTCCCAATACGTTGATTTTGTAGGTTTAAACTTCCTAGGAAACATGACACATATTAAGAGCAGCTATGTACAACAAAGTATATGCAACATATGGACAAGGTGAAAAGTATTCAGGTTTCGGCAATTACTGTTTGACTTTGCAAAAGTTAAAATGTATGGTATGGTAAACAGTATGGTGAACAGTTCAAATAAGCATAATATTGAGCATTTGTAATTAATTTGACGGGTGCTGTCGCATTTCCAACACAATGAGTATTTTCTCTGTTTTGCAGAAAGCAGAACTATTTTTGGGATGTGTTTGCATTGCACTTGGATTTGTCATATATGCCCACATTTTGCATACCGGTATCGGTCCTTCCGTATTTGAAGGCATTTGGTGCGGGTTTTGGGTAAGGATTGAGCTCGTTCAAATTGTGATGTGGTATAATGTATTGCGAACTTAAAAAATTTCCGCTATGACTAATTATTGGTAATTTAATGACTAAATAATTGACTGCATTTAATGTTTACAATTCCACTTTATTCAGTATTTGAAATTTTTTAAATTTAACCAAATCGGCGTAAGACGGAAATTCTTGTCTTTTTGAAACTTCAAAACCTGGTTTAGTTTAATATTTATGTGGAATTTTGGCAACACCAACCCACTTGCTAAACTTGATGCTTCATGATCTCCGATTTAGAATTGGGGTTTGAAAAGCAATTTTTCACCTCTTCTCCTCGTGAAAAACAGCTTTTGGTCAAATATTCCCGTGTAAAACAGGGCTAATAAATTTAATGATGCCAGACAAGCTCACGATTTGATGGCAATTGTCAACTGAACCACCGTAGCAAATAATGATCGTATCAGTCTTGTGAAGTTGAGGACTTTACTGGAAGCACTCAAGGCTACTAATATACTACTTGCACCTGTAATACAGTAATGCACAATCGCGAAACGGTCGGTTACATTTTTTCAAGTGTAAGATTACAGTGGATTGAGAAACCAAGGCTCTTTGGTGCCTCTAAAAACAAGTTTATGAAAATTTTGTGGCTTTTAAAAACAATGACCGAACAACAAAAAGTTAAATTTTAAAAAGGTGGACAATAAAAATTTAGGATAGCATAGTACAAAAAAAGTTAAATTCCAAGTAGATGTACAATTAAAAGTTTGCACAGCTGCTCTACACGCTCATATTTTTTAAAAGTCACTAAATTTTCACAAGTCGCGCTTTAAGAGGTATCAAAGAGCCTTGACTTTTCAATCTGCTGTAATCTTAGTCTTGAAAAAATGTTACTCAGCATTACTCAATGATTCATTATTAGAGGTGCGTATCAGGCCCGGTGCCGGAGTAGCGTGACTGGGGGAGGGAGGCAAACAAATATTTGAGAGGGCTGAGAAAACAAATTTTTAATTCGGGAATAAAGATAAAAGAAAAAAGTTCTTCCTTCCAAATTATGCCTCGTGGCTTCGAGCCGTTTGCCTCCTTTGGGGGGCACGATCTTCGCTTGCGGGGCACGTTTATAGCCTGGCGGGGCGTGACGGGATCTGATGGTGCGGATCTCGGTTTTTGCCCACAAATTCAGGGGTAAAGACCAAAAAAAAAGAAAAAAAAAGGTCTTCGGCGCGAAATGTTTGGCCTCGTCTTGGCGTTTACTCGTGTTTTTTGTCCTGGAATGAAACTTTACTCACGCTTTGGGGGGTGCAAGCAGTAATTTGGGGGGGGCACGGCCCCGAAATGCCCCCCCTCCCGTGGCGCCGGGCTTGATGCATATGGTAACCGGTCTTGTGGTCAAGCGGTAACGCGTTCGTCTCTAGAGCGGGAGATGTAAGGTTTAAATCTCGGGCCGGTCAAATCGGACTTAATGTTTGCCAAAAAGAGCAGTGCTGCTCGCACGCACAACGACGGGAAGATGGGCCGCGCAAACTCGCTACACGTTTTAGCGTAATGCAGCAAGTGCGATGAAAGATTTGATTTGTTTTACAATGTAGTAAGAGTTATAGTTCTACTGTATCCAAAGTTTCGATTTGGATTACCGTTAGCCTAAGAAAAAAATTTGGAAATTTGTTGACTTTGCCCAAGTACAACTCCAACAATTTGGGTAAAATATCATTTCGCTAAATGACAAGTTCATTTGCCCAGTAATCTTGGTTTGAGTTATTGTTTCTCCACAAAAATTAATATTGAATTTTTTCGACTTTCTCCCAGCATAAATTTAACATCTTGGCCTACGTAACATTTTGCCCAATCTGGTTAATTCTGTGTTTAGGGTTATTTCATCACATTTCAAACAAAACTTTGAGCATTTTTGACGTTCTTCGTGGTCGACTCCTGGGAAATCATAACGACTTCCACTGGCAGTTAGGTGGCTAGATCAACCACCAACCCTGCAGCTGCAAAGCAGCTCGAGTCATAATACGCACAGAGCTGGACAGCGCTGTTTCGAGCTTTTAGCTCTCATCAGCAGCCCTCAGCTTCTCTAACAAAGTTATTCCCCAGCTGGACAAGACTCTTGGCCGAACTGGACAAACCTTAAGGGCTTGCACAGCGGCAGAGGCTTTGTAGGAAATAAACGATTTTTCACTAGTGGTACTTTAAAAAACAAGTGAAAAAATCGCTGAAACCTTGTAGTAAGGACAGGCATAAGCTATCCCTACTACAAGGGTTCCCCTTGTGTGACCACGGAAATCATAACCGACAAGTTTGACGTCCTTCGTGGTCGACTCCTGGGAAATCATAACGACTTCCACTGGCAGTTAGGTGGCTAGATCAACCACCAACCCTGCAGCTGCAAAGCAGCTCGAGTCATAACTTTGTTAGAGAAGCTGAGGGCTGCCGATGAGAGCTAAAAGCTCGAAACAGCGCTGTCCAGCTCTGTGCATATTTGAGCATTTTTATACCCAAATTTTGAAAAGAGTCAATTGACCATTTTATAGATAGAGGCTGGCATACTGATCAACCTGCAAAAAAAATTTTTCAAATCGGCCCAATGGTTGCTGAGATATTGAAAGTTACCACTGGATGGCAGACGTGAGTATGAAAATTTTTTAATTTAGATTTTACGAGTTTTACTAAAGGTATCAACTTGGTTTTGTGTCTAAATACATGTTTTTGGGGGCAAGAAATTATAATTTCAGGTTATTTTCATGATAATTTCTCAGGAAAATCTGTTATTTGAAGTTTTTTTTAATTTTGGGGGCTAAGTTGAGGCCCGAAAATGGGAATAAAGGATTGCACAAAATAAAAAAACAAATATGCCTTAAAGTCTTGACAATAGACATTTTTCATTGCTTTTTCGTTTTTTCGTGACAATTGTAATCTTCATCACCTACGTTGTATTTTTTGAAACAAGCTTCCGAAAATTCCTACTTTATTGTTTTTTCAATTTTTGAATTTATTGCTTGCTTTGTATGAATACAAATATTAGTTGTTTCAAAACAATTACAGTTGTTTCATAATTATACAACAAAAATATGGCTAGCTTATGTATCAGAATCAAAAAATTTACCTTATTGAGCTATAATTAGTGATCATTCTCTCCAGTACTTCATTGTGACTTTAGCTGCCATGAATGATTTTTATTTGATTATATTTTACCAAATGATATCAATTAGTGATTGTTGCGCAAATTAGGTTGTATAAAGTGCTAACTAAAATTAATCCAAGTTATTTTGATCATTCTCACCTATTTCGCAAGCATTATTTTAGAGCTTACATGCAAACTATGTTAATTTTTTAAGTCATTTTTAAAGCAAAATGTTCAATTTTTTGGCCATTTATTAAAAATTTACGCAATAATTATCAAATAACTAAAAATTAATAAACCTAGAATGTTGATGTATAAATAATTAATTTAATAAATTAGGTCAATTAAAGTGTGCATCTCAATTTTATAAGGATTAACTTTTTAAATTGTGCTCATTATAAAAAAGATGAAGGCTACAACAAGAAAAATATAAAAAAATACCATATTATTAAACATCTGAATTGCTTGCTCACTTGGGTCAATACTCATGTATTACCTAATTTTGACTGTGCTTAGTTGTGCTGTTTTTTCGCAGGACCTTGATATTCTTTGGTGCATGTGATTTCAATTGTCATTTAACTTTATCAAATCAAAATCAAATTTTTCCGTATACTCGTTGTATTACGCTGAAGCATGTAATGAATTTTCGGGCCCATCTCCACGTCATTGCACCCAAGCAACACTGCTCCTTTCGAAGAAATGTTGCAGCAGTGGTGAGCCGTTAGCAACACTGTCTGATTTGACTGGCCCGAGATTTGACCTCCCGCTCCAGAGACGAACGCGTTACCGCTCGACCAACTGGCCGGTCATTTAACTTCATTGGAAGTGAAATTACAATTGTACTATAAATAAATTTGCAATGCTAGTTTATTATTCTTATAAATGACATTCAGTAGCAATGATTTGGAGATGAACCCACGAGTATAATATTTTATCCTTAGCATTAACATATTTGCTCATGATATTTTTAAGCTTAAGTGATTAAAAAGTATATACAGGGTGTTTCCAAAGAAACATACAGGCATATTTTTGAAATAATATTAGTATATTGGTATGTTACTTTTGAAACACCCTGTATAAAGCTTTTGCAATGATTAAAATTGTATATAGCAAAAATGCACTAAACACCATTGCAACAATGACACCAATCTTGTGATTGACTTGTATGTATTCTATTAGTGTGCAAGACCAACTTAATGCTATGTATAATTTGTGGCCAAAACGTCTACTAATGTTCATTATATGTTACATGCAGCTGTATTGTTATTTGCTCAGCTGCATTGTATGGTAAAACTAAAATACTCAAAATTTGTCTCTTTACATAACCATACTTTCATTTTACGGAACTGAAGAAATTTTCATGTGCTGTTGTTGTAGCATTATCTTGGTAGCTGAATAGTCAGGTTGTGATATAGCAGCAAAACAAATTGTTCTGTTTACGCACATTGCTAATCAATTGTCATCGTAAATTCTTCATCAAAAAGAAAGAACTTTTATACTACCCAAAAATATTTTTGTTTTAAAGTTTTATTCAATCCTTCATCCCCAATTTTTGACCCCAATTTACCCCCCCCCCCCCAAAAAAAAACTAAAAAACTATCAAAACACAATTTTGTAGCAAAATTAGTCTTAATTAAATCTCAAATTTAGATTTCCCATCCCGAAAAACATATAAATTGACGCAAAAACCAACTTTCTGCCGTAAGTAAGGGCCTCAAAATTGATATTTGTATTTTTACATACTCTCGTCTGACATCTAAATTTTCGATATCTCATTAACGAACTGTCCGATTTCAAAAAAAAACATTGTGATATAGCTTGTGCCATTTTATGTAGATGATCTATAAGCACTTTATATAAATTTTCCGACCAAGGGTATTTGGTATTTGTTGAAATACAATGGAACAACTCTACCGTTTCATGCAAAGTTTTACCCATTTTTTGCCGTGATAAATAAATGTGTTTTTTTCGGTTTTAGATTGTGTTGGCAGGATCATTGGCAATTCTAACTGAAACCACAAACGCTGCAAGATGTCTGGTGAGAAATTAAGTTCTGCATTGATCAATGTATTGGAACAAATTGTAAATGAACTCCTGCAAATAAATACAATTTAGTCTTGCCTGAAAAGGCTCCGTTGAACACAAATTTTATTGTGTACCAGAGTTGTAGGTCGGGCCGGGCTTTTTGGGTCGGGTTCGGGCTTAAGATTGACAAAATGTCGGGCTTAATTCGGGCTTGATATACGTACTTGCTTTATGCTCTCGCCTTTTAGATGCTATAAAAGTGTAATTAATAAAACTTTGCAACCCTGAGTAGCGACTTCATTTGAGCATCAATGCATTTATTCCAATTACTATTATCACGCACAATTTATCAGCAATGTGTAGCTTTATTACGAGCAATACGTAATAAATTTTTATATCACGATTTTAGATTTATTCAAATTTTTGGGCCTGGTTTTGGCTTCAAATCACTTTTTGGGTTCGGGTCGGGTTCGGGGTTATGTTTTCGGTTCGGGCTCGTACTTGCTGGCCCGTTTACGACTCGGTGGTGTACGACATGCAACCGCGGAGCGTCATGAAACGTTTCATTGTGCGGTGACAGTGTTTAGGCGTAATTGGCATTTATAAGACCATGACTCTTGACTACTAGCATTGCACACATGCTCAGTTGGCAGAGTGTTGGCTTAGAGATCGAAAGGCTGCTAGTTGCTGGTTCGATTACCGAACAAATAATGCGCTGTTGTGCCCTTGAAAAAGACGCTTTATCTTTACATCTATTGTGCTCAGCAGTTTACCAGTCGTGGTGGCCCGATCTAACAAAATAGTTGTCAAAAGAATCCAAAAATGTTGGGTAGTGGCTATTTCACCGAAAATTTTCAAGTTAAAGAGAATGAAAAAAAAAAAGAGAGATATTCATTCGCGTTACTTTTATTTGCTTTTTTGGGGGTTAAGATTAGGGTTTAAGTTAGGTTTTGGGTTAGGGTTCGATTTGTGAATAGTTTTAGAGTTAGAATTTGAGTTTGGGTTAGATTTGAGTCAGAATTAATAAAAAACTAGATAGAAATTTTCGGTGAAATAAAGCCTTCCAAAATGTTATGGTGTGATTAAACAAACGCAGAATTTGCTTTATACGTATGAATAAGCAAATTTTGCCGACTTCTCGAAAACCAGTGCAACTTTCTATTCGCAACTATTTGACACAATTTAGCAGTTTTCCGTCAAAAGCACGGCAGCGCACTACGTGTTAAATTGGTCAGATTCCACAGAGCTGCACTATGCTATAAAGATGCTGAATCATTCAGTTTTAGATTATTTACAAATGATAAAGAATATCTAAAGCATATCTTCACCAAATTTAAACTTCCAACTTGTCATTTTCAAGACTCAAAGTTAAAAAAAAATTCGCCAGCTGTTTTGCCAGTTAAACTATTGTCTTTTCCTATATGTTTCAAGGTATTTTTCCACGAGGTTCAAACGCATTCAAATGCAAGGCTTCAGCCAAGTAAAATACTGTTACAAAATAAAGCATTTTCTAGTTAGGTAGTATCCCAATTAGTAAGTTAGAAATTAAATTTTAACTGCCAGCACTGCTGAGAAGACTTTTTTAAATTCTGAAACGGAATATCTTAAAAATGATAGATTGCATAAAGTTGAAATTTAGTGAAGATATTTTAGATGTTTTTTAATGCTTTGCATGTAACTATATTTCTAGTTTTATGATTCACCCTCTAAGATTTTCGTTTTTTTTCTAGTTCAATCAGTTGATATAGTTTTCATCAAGTCTCACGAGCTGTTGAGATAAAAATTCAAAACTGAAATCATACAAAGCAATATCTTAATGGTCAGTGAATGATACTTTTCTGTCAAGCGTCCTATTATCAAACCCAGAAAACGTTTTTATGAGTTGATTCAACCAGCTGTGTCATATATAATGGCATCTCAAGCAGTCCTGACTTCTAAGAGAATTTTAAGTCCAAAACGAGGTTATGGAGTTTTGAAAATTTTATCCAGTTATGTTACATTATTACACTGGCTCACTTTACGATTAAATCAAATTTAGCCAAAAAATGTTTATATATTGTAATTATTGCATGCTTTTTTTTACAAATAGTTTCTGTCGCGAGACAGTGGAGACATCCTTTGGTGTGCGAATTAAACAAAAAGTGGCTCGTTTTTTGTAGAAGTCAAAAAAATCTGTAGCAGCCCAATCTACAAAACTCAAACTAGCCACCAAAAAATTCTGCTTCATTTAAGTAAATTAGTATAATCGTCCAACCGACGGATCGTAAGAGAAGATTACGAAGTGCCCATAAGCGGTGGCTACCTGTGGAGATGGGGTGCCCACTGCTTACCCTTTGAATAGTATGAGAATAGCCACTTTTCTTTCTTTGGGTTCTCCATCCCAGCTGATTTGTTTTGTGGTGTAGCATTTTCTTGGAATGCACCGTAGGCGCTCATCCATTAGTGAAGTTGGGGAAACTCCAGCCAAACAGTCATCCGAAAACCACCAACCAATCGAGAGTTTTCCCGTACTGCCGACTCACTGTGATTACTAGTGGTGCAACTAGGAACTTCAACAACTTTTTAGTCAAGTCATTTAGACAATTTAGCCTAAAAATACATTTTAAACGCGTTTTGGACTTGACCTGTTAATGAAAGGGGGCTGAAGGGGCTGTACAATTCAGTTCTTTCACATGGCTTCCAAATCTTAGAAATTAAGTTCATTCACATGGATCTACAGTTTACAAGCGAGAGAAATATGATCCAAATGGCGTTAAAAAAATTGCCCAGCGGCTGGAGGCTTCGCCCCAGATACCCAAGTATGATACGCTTGAGTCGAACCTGTTTGTTCAACACCGCCCAATTGAGACATTTTTTAAACAGAAAAATTAACTTTTGTTTGCCCTTCCTGCTCTGATTTAACAAAATCTTGGCTCTGCATTTAGTGATTATTATGACTCGATCTTTTCCTTACATTTGAAATTTTTGCAGATGAACGCACATATGGTTTTCAGCATTATCGGAGCATTTTTCGCTGCGACGTTATTTTCTATTGGAGTTGTTTTTTCCATCTTTTCTCCCAGGGTAAGAATATTTTCATTCTAATTCTTTTTTTAACCTCCACCAAACATGGAAGTATCAGGGGACGAGCTTCTTCGGGTAGGCGATCCCATTATTGTTACTCGATGTTTTTTATGAAATGCTTGATGTTCAAAATCTTTTGGTAAAAATCTAAAGTTTTTAGAAAAAAATAAAAATCTAAAAGGCAATCGCGATGCTTTGATGTACATTGGGTATGAAAAATCAGTGTCAAAACATTGGAGACCGCTGTATACTATTACTTTAATTGGCTTTTTTTTTCATACAACTAGAAAACAATCTGATATTTTTGATCGAAAATATGATGTTTTACGGCAAAAGAAAAATTTCAAAGTCTGATTTTTTTTTCTTTTAAGTGCCAGCATCGCTGGCAACGCTAATTCCTATAAAGAGTCTTCGCTCGATTGCAGCTCAACAGTTTGCAAGCCAAGACTAGTGTGGAGTACTATATGAATGATGTCAAGTTGTGAATGTTTTCTGTCTTTACTCTGATATTAACTTAAGCTAAAAATTAGAAAGGAAACAAACTCGAATGACTCTACGAATATTTACCGTGCAATTTAAATTGATCCAAACTTTCCAGGGATATCGACTATTTTTGTTTGTCGTGATGGACATATCCGCATTCGCTGCAATGATTTTGCTAATTACTAGTGCTGCTTACACCAGTTGTTTGATTTGCAATTTTTGCTGCCAGCAGCAACAGGTAAAAGTTGAGTCATTTATATACTCTCTACAAGAAATTATCTCATTCAGACTAATTTGCTCCAGCAGAATTTTCTTAAAAAGATTTTGCAATCCAGATTGTATAATCTCTTTTAGCTTCGCAGTTACAGCATGACTGAAAGGAAACCGTATATACACTGTATACATGATCATAATTTACTGCACTTGAGCCTGTAGTTTGACTGGATTATTTCTGTCCTAATAATTGTTCGCATATTATCTTAACTCTATTTTACACGGAGGTGGGAGCAAAACTGACCCCTCTCGTTCTTTTTTAAGAAAGTCGTTTCAAAAACATGTTTTTTTGTCTTCAAACCAACTTGACTTTGAGTCAAATTTATTTAAAAATAACTCCGGAAAATTTGTTGAAACAGTGGGAGGAAGTTTTCCCATTTTAGGGTTTGTCGAAGCCACTTTACTAAAATTTGATCATTTTTTGGCTTATATTAACTTAAATGATGTCAGAGGACATGTGCATGACTTAAAGGAGGTGAACCATCCAGCAAGGATTGTGCAGAAGATAAAGAATATTCTGAAACATATCTTCTCCAAATTTCACCAGTTTACGACTTTATTTGTATCTAAGATATTTTATTTAATAGTTAGGATATTTTCCCAACAGTTTTGCCAGTTAAAATTTCATTTTTCCTAAAATGATTTTAATTGTTTAAGTTATCTTTAACATTTGTTTAAAAGTTCCTGAATGCAAGGCTTCAGCATGAATTAGTGTTGTAACAGAAATACTTTTACAATTCAAGTAGCATATCTCAATTCCTAAAAAATTAGATTTTAAATGGCAACACTGTTGGAGAGATCTCCTAACTTTGAAATATCTCCGAGACGATAGATCGTAGAAAGCTGAAATTTAATGAAGAAATGTTTCACATGTTTCTTTATCTTTTGCACATAATCCCAGCTGAATGCTTCACCTCCTTTAATTATTTTGACTTGAGCAATTTATAATTTATATGCGAAAAGACACCTCCATGGGCAAAATTTGAACCGTCTGTAACGTCACTAAAAATAATGCATGACCTCAGGTTTAAAGATCAAAATGCCCCGGGTCTAAAATGCGTTGATCAAATAGTCCGTGTAACATAGGGTTAAGACAGCATTGCGTCCAATTTTTGGCATTGTACGTAAATTCACATACTCTTTGTATTTTCAAATGAGTCGAAGTTTCTGTTTGTTGTCAACCGATACAAAAAGTGATCAAAGAAAACAAAAGCTTTTAGTGCATATGTCCGCACATGCATGCCACAGTATCAGTATAAAATGCTTTTGTTAATTATGCGCAATTTGGTCTTATTCATTCAAGCCATTACTCCCCTGTTTATACTTCAAAGTTTTACGTATTGACAGAAATATACAATTTTTTTCGTCCTGTTGTTTCACGTCATCTGGGCCCTTCTGTAGTAGTGTAACTCCGCGTAGTAGAACACCCTCATTGGGGGGATAATATAGAGTCTAGCAAAGGATAGAGATAAGACAATGGTTTTGGTGTAGTTTAGTTTCTTTGCAAACATAATTTTTTTGCCTTTTGAAATAGATCCGTGATCGAGTGGATAGAGCGTCTGCTACTGAAAAAGTAGACTCGGGTTCGATTCCTGGTCGGGACAAACCACAAACTATAAAAATTGGTATTCACAGCTTTCCTACTTGACGTTCAGCAATAAAAGGGACAGTGTGAAGGCCACACCGAGTATGGTAGACAGGTGGGCAGGTGACAGCTTGACTCGAAGACCGAAAGGTCCCTTCGCTGTCTCGTAGCCGAGGTAACTTGGTGAATAAAACAAATGCAATTACAATTAAATGTGAACATAGGTGTGGTATCACGGAAAAGTTTGTGCTGTTTTTAGCTGACAAGTGGCCAAGTCGTGTACGTCCCACAACCAGTTCCAGCGGGTATGAGTTTTATTATAATTTTAACCTTTTTGTGATTATATTTTACTACTTTTTATTCTATAAATCTTGTCTGACTTTTGCCGTGCCACTATTGGTCGAAGAAATGACGTTGCATTTAAATAACACAGAGAAAAATAACGTCATTGAATCAATTATTATAGGAAGCGCGACCAGTACACGAAAAAATTATTCCAGTAGCACCAAAAAATCTGCATTTGAGTTTGGTTTAGGGTGGTATCAGAAATCACTTTTTTTCATTTTATTTGGGATTTTATTAGAGTTATTTAAAAAAAAAATTCGAAGTAAATAAAATTTCACGAAACTCAACAAAAATGGTTCGTTTGACAGGTACATTATCTTTTTAGGCGGAATAGTCAATCACCCAGGATACTCCGCCCTGGAATTTCAACCTATGGCTCCTGTTACTGCACAAGTTGGACATAACCAACCTGCTCCTGATCAAACCCAGCTTCTGGACACAAATTTATCCCAGCATCAAGAAGCAGCTATCACTGACAACCAGCAGGGATCGCTGAGCGAGCCTCCAAATTTGCCCTCAGCCTATGAAGTTTCATTAACTCATTAGATCCAAAATAATGACTTTTTAGCCTGTTAATATTTCAGTGCTGAAGCGTTAGTCACCGTGCAAGCTATGCTACTCAACACACAATTATTGTTCATTAAAACTATTTAACTTTGGATTGAGGCTCGCTATTTTTAATTTTCTATGCTGATCAACCTTAGTTTTTATTAATTGTTCTTAACTTTTCGTTTTAGAAGATACAGCAGGCGTACAAATCAGTGGCGTAGCATGACATTTCAGATAAGACATGCAATTATGATTGCTGACGTCATTGGTAATCAGGCAATAAAATGAAAAACTGCTGACACTGCTAAATGCTCTAATATTGCAAGTAGGTCTCCCCTACTCAGCACACATTATTGTGTACAAGTACAACTCTATCTTGCGTTATTACAGACAATGACAGAACGGTCCAGCAGTTCATGTATGAGCCAGTAGTCCTGCATCGTACTTGGCTAACAGTAAAATAGGTCTAACAACATCAAAGTAAAAACATTCATTGTAGAACAAATCTGCTGAGGCAACTTGTTGAATAGCAATTGCATAGCCTACTTTCATAGCCTCCTTTCCTGATGTTATTGTAACATATCGTGAGCTGGCAATGGTCAGTGATGCTGTGCAATATTAAACAGGCTGATAGGCTTACGGCTAGTCCAATGCAAGTATGGTTAGGCCTGGCCTTGTTTAGTTCATTTATCAACCAGTAACACATAAACGAAACAACCATTTAAACAACTTACCTGTAATTTATTAATAGTCTTAAGAACTTTTTTCCTCTCCGTACTGCAAACCCTACAACAAGGCCTACTAAGTACTCACTCGACCAACTATCGGGAACTCCTTGTTTAGTTGGATTTCACAGCTTGTTTCACTCTCATAAGCTGACATTTTACATTAATAGTGCGAACAGTACCATTTTAAAAACTCACTCCAACTTACATTACCTAAAGCTAATATTTACTGGTTGCCACAGCTTGGCTTCACCGCTAAGTTATTCGTTTTATCATATCGCTTAAATTACGTAAAATAAATGGCAACACGCTTGCAATATTAAAAATTGCATGCCTTGGTTGATAGTCTGTGGCCTGTTTTAAGCAGTAGTGGAGTCCTCAAGAACATGTTTTGAAGTCCTTGACCTTGGCCTCGAAACCTCTAAGTTCTCGAAAATGCCGGTCCTCGATTCAAGGACAGCATTTTTTTGATTCGTTAAAAACGAAAATAACTGAACGAAACTGTAGAGACCGGCCCAAATCTTGAGGAAAATTTGCAGTCCGTCGTGCGCACGGTGGCCTTTTTTTTTCGGAGATCGCCTCGAACCTTGCACAAATCAGAAAAATTTTTAGAACAACTGAATTCTTGTGTCCTTGGCCTTGGCCACGAGAATTCCTGTCCAAGGCCTCGACAGGGTCTGTCCTTGAAAAGTCGGTCATTAGCCTAGGCCTCGGATTTTTTTGAGTCCTTGGCCTCGATCTTTGGGTCCTCGATTCCACCTCTGGTTTTAAGGCTATTTACCGTACCAAATCTAAAATGAAAACAGATACTACATTTTACTAAAACAAGAAACTACACTTATAAAATAACTTTTACAGCAAACAATGCCCCAATCAAAGTTTTCAAACCTTTTTAATTTTGATTGTAATTTAATCAAAACATAGCGATCTCTTCAACCGCTGAAAGCAATTTAAAAATTGCAGGCATGTTGCCATTTATTTTTTGTAGTTTAGCAATACGCTAAAACCACGCTAAAAGTGAAATCCAGGAATTCAGTGAGAATATTTATAGCTACTTTGACTTGAAAGCTAATGCCTGTGACTGTGGCAACTTAGCTTGATGTTACTTTAAATTTTTACATGTACTGCACTTGTTTAAATTATTATTTTTTTGGCTAAATGACTAGGCATGCAATGCATGCCTTGCATGCATGTAGAATATGCCCATGCTACAAACAATCTTGATTTATACCTTCATACAGTCATGTACTGTGGAGCTATTTAACTTTTTGGTGCTCTCCTTAATTATTTTTTCGCTTTTTTTTGTTCGTTGTTGTATTTTTATGTTGAGGCTGGCATTGTTGCTTTGTTCTTAAAATTTGGAAATAAAAAGAGACTCGCGTTAGCAGGCAAAGTATGCACTGTACACTATACAGCCTCCTCAATTTTTTTTTAGTCTTTTCGCCAAGTGCGACACCGTCTAAGAACGATATCATGCTCTCTTGATATTCAAGAACTGTTTACACATTTTTGAGCTTATTTCTGATTGCACTACAATGCGTACAATAGCTGCAAAATACTGTTTAATTCATCCACAAAACAATACTAGAGTAGCGTTGCATGTTTCCGTACGTCAATTCATAAAAGGCGTGAGTTTGTTTTCGCTTGTTTATAAGCTGTGACGTAACATTACTTGCCGTAGTTTCTAGCGTTGACTATGGGACTAGCAGTCGTAAAGTCTGCGATAATATAACTGCACCAATTTTTATTTTGGTTGAGGTTTAACCACAGTGTAATTATTTCAGTTGGTCGAGAGGTAACGCGTTCGTCTCTGAAGCGGTAGGTTTGAGGTGCAAATCTCGGGCCGATCAAATTGGGCATAGTATTGCCAATGACTCGCCACCGCTGCGACATTTTTCCAAAAGGAGCTGTGTTGCCCAGGCGCAATGATGCGGAGATGGGCCCTGCAAACTTGTTACATGCTTCGGCGTAATATAGCGAGTATAACAAAAGATATAATAAGATATTTTCCATGATGCCAAAAGGTTTTTGTGTTTGTTTTTTCGATTAGCAGAATATTTTATTGCGCTAATATTTTTGCAAAGCAAAAAAGAGATATCAGGGCTGTAGGTCTTGAGACCAACTTTTTGTGATATCGATCTTGGTCTCGGCTCTTTTACACCGGCCTTGGTCTTGAACCATTGTGGTCCCGGTATCGTAGCTTAAAATTGGTTTCGAAACCGGATAATTTTTGTTACTAAAATAAAATAGTTTTGCAAGAGGTTTTACATTATAGGTTTGACAACTTGGATTCCCACCTGGAAATCAAACCTGCTGGGTTTACAGATAAGAAAAGAAACCGTTTACACATAGCGGTTTTGATGACGAGAAACGAAACCTTACGCATGTGCAAACGGTCAAAAGTGGCAGAAACTAGTTTTCACACTCGCAATTTTTGAGGTTTTTAAACCTGAAGCGTAAAACTAAAGTGCTATTGCCCAATTGGAGCGCCGCAGCAGTTTTTTCAACTTACCTTAATCCCACACAAAACACATCATTTTACTGAAGTATTTGTGTCAAAGTGTTTACACAACGAAGCCTGACTTTGGCGTCGCAAAACCAGGAGTGAAAACCGCTCAGAAAATAAAGCAGCCAAACCTTGTTTCACGATGTGAAGACTTGTCAACACATGACTGAAGTTTTTTTTTCTGATCGCGAAAACTGCTATCTGTAAACGCAGCGTAAGTGTTTTCTCAATTTTGTGCATTCAACATGTATTTTATACTGATTAGAAACAAACTATTTTTTGATTCAAAACAATAAAGTTTAAGCGATTTTCTTGTGTTTTTAAAGCAGAAGCTAGCCGATCAAAACTCATGCAGGCAACCGCAATCAAGTGTAACCCTCTATTGCTTTTTTCTCATACATTTGGTTTAAATATGGCATTGTGATATGCCAACGTTGTGTCTGGCGTAGTCAAGTAGTTGACACATGCACCTTCCAACCATCGCGATTGGGTTCGAATCGCGCTCGGGCTCCGATAGCAATCACTGAAGATTCGCCGAGTATAAACGGAGTATTAAGGAATGGGAAAGGAAATGCATGAAGCGTTGCTTTTTTTTCCTTCAAAACCTTGCATTACAGTTAGGGTTGAGGCAGCGATGCCAGTCTGAGAGATAGCAATTACGTGGCAGCAGCTTTTTTGCTTACGAAAGCGATGTAAAAGCGACGTACCATTGCGCTTGATCGCAGTTGCTTGCATAAGTTTTGAATGACTAGCTTCTTGTTGTTTTTAAGCAAAATCCAAATATTTTGAGATTATAAAGCGCTGCGCAAACTACTGTAACTGAGAAATTGTTTGGCAGTCGTTCATGACAGTCGAAAAAGTTGCCTTTTCGCTTTTGCAATTTTTTTTTGCTGCAAAGCCTTAACTTAAGCAGACAAGAGCATTTGGGAATAAAACAGTTTTACAAACATAGTCGCTAAAATTGACATAGATGCTCTCAAAATTAAGAGCAAATCAAAAACAAATGAGGCTGAAAACTGAAAAAAAATAAGAACAGCCATTCACAACTCAAAATATACTGGTTCTTATAAAAAAGAGAATAAATATATGCATTTTATTTTATTTGAATGTCGATAACAATGATAACATTCTATACATTTTGTCTCTCTTCGACAGCGAACCAACAAACTACTTTAGAATTAGTATATTTTGTTTGTTCATGATGTAGCCTATAAACTAAATGCAAAATGGCCAGTAACGCAAACAGGAGGGCAAAGACGGCTTCTGCTTTCCTTCTTTTAGCCATGTCATTTTGAAAATTTAATTCATAAAAGCAAGCGTTTAAACGTGCGTTGAACTTGACCTATTCAGATAAATTAGAGGGACTGAAAGGGGTAGGCAATTTAATTTTTTTCGAACGGTTTTCAAATCTTAGCATTTAAGTTCTTTCAAATAGTTTTAAAAACGAGCGAAATGTGATTCAAATGGCCTTTTTTACGAAAAATTACAAAAATGCCAAGCGAGTGGGAGCAAACCTGTCCTTTCCGAAATCATTTGGAAAGCGTTTGCCTCCGATAACTTTGGTTGCCCCCCAAAAAAACTTTGTTCTGGCAACGTGCCTGCGTAGCACAACGACAAGATAAGATAGTTTTCGGGTAAAAAATTTTATTATTTGGTTTAAGCCTCCTCCTCGCATAACTTAGTTGCGCGCCTGAAACTTCCCCTCTCCTCAATCGAAAATTCTGCCTGGGTTTTTGTTGTTACGTGCAATACGGTACTTCAAATATATAATGAGCTTTTTAAGATTTTTTTTTTTGTAATTTTGTATAATTAAACGAGGACTGAAGGCAAAATCAATGGGGGTATCTAAAGTTAAGCCAATCGCATAAGACTAAATTAGCGTTGACTCCATCCTTTTTGACCCAGCCATTCTAGAGATATTCTACAGTACTTCAAACACGACGACGGTGACTCCAATGTTATAAATTTTAATAATTTTTGTTGGCAATCCTGTCGTTGATAAGCGTTAGCGTCTTAGCGACGCCTTCCCAGTTCTATTCTAAAACAGCGATTATAGGCTACTGCACTGGGTCGTTTCGTTGCGCACTAATCAGTTTGATCTTGTTAGCAGAATAGATCGGAGCTGGAAAAAAGAGTTGACTGTACGATAGCCTAGGTAAGAAACGTTGAAAAAGAAGCGAAAGTAGAGTAGGCTAGTAGGCCATTGTTCTCAACTTACAGTAGATAGAAAAGTTTATTCTAGGGTCACAAAGTACCGTAAGCAAAATAGCAATTGCAATAGGCCTACTAAGTATTGGTAGACTTATTATCAGGTGTAAGTTGGTAATGTGTGTAGCCTAGTAATAAAATACTTATTGCTCGAATAGGCTAGGATTTAAACTGAAATGTATCTGCCAGCTTGATTTTTACTTAAATCGTCAGGCTATCAATAAGTTTACTTTTTTTACTAGCTCAAATCTGTTGTGCTGATAAGATTAAACTGATTAGTGCGTAGCGAAACGACCCAATGCAGTAGCCTAATCGTTACTTCAGGTTAAAACTGGAAGGCGTTGCTTAAACGCTAGTGCTTATAACGACAGAATTGCCAACAAAAATTATCAAAATTTAAAGCATTAGCGTCACCGAAGTCGTGTTTGAAGTAGAATATTTCTGCAACGGATGGGTCACAAAGCATGCAGTCAACGCTAATCTAGTGTAATACGATTGGCCTAACTTTAGAAATAAATAAAGTTCAGTTCAGTTCAGTTAGATACCCCCATTGATTTTGGCTTTAGTCTTCGTTTAAGTTTTATTCAGTCTTATTGACACGTAATTCCTAAAGAAAATAAAGGTGATCATGTTCCAATCTTCGAGTAAGAAGCATTAAGTTTAGTAGAAGGCACTCTTCAAAAATATTTTCAGTAAAATTCTACATAAAACGACATTGTCGAGATGTTTTGATGACGTCATCCCTTCGATTAAAGTAACTTGTCGTCTTGCTTAATTTATTGTTACAGACGCCCTCTGTAACTATAGCGTAAAGATAGGCTTTTAGGTTGCCCCAGCGATTCGAGACTGGGGCCGTCACCGTCCGTGCGGTTTCCACAAATTGAAGTTAAATTCCAGCAGAAAGAGGTTTATTGAGAAAATTATTAATAATTAAAAAGCTACACGGCACGGCAATAAAATATTTGAAAATTAACCCAGGGAACAAAATAAAAAGTAACAATGCCACGTGACTAAAACTTACAAAAATAAAACGTCCGCTTGCTTCAGATCCCAAAATGAAAGACTAAACGCTATAGAACTCGGCAAAAAAGCAAAAGAGCTGCACGTTGTGCCGGAAATTAGGCGTCGAACGAAACGTGCGAAAATTAAAAAACACAATGACCAAAAAATAAGAGCCAAATAAAAGAGCCGAGTTCGAAAATTTAACAGGGCAAATAAAATAGATCGGTTTTGTAACATTTATACAATCATAAAACCGATTTATAAGCAAATTTGAGCCCCAAAAATTTTGTTCAAAAAATCAAAAAGCAATGATGACGTCATTTTTTCAGTCTCGGTCTTGAAGTTTGCGCGAGAGTTGTAAGCGGTCCGAATTAAGCCCGAAATTTTTGTCAACTTTAGGCCCGAACCCGAACCTGACCCGAAAAGCCCTGTTTGACTGATAACTCTGGTTTGCCGGTCTTGGTCTCGGACGAATCGGCCTCGATTACAGTTCTGCTAGATATTTTGATCAAAATTATTCAAGAAAGTTTAAAATGCAATTCTTAACGTCTGTTTGTGAGATGAAGAAGGTGACTAATAGCTTGCACAGCAGGAATAACGAAAATCGAGGTCAATTCTCCGAGTAGTCGTATTACATCACAATGAATCGCCCACGGCGATATTTTTTTTTTTTGGAAAAAGTGTACCCGAGGAGTTATTGTTGGTGCAGGTGGCCGCTTTATGCAAAAACGCGCTGGATTTGATTCTTGGCTGGTTTCTATTAATAAACTTTAATATACAGTGCGGAAAACAACAGGTTAACTAAAAACTGGAAGAAAGGATACGATAAGGTTCGACAGAGCTGAACAAAATGTAATCATTATTGCATGAATAAATCATTCTTCCAAATAGTATCAGATGTGGATATTCACTTAGCTTACGCAGTATCAAATCAAAATATAGAGCGGCAATTGCGTATGCAACGTCCAAGTCTACTCCGTGCACTCTGACGACTCGCTGCAGCAGCCGAAGTTGCCGATAACGCTCCGCCGAAGCGCACAAAATACTCCCGGATGTCCCATTTTTATAATGACTCAATATGTAACCCAATTACAGTAACAGTTTAACGTTTAACTAAAAAGTTAAGGTTTAGGATCAGCATCATAAAAGATAGCAAAAACTCACCGACTGTTTTACTGCAAACAGATCAAACAGTTTGACTCAGCAATACAGAAGTAGGCTAAACTTTGATCCAATAAAGCAATTCCTAATACAAAAACTCTAAAAATACACTTAAACTCATTACTCTTGTTTCCATGCCTCGCCGCTGCCCGTGCAACCTGCACTAACGAGCGAAATGTCAGCGCCAGGGTCCAGAGTGCAAAGACACGTTGCCCGCCCGTAAAAGTCACCTAGAACTAGCAGAGCTCGCATATAGAAACAAATCAATGTCTCACACGAAAGGCATCTCAGATGTCTGGACTAGCTCCACAAAATTCGCATCACAAGAACGTTGAACAGCAGCCAGACATTTCCGTCGCCGCCCAACATCTCAGAGATACGAATTGCTAAGGAGCGGCACGGGCTCCTTAACTCAGACCCTTCCATAAAAACTCAAATCTCAACAGTAATTTCAACAGTAAATCAGTAATCTTAACAGTTCGTAGCAGTAATGTCAATCTTGAACAACAAAATCAAAACAGTTAACTAAACTATGTCAAAAGAACTTAATAGCTCTGACCACGCTCTAAGCTTTAAATCTGGAAAACACACAGAAAATTATAATGTCCTTGCTCTGCCGAATCAAAGCTGAAAGTGATGAAAAAAACAAAATTATAACAGAAAAGATCGCGTGGTTGTGGACACAGCCAGGGGCGCCGAGAGCCGAACGTGGGCCCGGGGCCAGCTCAAATCTGACGGAATTCTGGTTTTGTGAAGTCCAAAATAGACGAAGAAAATGCTGCTGTTTATGGTCGGTCCGAAAATGATGTGATCCTTAAAAAAAAAAAAGAAAAAAGGTCTTCACCGAAATTTTAGCGGTTTTTCCGGCCGAAATCAGGTGATCTCAAAAAAAAAAAAAAAGGTATTCACCGAAATTTCAACGGTTTTTTGGTGGGCCTTTCATTTCTCAATGTCAATGTGGGCCTCTCTAGCTCATGGGCCTCTCATGCGTCCCCAAAGCTCCATGGACCCGGGATCATTGTCCCCCCTGCCCCCCCTCTCGGTGCCCTGGACACAGCCGTTTTGCAATGTCTGCAAATTCCATCGGCAACTAATAAACGTGAACTAAAATCTCAATAACGACGAAAGGCGAGTAAACAAAAGCGGCTAATCAAAAGGTTACTGGTTCGAATCTATCTTAGAGTGTCTTGCAGTAACAGTTATGGCACAAAGATCGCTCCACAAACTCGTAACTATAGCTTTGGCTTAGATTAGAGCATGCGGCTGGTGCTGTGTATAATCAGGATATAATTGATCATTTTAGTTAGTGTGATTTTAAAATTATGTCATTTTTACAAAATAAATCAGCCATGGCGATTTACTTATAATTATATATAACCCATAAAATAAGTGTTTTTGTTGCGAATCAAACAAAGTGCTCGATGACGCTACGTCAGAGCCTGCTAACCATAACAAAATAACAAAACACCAATAAAATCATTAAAAAAGGCTCCTCAAAGGGGTGGTGGAAAATCTTATTTAAATTGCCACCACCCCCCTGAGGAACCTTACAACAACACAGTCTGTTGGGGGCATTATTTTAATGATTTTAGAGGTGTTTTATTATTTTATTATGGTTTACAAATGAAATAGATAAAAAGCGGTTAAAAAACAGTTGGGCTACTAAAATTTTATATTAACTTTTTATATTATAACTTATTATAGCGGTTTTATTTATGAGTTTAAATTTTTCGATTCTTTAATCAAAAACCAAAGAGCTTTGACCGTATTTAAATACGGTAGAATTGACTATAACTTAAGTCTCAACCGAAACGCTTCTCAAAATGTAGGCAAAATTGAATTCGTTCTTATTGTTTACGTTTTACTCGATTGCAACTAAAACTAGAATGATAAGTCAACACGGTAAACGACATCAAGTAGATACAATCTGTTTCATGACAGAACATAAAAAGAACTGTGTACTGTAAACATACTGCAGTAAGCAGAGGTAAACTTAAAATAATCATGCGACAGCCCCTTTATACAAGTTTTGCACAACAACAAAATAAACAAATGATCACAGAATGAACTCTTATAAAGCTTTTAAGGCAATCTGGAGGTCGGCGCATCCTTGTACTGAGTCTGAGAATAAAGGGAGAGGGAACATGTCAAACTGGTTCTTGATCTGGTACGGTGGGCAAAGGGATTTCGAAAACTAAAGCAAACCATGCAACAGTTTTATTGTTTTTTAATTGTTGTAAACAAGTCATAAGCGCCACTTCTATACCAACTTGAAAAACAGCTATGAACTTACTTGCTCAAAGGTAGAAGAATAGCTTTTGTAAACAAAGACATATGCACGCAATACAATATTATCACTAAGCCAACAAACATCGAAAAACCTAAAGATATCTGCAGTAGTCAAAGTTCTTTCGGAGAACGCCGATTTATTAAAACAGAAAAAAACGCAAGTTGGCAAGGATGAGAGAAAATAAAAAAAATTAAAAAAGAGCAACACTATCAAGTACTGTACTGCTCTTTTGGGTCTCTGAAATAGTTGAGAGCTCAATGATCAGAAACCAGAGCAAATTATAATTATATGCACAGTCACATTTAGATACCCTTAACAGTCTCTTTCACCATTACGGAATCATCAGAAGAGAACTTCTAAAAAACATACACAAAAAGCAAATTGAAAATTGTTGGCAGTCAATCTTCTGAAACAGTGCTCGATGAAATACAGGTAAAATCAGAGCAAAGTACCAAGTGTAACTACTCTATTTGAATAAGATTAGTACCTGATGAGTCTTTAGGCCGAGACAGATTGTTGTGCTTAAAACCTTTTATTGTGATTTTATAGTTAAAAAGCAAATTGATTAGTTACACTACATATATAAAAATATATGTTAGCAGTTATTAACAAAATAATGCCTCTGCTTGGCCTCGAAACTTTATAAGCTTAAGCCACAGAACAGCTGCTCTAAAGCTTTTAAGTTAAAAAACGGACCACATTGTGTTTACAAAATATATTTACAAAAACATATCAAAATATTTAGCAACATCCTAAATGGTAAAAATTTGAACTTCGTATTAGTAGTTTCTAAACAGTGCTCTACTGTACTGCATTACAGGTATTATTTGTTTTTTACGAGTTCAAAATCCCTTGCAAAAAATATCCAAATTATCAAACGCAGCAAAAAGCTTAAATTTTTTGATGTTGGTGCAAACTGCATTTACAAAAGTGGCGTAGCATAAGATTGATGGTAAAAAGAAATATTTCATTAGATACTATCATAGATGGGCAAGCTAATGCAAAACGTCTGCTTCGTTAACCATTAGTCCGTTATCAAACTTCAAACCTCCGTTAAAGTTAATCCGTTATTTTCAGCTTTGATTAGCGAAAGTTATTAAAGTCCGTTAATTCGTTAAAACTTAGCGTGTAATTTACATTTCTTTTTATTCATTCACTCACTTTGAAAACACGTAATGTCATTGTTGAACTGATTGTTAAGAAAAAATTATTGCTCTGGTGGTCTTTTTGTGTTATGAAAGTTACATTTTACAGTTTAATCTAATTTCAAGATACATGTAAACAGAAGCAATGCGATGATCTACTATATGGACTATGAGAAACCGAGTTCAAATCCCGTTACTATAATTATCTATAATCATTCAAACACCGACATAAAGCAAGCGCCAACGAATTATGAAAATTTGTTCGGAGATGTAAAGACGCCGGATTGAACCCCACCGTCAGCTGGGAAATTCTTCGCCACGCCCCAGCCTACAATAGTGGAAACCGCGCATGTCAATTCTGCTTGGAAGAAAAATAGCAAATTTTAATTTCGAACTGTGCCAACGCTCTCAATAAACGTTCTGAAATCATCAACAAATGCCGACACAGGACTAAATTCAAATTGAAAAATAACGCATCGCCATTTAAACGTCGATATCGCTTCGCTCTGTTGTTATTAATTCGTTTGTTTTCTACGCATTTCAACTTTTCGCGCCTTTTAAATGTGTTTGTTTACCAGCCGTTTGCAGAGTGGTCTAGTATTAGGGTACCAACTTTGAGTGTATGTTTCTACCAGCATTCATGGTTTTGTATCAAGTTAGCCTTTCATGAAGTCATACTAGCTTTGTTTTCTCAGTTTCGGTGTTGAGCCTTAGGTTCGGCTCCCTAATGGGTTAGACTGTTCGAGTTTAGAAGGGCCAGGTTCAGTCTTCTCCGCTAGTTGGGTGTACTATAGGCCGCCCTGGAGTCGGATATGGCCTCGATACCGGAACGAGAAGCAATTTTAGTATTTAATTTTTAATTTTTTAAATTTTTAAATGCTAAATTTTAAACTCTGTGTTACTTTTGGCAGATATCCCTGATGATCCCGATTACGAGTGAAACAGACTGTAGGATTTTAATTTTTGACGTGTGCTCTGTTATGTTACGATATTCGCTCTGGCTTACGCTGTTGAGCACTTTTTTGAATTGGTTGAATTCAAACTTCGCTCATCATAATTTCGAGATGAAAATACTGTAGATTCAAATGCACTGACAATGCTTCGATCGGGAAATCTCTGGAAATTGCGAACAGCGATAATCAAAAGACCTATGAGGCTGCTGGTTATTATTTGCCACAAAGAAGAGCTCCTTTTTTCGCTTTTTCTTCAATAAGACTCGGCCGCTTGGGCTAATACGCAACAAGTGTTACCAGTGCAAACTGGTTAGTACCGATATGGTGAATGAATGGTGCGAGAAATTAACTATAAAAACCTTAACGGAAGTTAACAAAACTTAACGGAAGTTAACTTAGTCCGTTAAAATAAAAAAACTTTTTAACAAGTTAATGAAAAAGTTAGCTTCGTTATTAACGGATTAACGATTTACGGACTTGTGCCCACCTTTGTATACTATATATCAGGATTGCCCAAATTTTGTGAGGAACGGGCCGCAGTGACTTAACTTTTTGCGAATCAGGCCGCAGTGAAAATGAGTTCTACGGAGATTTGCTAAAATTTGCCAGAAATATAACTTAACACCAAAAAAAAGGTTTTCACCGTAGTTTGGTGTGTTTTATGCCGAAATTTTAGGTGGCGATCAATCGGAATAGGAGAAAATTGATTTGTTTTTTTGAAAAATTTCTCATCTAGTTCATACCAAAAAAAACTCTCAGGCCGCAAAATATTCTTACTGAAAAATGTTCTTACAAAACGGGGTTTTGGCAACCCTGCTGTAGATAACCTTTCTTCTTTGTTGTGTTTGGCGTCAATTCATTATGGGTGCAGACAATAAAAAATAACAAAGACCAAAGAAAATTTTAAAGATTTTAAATTTGTAGCATGCATTCGGTAGTACCACAGTAGACACATTTGTAAAAATAACTACAGCATGCTTTACTGAGAAAAATAATGAGCCAAGTCGGTGCTATGCAATTAATTAGCATCATTTCAGTATTATCAGTTTCATGTAAATATAATCGTATTATTTGAACTGGATTGTAATATTGAAAAATATTGCGTGATAAAAGTCGCAACGTTTCAAATGAAAAGTTCAGTCCTGCGATCAAACTCCACTTTTCAAAAAAATCTGCACCTGAAGCCAATTTTTATGCCCCAAACGTTAATCATCGATAGATATCTCAATCAAAACACAAACCCTATTCTATTTTGCTTGGGAGGGCATTTTTGCCTCCCTCTCCGTGGTTTTTCCGTTATAAATTTTTTCAATAAACAAGATTTTTACTTCCAGCCAACTAGAGTTAAATTTATTCACAAATACTTCCTGAAAATTTGAAGTTGTCAAGGTAACGGAAAGTTTCCCAATTGTGAGGTTTCATGAAGTCGCTTTCCAAAATGTAAGCATTTATTGACCAATATTTAACTTAATAACGTCACAAGACGTTTTTGTAACGTGTCCAACTTAACTTTGGCGTTTCATAATTCAGTATCAAGCAACAAACCTATAAAAAAATTTGAACTGCTGTGGCGCCACCGAAAATATCGTGTCATTTTTCAAAAATATGGCAAAAATGGCGTCAGTTTTCGAAAATTTCAAAAATATCAAGAATGAAAATAATTTCTAACATGACGTCATTTACTCAAAACCAGTTTTGCTAAAAAAATTTGGTGTACACCAACCCGCACGCCAAAGTAGGTTTTTCCCTGACTTTTGGTTTTAAAGTTAGATAGGAGAAGCATTTTTGCCGCCCTCCCTCGTGTAAAATGCGGTGGTCAAATAGCCGGTGTAAAACAGGGTTAAATTAAATTTATTACCAGTTTCGCTTAGCATCCACCACCAAACGTATCCCATGCGCAACGAACTTCTTTCCAGCAATCCTTATCATCATCTAGTTTTCTTGCAGAGATGATTTGACAAAACCCTGCTAGAAACGTTAATGCCACTACTGACCAAGCGAAAGCAAAACCAGAACAATTATTTCCTGGTGGCCCGAGCGAAGTGTAAACAGCAGTTCCAATCATCCCGAGTATTGCTGCCATAAAATAAATATGAAAGTTAAAACTAAGTCAAAAAACAACTAAAATAAATTTGATAAAAAATCATTTGGTCGAGCAGTAACGCGTTCGTTTCTGTAGCGGTAGGTTTTCGGGCCGGTCAAATTAGACATATAGCTTGTTCACATGAACACGATTCGGCAAAACAAATCGATCTAAAAATTCAAATTTTGAATCGATGCATTTTGCGTCGAAATCGAATTATCCGATCGAGTTTACCTGTATCCCTCACAATCGTGTTTTATCGTTTTAACGAATAAAACGATTGATGATGAATCGTATTTTTGATTGATAGTTTTGAGATTAGTAGGCTACAAGAACTGCAATGCTAGACGGCTGGAGTGTTGAATGCAGTTTGAGTAAAAAAATTGTGAGAGCTTTGTGGTGTTACAGGAATATGTAAATTAGTACATAGTGTTGCCAACGGCTCGCCATCGCTGCGACATTTCTTCAGAAAGAGCTGTGCTGCCCGGACGCAATGACGCGGAGTTGGGACTGCAAACACGCTACATGCTTCGACGTAATACTGCGAATATAATATAATTCAGCTGCTCTTTTCATTGCCGGGGTCCCTTTCTGCTCGTAAGTCCATTGGAAAATGATGCATATCCGGCAGCATAATACGACAAACAATAAATATTTAAAGTTTTTAATTTGTTGTGTTACGTCAAAATATGTAATGAGTTTGTGAGTTGACAAGTTCCATTTTTTAACTATATTTAGAGTCGACGCAGTTTTTATCGAAAAAACAAAAATCCTATTATTGTTATTGCACAATTATTATTATTGCATCACATTTTATCAATAAATAATTTTGTTTGATTACATAAGGCTAAAGTTGAAGAAAAAAACCATGATTAATCGTAGATGTTTTTTACACCAAACTAAACTTTCTGGCCTTTTCAGACCTAGTTTGAGCGTCTACCATTTTTCGGGTTCTGGTCTAAACGAGTCGGGCCATTTACAACTCTAAGCCCTAGATATTGTTTGATCTAATGAAGAAGTTTTGCAAATTACGCATTTTGTACAATCACGTTATATATTTTACGCCGTTTTCTGATTTTGATATAGGCATACTGAATGTCACTTTTTCTTGTTTTACGTTTTCAAGAAAAAAATAGATACAGAAGACGATAGAAACAGTGCCATTACAAAAAAATGGACTTTACTCAGCCTGCACTTACCCGCAATGATGTAAGCTTTAGCTGAAATCGTTCTTGGTGTTCTATCTCCTTTAGCAGCACATTGAGAAACCAAATTCGCCAATCCAGCAAAAAAGTTGCAAATTACAAACAATATCAAGAAAGCGCGAGTTGTATTCAGACTTGAATCCGCTGCAAGCAAAACCAAACAAATCTTCAAAATTTATTCTTGTTGATTGTCAGACCATCAGACTGACAACATAGTCGACAGACATGTCACAAACTTACTTTCAGATTTGAACGGTCTGTACTTACCAGCAGTCTGCACAAAACTTTTATCAATTTCCGATTTAAAGTACACTTTTTTTTAAAGAAACAAAAAGTATTGGGTCGAGACTGGCTGTTCTTAAATTTTCACAAATTTTCAGCCTCATTTTTTTTCTTAATTTTTTCTCAGCTATATTGGAAAATAAAGTGACACAATTTCTTGGTCAAAAATTGTTTGTGTTATGGATCATGGATACTGTCCGACCAGAGTTGTAAGCGGGGCCGGGTTTTTTGGGTTCGGGTCTGGTTCGGGTTCGGGTTGGGTTCGGACCTAAAGTTGACAAAATTTCGGGCTTAATTTGGGCCTGAGACGTGCTTTTGGTCTGAAATGAACAAAAATATTCCGTATATACCCGTGTATAAGTCGAGTTTCTGGGACCCGATTTTAAGGTAAAATTTCAGGGGTCGACTTATACACGGGTAATGTTTTTGGACATGTTGCTGCTGAGTCGAGTTGTATGTGATATGAAAAGAAACTCCATTATTACCGGTACTTTATTACCATACATTGACTTTACCATACATTGACGGAGTAGCAAACACGTGAATGCTTAATGCACGTTGTGGCGTGTCAGAAGGGAGCGCGCTCCGATTGCGGTTAACCGGCTCGGTTGTACAACCTATGAGCTGCTAAGATCTGTTGACTTATATCGGTTTCAATTATCTTTCATTTGTGGTTACTTCCATGCTAGTTTTCCTGAATGAAGCAGGAACATCGCCACTGGATGAAGCAGGAACTGCGACACACTTCCCCCTTTCTGAAAGCAGTGGTAGGAAGGGGCCTGCTAACGTCGTCTCGAGCGCCGACCATCCAATCACGTCGGGGTCACCAGTTGTGGCGTGTCAGAAGGGAGCGCGCTCCGATTGCGGTTAACCGGCTCGGTTGTACAACCTATGAGCTGCTATGATCTGTTGACTTATAAAGCTATCGGTTCCAATTATCTTTCATTTGTGGTTACTTCCATGCTAGTTTTCCACATCGCCACTGGATGAAGCAGGAACTGCGACAACGTGTTAAATTGTTCAATCAGCTACCCAATTTGTGCTTCAAGTTACTAGTAATTATTCCAAAATATTCGCAAATTGCGGAGTCGACTTATACACGGGTAATACCTTTAATGATGCAATTTGTTGTCTTAAAATGCGTATCAACTTATACACGGGGTCGCCTTATACATGGGTATATACGGTAATCAAAATCACTAGACAACATTGCTGAGTAAAGATTTCATTTCGAATATTTTCGGGCATGATTTGGGCTTCAAATTAGTTTTCGGGTTTGGGCCTGGTTCTGGCTTATATTTTCGGGTTCCGGCCTGAACAAGTCGGCCCGTTTACAACTCTGTGTCCGATAAATGAACAATAGCAATACCTGTGCAGAAAACGTAAAGAAAACTTTGTTGAAAACGAACAAGTGCTTTGTTCTAGCCAGTGTTCTTAATTCTTTTTTTCAGACTGAGGCTGGCGTTGTTCTTAATTTATTCTTAAATTTTGTGCAAAAATTGTTTTCGTGTTCTAATAAAAAATTAGAGTATTACAGCACAACTTGCTGCCGCTACTGAATGATATTTGCAATGGTAGCCAGGGTTGTTGAGCAAAAGCGGAAATTTTGGTGAAAGCAAAAGCTAGAAGAGCGAATAATGTAGAAGACCGCTTGATTTTGCTTTGGCCACATAGGCCTACCAAGTAACTTGAATTCATGTACGCGTATTTTTCAAATATTTGTAGAAAATAATCGTTTTTTTTCACTATCATGTATTTACAGTACAAAAACAATAATTCACCGTTTAGGATCTACTTATTGCAAATCTCTGCGCTATAAAACCAGGTCAGCAAGCACTTTATATTTTTGTATATAAAATTTAGCTAGACAAGTTCAACATTTTTCTACGGAAGTAAATATCACCAGCCAATTGATTAACCAAGACAAAACTTCGGAGAATAATTTTTAAATAAATTGTCCCACAATATCAACTGTTGGAAGCAGAAACTAATCAAATTAAATCATAGTTACTGTAATAAGCTACTCGCCGAAGCATGTTAAGAGGTGGCGGGGCCAATCTCTGCGTACTTGCGCTCGGGCACCACAGCTTCTTCCGAAGAGATGTCGGCCAGTTGGTCGAGCGACATCGCGTTAGTCTCTGGTGCGGGAGGTATGGGATTCATATCTCGGCCCGGTCAAATCAATCGGATACAGTATTGCCAACGGCTCGCCACCGCTGCTACAATTCTTCGAAAGAAACTGCTTTGTCTGGACGCAATGACGCGGAGATGGGCCCCGCAAACTGGTTACACGCTTCGGCGAAATCAGCAAATAGAATGAAAGATTTGATTTGTTGCAGCGATAGCGACCCTTTGGCAAAACTGTGTCCGCTTTGACCGGTCCGAGATGATTTATACTTCAGATCTACTGCTTCAGAGATAAACGCGTCATATCTCGACTAACTTGGAATTGGAAGCGATTGGGAAATTGTCTTCTTAAAACAATCGGAACAAAATTTATTTGAAATTTTCTTAAAACTGCCGAATTAATAATGATTGTAGTAGAACTGTGGTTGTTGTGATACCACAATGTCAGTTAATCATACAAAATATGAATTCTCGACACTGTTTTTTTACCGTTATTAATGCTGAAGCACAAATCACCAGAACAAGTGAACCAAAGTCCCGTTGTCACTCCATTTCCAAAACTCCTCCAGTTGGTAGATGCCAGAGATGCTATGCCCAACCAAAACGCTGTCCAACCAGAAAGCGTCGCAATGACGTTAAATAGGAAACCTCCTGCCATAACGTACGGTACCGTAGTATTGGTTTTTGTTTTGTACAGTATTATTTAACTTTTGCTATTACAATATAATTGTATCAACATTAAGCTCATTGAAGAGAAGCCCAGTTTATGCCGGAAGTAAAATTGTGAGCGTATCCTTCGTTTGTTTTAAGTAATTGGCAGCTTGTATGCTGAAAAGGCGGTACAACAGACGTTCCGAACTTTTGTTTAAACTAAAAATTCGCTCGTACTGTGTATACGCTTGATCACAGTTTTAGGCCCATTGTACCGGTACCGATATAAAGCGGGCCTAAGATGCTTAACTGTTCTTAGCTGCGTTAGAGTTATCGATAGCTCAGTTGGCAGAGAGCCGAGCTTCTTATCGAAAGGTAGTTGGCTTTCGGTTCGATTCCCCAACTCGCCATCTGCCGTTGTCCTTGAGAAAAACCCGCAATGGTGGGCCAACCTACGCATCGTGCGTAGTTCATACGTATCAATGACTTGGTTGTCGCCACTCTAAGAGCTCGTTTGTCTTTCATATTTTGGGTCGTAGACAGGCGCGTAGCCAGGATTTGGAAAAGGGGGGGGCTATTTAGAAAGAGTGAGAAGTGTGCAAACGACCTTGACTCGAATTTTCATTGAACTTGAATCAGTTTCAGACGGTTTGTCCGAAACTTGAGGCGAAATGTCTCGGAAAGCTCGGAAATTCAAAGCTTTTTTCCGCCCAAAATTGGGTGATTTCAAAAAAAAAAAAAAAAAAAAAAAAAGGTCTTCGCCATAATTCAGAGTGATTTTTCGGCCGAAATCCGAAATTCAAAGGTTTTTTCTGCCAAAAATCAAATCAGGTGATCTCCACAAAAAAAAAAAAGGTCTTCGCCAAAATTCAGAGTGATTTTTCGGCCGAAATTCAAAGGTTTTTTCTACCCAAAATCAGGTGATCTCCAAAAAAAAAAAAAGAAAAGAAAAAAAAAAGGTCTTTACTCAAGGTCCGTCCCGTTTTTCACCCGAACTCACTCAAATTTCCAGCCAAAAGCCTGATGCCCAACTTACAAAGGAGGGGGCCATGCCTCAATTTTGCTCACTTTACTATGCAATTTTGCAATCCTTGCGACCCAAAGGGGGGGCCATGGCCTAATGGCCCCCCCCTAAATACGCCCCTGGTCGTAGATTCCAATCCCTTTCTTTTTTTATGACGCCAGACAGACTCGGCTGATGACATAATGTTTTGAATCATTTTTTGTTACAGGAAATTTAGTATCTTCATGCCATTAAAATTTTGAATTTATTGTTTGGTGGTTTACTGAAGACTTTTAAACGACTTTTAATTTAAACTTTCACATATCAAAAACTAGCAAAAAAAATACGAAAGGCATTGCAGGCAAAAAGACTTTGATTCTGCGTACAGAAATTGTGAAGACGTTGCTAAAACTTGTGCACTGATGACATAACTGATTGGAGAAATTGAATCGCATTAAATCGGTCAAAAATACAGTAGCAAAGCGCAGTATAATCCATGGGGTGCTGTAAACCAATTTTTCTTGTCAATAGGCTACAATAACAGATTACGTACAATGTCGTTTCGTCTTAGACACCCAATAACGATTTTTTGAGTAGACAGAGTTTTGAAAACCGGTTTTATTGCAGTTGCTTAGAATTTTATTTGCTGATTTTGGCATGTATTTATTTAAACTCGACCTCCATTTTGCTGCTCATGCATCTCCCTTTTTTTTTTACAATTCTGACAGCAGTCTTTAACTTTGTAAAATGGTAGCCTCAATTATTTTGGTTAGGCACAGTCCCTCATTTCGCAGCTGACCAAAGTCACCGAACCTACTCTTTAAGTGCATAGGGACTAAGGCGCGCTAAATACAAAAAACTTGAGCAAAAGGTTATTTTTAGCATTTCTATTTTTAACACTCCTCTGAGCCTTCCGTTGACGCGTTTCAAAATATTAAATTTCAGAAAAAATCGACTCTGTAGTTGCTTCAACCCTCACGGTAGGTTTATAAATGGCAACACAATTGACAATTATCTTTTTTCGCTTATTTCGACATTTCTAATGACGACCAAGAAAATTTTCCAGCTACACGTTTTGCAATTATAAACATATATCTTTTGTTCTGACGTTCTTTTCTTCAACCTCATCAATTACACACACAATTCGTAATTCTTTGAAGGATATTTAAAGCATTGAAATTAAACATGCTGTTACAGTATTGGATTTCATTTTATTGGCTCATAGAAATAATATTATACTTTCTTTACATATAGTTTTCATTCAAAAGATTTTCTTGTTCAAGTCAAAATAGCAACATACCGAAAGTTTTTATACTCGAAGCAAAACAACAGCAAATTATTTGCTACCGAAAGCTAAGACTGAGCATTAGCATTAGCTAATGCTCAGTCTCAGCTTTCGAAATGAATTTGAATGGTTGTAGAATTGAATTTGAATGGTTTTAGAATTTGTATGAATTTGAATGGTTTTAGAATTTGTATTTTAGCAAGCAGTGCAACATAATTATTACGCAATATATTTAAAATGTTTTAATCCGCAAAACATCATTCGATATAAGCTCACATGATTTTTTTTAAAACAATTTTATAGTCTTAGAAGGTTTACTTCGATGTTAGGGATCTCATCCTAGGGAATACTAACGTGTTTCGTCACAGTCTTATGTCATCTTCATGGCGTTACATTCAAAAACATAAGCAACACACTGAAAACAATTTAATGCAATATACGCTGAGCTATCGCGACGCATTTCGACTTTGCTCAAGGGTTTCATCAGCCGACAACAACACAATATAAACATCACTTAAACAAAATATCCACATTGTGCGATTGAGTAACAATTTAAGCAGAAAATTATTACACTATACGCATCCGTTCAGTCTATGTACAATTCCGTGACAACAAACACTTATGACAGTACATGGAAAAGTACAGGGAGAGCTCTCGTTGAACGTAAATGGGCGACACTATGTAGGGAAGCTTACTCAACTTAGCAAAACGGCTAAACAGATAAGCATTTATAAAAAGGTTTACTTTGATGTTTGGGATCTCAAACTAGAGATACTAACGGTCTCGATACAGTTTTATGTCATCTTCACGGCGTTACATTCAAAAACATAAGCAATACAAAAAAATTGAAAAGGTAACACCATTTAAACGGTACGTTACGAAAGCAATCGGACGAACATCAAAATTCACAGAAGACATTGTTAAAATCAGACAAATTACCAGTTGCATGCCTAAGACAGCTGTTTCGCCTAATTTTAAGGCTCAACAGGGCCAAAATGACAAACATTGCCGTGATAAAACCTCCAAAAAAAACTACACCAAGAAAATTATAATCGTTTGCAGATAAAAACCTGTCCCATAGCAATCTTTACTCAACAAATTATGCTAAATTAATTAAATCTTTCTGAGATCGATACCGAACGAAACTCAAGGTCTCAAGATGCTAAACTAACTAAAATCTTGATCAATTGAAACTAGGTTACAGGCGATTAATCTAACTGAAATCCTTACCGAATAAAACTCGGTTATAGACTGCAAATCTAAGTGACATCTCTACCGAATACATCTATGGTACATGCTAGTAACTACATAAAATGTACAGTTGCCTACTGAAAATAGGCTACGAGTAAAAACTTACTATTATCGAGTTACAAATCAATTTCCTAATGGTACAACTTTGTTGCCCCTTTTTTTTTGAGTAAGCAATACACTGAAAACAAGTCAATGCAATATCGCAAAGTTCAGCGCATATGCATTAAATTGTTTTCAGGGTATTGCTTATGTTTTTGAATGTAACGCCGTAAAGATGACATAAGACTGTGACGAACCACGTTAGCATCTCTAGTTTGAGACCCCAAACATCGAAGTAAACCTTTCTAAAATGCTTTAACTTTATAGCCGTTTTGCTAAATTTTATAGTCGCTTTCAAACTACGCTTGGCCTATTTGTAAAATCATCTAAACCGCACACATTTTCGAAAAAAATCTCTAAATATTAAAACGAAATCTTTGGACTTTCTCATATTCTTTTGTTATTTAAATTTTTAAAAAGAATTTATTTCAAATAAAACAAGTGGCACTTGAAATAGCGTTATACATTACAAACATGTAAACGATTCAGCAGAAATTTGCAAAATGGAACATGAATGAACTTGGAGCATCCAGAATCAAACCTAAAATCAACTTCGAACAACTAACATCAATGCGGAATTATTTAAAACCAAGATGCTACACTTAGCCTCACACGGATGAGACTTCCACCGTCAAACATTTAGTATTCTAAAATGATCTAAAGTACAAAAACTAGCAAAAACGCCCCTTGGATTCGTCAAAGATACGTTTCCTAAATCCATTTGCCGGCAGCGTGGCCGAAAGGATTAAGACGCCGTTTTTACGAATCTGATCGAATCATCAAGGTTCCATTCCAATCCTGGTGATGTTGTTGCGTCCTTGGATAAGACGCTTTACGATGATTATTATCTCTGCTTGGTGGATTCGAACAAGCAGTAAATTCAGTGGACAAGAATTCGAAGAAATCCACCGGAACATTGGAAACTCCTAAGCAGGTGCGGATTCCTCCCATCACGAAGTAGTTAATGCAATGAAAAGTGTACGGATCGTCCAACAATTAGCGTCTGACGCTGTCCGGTGACAGCAGGATAAATATGCGCTACAACATCAAAAACAACATTTCTGCAGCTTTAGAGGCATTTGACAAATATCAAAACATGAACTTCTAAAAAAAAAGAATAACATGACAAACGAATCAAACGCGAATGACAACGAAAAATAAACAAGAATGTAAAATGTGTGACAAAATTTACATTCTGTGTCAAAGCCACCTTGTTCCATGTGAAATTGTGTTTACAGTGTTGTGACCAGTGGTACTTATCCATTCGGTTCACACAAACCGCTTGGAATTAATTTCGGACATTTCCTGAATTTGTAAATCGAACGAACAGGTTGGCTATTTTCTATTACTGCAATTTTTACAGACTGAGTCCTTGCAAAATTTAAATACTACTATTGTTTCTAATCGTTTTTCATCTCTGGCATAGTATGAACCGTAAAGCATTACTGCGAAGTTTTAAAAAGGTAGGAATCTTTAAAAGACCAATTACTGGCCAGTCCATAAAAAAATGAACATCTAAATACCAGAAATGATTTCTTTCCGTAAATGCTCTATGTCATAAACATACATGCAATTTGCATCTGCGGATTCTGAAAATTTTCGAATCATTTTAATCTTTTGCGAAAAAATGCTAGCAAGTCTTTGGCAATATCACAGTCTTGCACTACGTACATTCAATCTTACACAACAACAACCTCTCCAAAATCACCACCACTTTCATTCGCCCATTTTGGTAGCTCGTTCGGATCGTTTCGGGCAGTTTCGGAACTAGTCGGAGAAGAAACGACGTTCCAGTTTTTGTCTTGAATCGGTGCTGGCGAACTCATGAAAACTGTGTGCGGTGAACCGGAACGAAATTCAGATGGAGAAAGGGCTCTTCTTTCGCGTGACAAACGAGCAAAAACAGAGCGGTGAAAGCTGCTTTTGGATTCAAGTTCTTGAAGAGGCAAACTCAAATCAGATTTCTGCAATTTTCTATCTTTCTTTGGTGGTTTGTGAGCTTCATTCGACTCCCAAGCATCTCTGATTCTATGTACTCCGGCAATGCTGTTTCCCGGCTGCCAGATAACGGGAATTCGATGGGGAATTGCTAACGGGACGTCATTTTCATAGCTGTCTTGTGACGAAACAGATACTTGCAATGAAGCTATCTCCAACGAACGTTCGAAGTAAATTTGGAAGTCGGTGGCAAAGGCGGCGTTTGATTCCCACACTATATCAGATGGAATAACAACCTGCAATATAAACAATAATTTAAGTCTTTATGTTAAACTGAATTAACTGCGAAAATCTCAACACTAAAGCTGTCTTTCAAACCTTCAAGAGCTTCGTTCTCTCAACACCAATTCTTGTACTGGACCGCCCATTTACTGGGAGCAGGAAGTTTCACCGTGGCTGCGTTAGGGTTAGGGTAGAGCTAGGAATGGGGCTTCGCGTCAAATTTTAGCGGTCTTCTAGTCAAACTGCCAACAATCTATTTCGCCATTTTGTGTACAACACAAAGTAGACACTTTAAACTCTCTCTTTTAAATGCTAAACGTCAAGAAGAGAAGCCATGAATACCAATTTTAAAGTTTGACTGGCCGGCTATTGGAAAATAGAACCCAGGTCCAGATTGTATACCACTTTATCAGCAGACGCTCCAAATATGAGTACAGCATGAATTTTTATCATCCATGGTGGAAATAATTTTAAAGCGAACACAAACTCTGTTAACATAACCAAAATTTAATGAATCAAAACAACATCAAGAAAACACTTTCTTACTTCCTCTTGGGGACTGATGGAACAAGAGTTATTGTCATTAACGTCCACTCTCACAATCAAGCTCTTTCCAAAGCCTACTTGCAAAATGACACCAGATTGCACCAACTCGTGAGCAAGCAAATATTTTTGTTTTTCTTCGACTGCATGAATAACATGAGGCAGATCATCACAAATACACACCTTTAAAACAAAATATATCTATACGAATAAATTGGTTTCTGAATAACTTTCATGATTGATGACTATCGGTACGTGTTAGTTGCAGTGCTGCCATTAAAGCAGTCAAGGATTGAGGAAATCTATCAACAAAGCTACGTTTTCACCACTAACACCCCATTCCAAGGTTTCATTTTAGAAAAAAGTGTAATGTGATGAACCAAGTACTCTGAATCATATGTTGGACCTACATCTTGATGAAGCCCATTTGTTTTCAACTTGGTAATTGATTAGCCAGTTTTGACAACCAAATATCACATCTAATTCCTGAATCCATAGATATTACAAGCGTTCAGCAATAGCTCTACCGAAACGCGCCCGTAGGATCAACACAAGCCAATGATTATAATTAGGCAGTGATCTTCAGTCATTCTTTCCTGGGAGGATTCATTTTACCCTAAAATTTTCGTCTACTTACTAATTCGGACTCAAACGCTTACTCTAAACTAACCCCAAATCAAACCCGAAACCACTTGTCCCGTTAAAAGAGTATTAAAAATGCTCCAATACATGTTCCTCCTTTTCCTTTTACTCTGTTACGTTGAAACTTTCCGGGGAAATAGTCAGTTAGTCATTCACTCCCTTTTCACTTTCTCTAGATTGCAGGAAACTATACAACTTTGATACCTTAAGAACTTGGTTTTGCTTCTTGGCATGGACCAGGTAAAAAGATACGACCATTCGCTTTACAGAGCCAGTATTACCAACTAATTGCACAGCATAGCACTGAAGCACTCTCATATCAATACCACGCAATAACAATATAAAGCTGCTCAAGTAGCCAGCCAATAGAGCGAATTGTGGACTGAAATACACGGAACAATACATTGATGATTTTCACGTTATGTTATTTGGCTTCAACAAACCAAGACCATTGTAGGGAAATCCTCAATTAAGAACTATGATTACAAAAATTAAAGCAAAGCTTGATGATTTAATAATTACATTTAAAAAGAAATTCAACTTTTTTTTACAAATTATCCTCACAAAAATAACTTCAAAAACCTTCTAAACACAGGACAAAAGCAAATAGCAGAGCAGCTACTGTTTACTACAATTTCTAATCCTCTCTTGCACTGCTGATCTTAAATGAGACATCAAGGGCTTATTATAGGTAAGAAGAGGCTCAACTAATTCTGTTTGTGATGACGTTAAGCAACAAACGCCAACGACTCAACACTGCTCTAAACGACATGTTTTTGGTAAATTTTCTATGCTAATAAAAATTGTAAAAACAAGTTAATTCTTTAGAACCTCTCCATTAACACTATCTTCTTCTTTCAGCGCATTTAAGCAGCTTTGGCGTACTTTAAGTTACTACAAAGTTAATTTACTTTAAACGATAAAGTTTTACTCCAGATTTCAATTTCGAACTAAGCCCTAGGCTATAAAATTGACCAACAATTGAGCCATTAACCAATTATTATCAAGCTGTAATGACACCGCTAAAATACGTCACATCATTAAGCAAATTCAATCTTTCATTACTTTTGTAAACATTTTGAATGTAATAAACATTTCAAAGAAAAAAACTAGCATCAAGCCTTTACATTTTGCCTGTCGACAAACTGATAACAAGCTATTTTTTCATTCCATCAATTTCGTAAACTGTACAATATTACACTCCAGCTGAGAAATTGATCTCATCTAACCAAACAAAAAGGATAACAGTTGACTTAGATACTACAGTATCAGAAAGAGAAAAAGTTTCGACACCGTTTCATTTTAAGCTCCTTTTCTCAATAAGCTTTTTGAGAACAATGCGAAAATATTGCCATTAACATTTTTCACCAAGCAAAAAAAATGCGATAGAAATACAGAATACTTTTTGTTCAATAAACACAACTGCACTATTTGCCCAAGCATTTTAGAAAAATGAAAGTGGTATTTATAGTTATATTAGCTAAGTCCAATTATGCACAACTTCTTATTGTAACCTAACGCATCTACAGCACTTACAAGGTGGCACAACAAAGTTTTGGTCTACACGAAGGGTGAAATTTATTTTAGATCTATCTGCTGTCTTTTTTGTTGATCGTAACACAACTGAGTTTAAAATACATTTGGTTGTCCTTATCAGCACGTATGTCCGCTGCGTGGTCGAAAGAGCAAAGCCGTCGTTTTTCATCCCGCACCCTGGTTACGTTGTTGCGTTCTTGAATAAGACGCTTTGCGATGATTATCTCTGCTTGGTGGCTTCGCACAAGCAGCAAATATACGTTGGAAGAAGTCAAACATCAAGCGAAAAAATTAAAATGGTCCATTCCCAAGCAGGTAAGGACTTTCGGCCAAACTAAAAGTTCGTCCAAAAACTCAGTACCGTCGGTTCCTGGTGAGCAGGGGATAAATATGGATCAATAAAATCAAAGCTAAATTTTGTTCTACATAAGGGGTGAAATTTGTTACTCATCCTAGATTTTTCATAATTGAGTTCAAACCGGATTTTGTAGTTGCTAGCAGCACGTAGGTCTACCAGGCAACCGTACATTGTCAATCTTTTTGAACCACTGGAGGAGTTATATTTCCAAGCAATACCAAGAGTGCTTTCAGCAAGATTCAAACCGACTGCGCAGCCAGCAAGATTAGAAGCCCAATCAATTACCAATACACCATTACATTGGCACTTCAATAGTTTGGCTAGGAAAGGGCGTAGAATTTATTTACGAGAAAATTTTCACAATTGACGGTAAAATTTCAGCTTTTTTTTTTTTTTTTCTACACTAAAATAACAACATTGCTACTTCATTCAACCCCATTTTAAACGGAGGAAGTTTAAAAATCAGTTCAAAAACAAGCTTTTTCCTTCCAATCAACTTTCACACAAGGAGTCAAATTTATTTGCCAAAAAAAAAAAAGAAAATTTGAAGTTGCTACAATAAGGAAAAGTTTCCCAATTCTGAAGTTTGCTTAAGTCACTTTACAAACTCTTGAGCATTTTTTAACGTTTTTGTGATGTAGCCACTTTGAGTTAAACATTTTTTATGATTCAGTTTTAACAAACCAACCTGGGCGAAAAATTTGAGTTGCCAATAACGTAACTGAAAAATTGACGTCACTCTCCCAAAATAGGGCCCTGTCGTCATAACGATGACATCATCAACTTACAACCAAAATTTTCCAAACAACCCTGGTGAACACCAACCCACATGATCCGAACGTTGATGTTCATGTGAGTTTTGGTTTAGGAATTATATAGAAATACCCCTTCGCGTAAACTGTGTTCGTCGAATAGCTTGTGAGAAATAGGAATAATTGAGCTTTTGAATGACGTAAAGAATTTTGCCAGGTTTCTTTTCGGACAAAACTAAAAATTGAAAAATTTAAACAGGTTTAAAATTGACTTAGCTTAGCATCCTATTTCCGTTCCGCACCACCTCAAATTAAGCTTTTTTATGGTACCTAAAATAAGGACGTCAGCTGTCAAGTTTTGTTGGCAATAATAGTTCATAACAGATATATATTCCTTTACTGACACCAAGTCGGAATCAGCATGATGTGTAACACAATGGCCCTCCGCCTCGAAAAAGCAGGTCTATACTTTCGAGTCAGCGTTGTTCGTCCAGTGATCTCAAAAAAAGTTCTTCGTCTCTGGGAGAGCGATTTTTGCCTTGATATCCGAAAAAAAAGGTCAGCGCATCGGAGTACCCGATTTTTGTCAATTCTCCAACAGCTATACCTGAAATAAGACTTTTTTGAACCAAGCAGCCAATTTTTCGAATAGTTCTGTGGCCCATCGCAAAATCTCCTATGGCCCACTGGTTGAGAAACCCTGGGTTAGACAAATGCAGAGTGCTTGGGCATACAAACGAACGAACCAAAATACATATAACTAAAGTTGATCTTCTTACCTGAATAAGCTAGGACTAAGTCACGATTCAACTCTTGCAGCCAATCGATAACAAAAAGACTTTCATCATTGCAAACTTCAAGACGTGGTGCATGATCAGTAGCTATACATCTCAAATAGCTAGAGGAGCTTTCAATTTTAAGATGTAGTGGTAATACATTATATCAGATGAAGAACTGCAACTTTATAGTGCATACACGGAAATGATAGGCCAAGCAATTTACATATTATAACGTGGTTTCTGAAAATGAAAAATATTACAGTATAAAGGTTTACGAGTGTAATTCCTGCATAAGCAATTCGCATAAAAATCAGGTGTTGCAACTAACAAAGAAAGCAATCAAGCAGCTGTGATTTTTTGCTCGATTTTTCTCTAAAAATTTTTTGATAAATAATTAAACCAAATCACCCAATTTAAGCTTTCCATAACTTTTCACAAAATTTCAGACAGTTACTGCATATTTCTGACTCCCAATAAGAGTTTTGTAAAGTTGGTGTCAAGACAAAGTAAAGAGGCAGAATTGTAAATTTATCTGCTTTTCAAGTAATATTAAGTTGCATTCACACGGAAGACTTTCAGCAGCCAAAATCGGCATTTTGTATTTTTTCATCTCAAATCGACGAGGTCACTTGCACAGCGCAAGATTCACGTGAGAGTTTGTCGAGAGATATCGCCGGACACGCCCCCAAAACAATCAAATCGCAGCAGTCACTCACATGGGAGAAATTTTAACGCGATGCTTGCCTGTGATGCAACCGGCAGAAGTCACTTACACGTTGAGAGTGGTAGCGATTCTCGCAAAACCAAGTGGGCAGAAGAGTCGCTATCGCACTGGCTCGTTAATACCAACCGAGCAGTTGGTAGAGCGGTAACACGTTCGTCTCTGAAGCGGGAGGTCGGAGGTTCAAATCTCGGCCCGGTCAAATAGGACACTGTGTTGCCAACGGCTCGCCACCGCTGCAACATTTCTTGAAAAGGAGCTGTGTTGCCCACAGGCGCCATGACGTGGAGATGGGCCACACCAACTCGTTACACCAGGGTTTCCAACCATGACCGGTGGATCACTTGTGGCCCGCGAGGCACATTTTAGAGGCCAGCAAGCCCTTTTCGAGGAGTTGATATATTTAATGCGTTCAAATAATGTGCCGAAAAAAAATGGACAAGTTGACCAGTGTTTGTACTGACGGATCTCCAGCTATTTATCAAGAATCACTCTGCGAAAAGTCATTACCGATGAAAAACGTCATGTCCGTGGTCGTGAAATGTACGAATGATATACGAGCTGCAGCTTTGAAAAGAAGAGACTTTCGACAATTGCTGAACAGGGTGGATAAACAGTACGGTAACTTCCTCTTCATACAGAAGTGAGTTGGCTTTTGTGGGAGAAAGTACCAGCCCGATTCCTCGCCGTCAAGAACCACGTGTATAATTTCTTAAATGAGAAGATGTTGCCGGAAGAACGACAAAAGCTAATAGAGTTATACCAGGCGCCTACTGTCGCTCCAGAAGTACTGGTTCTAGTTTAATTACACCAACATTTCGAAATCGATAACACTTCATATTATGCATTGTATATCTGTGTGTTTTCTACTATAAAAATCACAATTAAAGGCTTTTATTTGTGTTTCTCATTTACTTTTGCTACGGTGCTACTAAACTATCTTCGTTATAAAGCACCAATATCCACACTAATGATGAATCAATGAGCAGCGAATGCACTTGCTAAACGCTCCGCAATTAAGTATAGTGCGGAGGATGAATTATTACAAACAGTGCAAAAAACGTGACTTCAAGTCAAAACTTACTACTGGCGTTATTCCAGCTTAAACGCGCCTAAAAACCACTAAAATTTAACGAATGGTTCAACTAAAACTGAGAGCATAGTTTGATTAGAAACAGCATTTTCATAAAGAATGTTTAATTACAATGCATTGCAGCCAGTGTTGTTTTCCTCGACACAACGGTGATTATTTTAACCGCAAGAAATACCAGTAGCCTACCAGCAATCTCGGGTCAGAAAAAAAAAGCAAATGCTAACACATTTATAGCCAACAAAACCAGTGGATGGTACTTGTAGACAAGGTGCTGGAACCAAGAAGCGAGTACAAGGCGTGAGCCTATACTGCTAGCACATCCATTTCCAAAATAAAAAAATCGTCCAAACGCCATTATTTTGAATTCATTGTCTTAGCTATTCTAGGGTTCTCATATTTTTAACTTTCATTTTTGTTGTGCCAGAATGTTGGTAACAACAAAATTGCTTACTTAATGTATTATAACAGCAAAAAATCAATTAATGTACTGCTATGTGTGTACGACTCAGTTCATAAAGAGTTAAAATCCTGCTAGATTGGCTTCACTGTTATCAGCTCTTGATTGCCGTATCTACAGTAAACCAGTGCAAACATCCACAAGCAAATAATTCCTTACGCGTTTCAAATAAGTAGTAAATTTCGTATCGAAATCACAACAAAATACGGTAGAAGCACTACACACTGTTTTGTAGTATGACCATTTTATGAAGTAAATTTAGGATAATCGCAGCCAGCGATTCGCAAAATATTCGTGCATTGCGCTATGCCTAGGCGACTCGTAAATTGCTTACGATTTGCTGTTTACACAAGCACGGCTTTGCCCTGGTACTCTCGAGATGTTGAAATCGCCCTCGTTTAAGTGATCACGAGCGAGAATGATTCTTGCATCGAGTCGCGTAAAATATAATCGGCGTCGCAAGCGATTCTTGCCAGACGCGATCGCTGTAAGCGAGTCTCACCTAGTGTGAGTAACCACTCTGCGAGATAGATTTTTACGCGTAAAAAATCCGAATCGCGTCGCATAAAAGTCGCCCGTGTGAATGCAGCATAAGACAGCTCTCAAAAGTTAAACTTTTGTCACAAAACTGACAAAATAGCAACACTAAAACAAGAAAAAAGTTGTTAAATTTGAGCTACAAAATCTTAAAAATTGCAAGACGAAAAAGTTCATCTTTGATGAGAATGCATCTCGGATTTTTGCCAAACTTTTGGTTAAAAGTAAAAAACTTGACCTGAATGCCACTTTAAAACACCATCAAAAGCATCATTTACAAAATTTTAAGTTACAATACACTACGTTTCAATAAAAACATTCAACTGTACTCAGTGTACAGCAAGAGCAAGATTATTGTTTTGAAACTACAATAAGCAGAAAATTTATGCAATATAGATTTTACGGAGTAATTTTAACATGAAGGCAGAACATAATTCAGCTGCAAAACGCTAGCATAAAGCAATTCGAAATAATCATAAACAACAATAAAAATCAGCTTCTTTTGCTAATGCTTAGCTACTGTAAATTGAAGTAAATACAAAAACTCGTCACTATAAGCCAGCACAGCATATACGGTATACATTACGCAATTAAACCAACGGCATACTGGTACAAAAAACGACAGTGGTGCTACAACCAGCACATTTTTACTCAAAAAGATTTATTATCAAATAATGACGAAGTGACCGCTGTAAACTGGCCTCTAACAAACTCTGTTCCAAGATGGTTTTTGGTCACTTTGCGATAATCAGGTAACTGGTTTTGAACAAAAAACACTCTAACAAGAAAATAATTTGGATAAAATAAGAGAAGAAATCACTAAAAGTTTGATATTTTCACAGCATAAACCACTAACCTTCAAACACAAAACTGTGATGTTTCAACCAACACCACAAACAGTAGTTCTTTATGGACATGAGCCCACTGTACAAGCTAAATATCCGTTACAATTTTGTAGCCTGGTAGTGCTTCAAGCATTGAGCATTCTGTCAAAAGACATGATGCTTACAAGCGTATTAGAGCAACGCCATTACTACACTTCACACTTTCAGCCCTAAAATTCTGATCATTTTGCTACAAAGTTCAGATCTCAAACACATGATGATTCATATTTCCAAATAAGAAAAAATAAATTCTGTTACTCATTACCCTGAAGAGACTGTTAATTAATTTTAAGGTAGCACTTTATAATTAGGTTCTACTCAATTTTACTCAAAAAGTTCAAATATTCCATTCAACTGTAAGTAAATTGTGCAAAAGTTAGAATAATCATATTCAAAGTTTTTACGAGCAATTGCACCAATTTCCATAAAAAAATGCTTCAATATTGTGCATGATTTGCAATATACTAATTCAATTTTAACCGAAAACCAATTCTAATGTTCAGCATTTAAATAAATAGTATAACAAGCATGCAGTGCAGTTCACAGCAAGTTCGTTCCAAACTGAAACCAAAATGCTCACATTAACGACTGCTTTAGTTTGCCATTCAATACATGAGTAGCTTCACTGACGCATTTATCATTGGCTGCTTTCAAAAGTTCAATAAAAGGAGCTGCTTTGCCAGTATGGAGAAAAGCAGTGATTGGAAATAATTCCAACAACTCTTGATCTTTTTTGGAAGTTAAAAGGCAGAGTTGTTTCAGAGATGGCATATATTTTTCTACTGTATTAAACTTCTTGGCAACAAAAAGTATTGCAGGATGGGTGTGGGAGCTGGAAGACCGTACAGGAACAAACAAACAGTCTTGGAAACACTGTGAAAATACCCATAAAATTTGGGCAGTTAATCTCATAAGGGCAGAAGGTAGAACAAATAAGGCAATGCCATCTTTAGCAAGGTATTTGGTAGCATAGTAAATGCAGTTTACAAGCTTGAAACGAATGCTTATTTCAGGCCATTTCACATTTGTGGTACATGGAACGACAAAGTTTGCAAAAATCAAGTCCACTTTTTCAATAGGCTTCATTAAAAAAACGTTATCTACATATGGCACTTGAGTAAAACGTAGAGTCAAATTTGAGATGATAATGTCGCTAACCCAACCTGTGTGGAACGAGTCGGAGTCTTCTATATTTATAACAACAGCAAAGCCATTTGAACAACAAGCTAAAATCATCAACTCTTCAATTAACTGCTTGTCATCAATGGTAGTGTCAGAATCAGCATCTTTCAGTGCAAACGATTTAGCAGACAGCTGTTCATGAGCATGCTCATATTGCATGATAATATCAGTGGTACAAAAAAGTGAAGAGTGAATATCTTGCACAGGTTTACCTAACACCAGTTGGGCCGTGTCCCACCAAAACGTTTTTTGGATTCGTGGCAACCACTTAAGTTCCGAGGCAGCCCAGCATTGAATTCCATGGTCGTTTTCAGCCATTTGTATCTCCTGATCATTGTCAGTTGCTTTTCGCTGAGTGAAAGATCCTTCCAATTTTGGTCGAAGCTTGATATTGGATTTAACATTTGAACGAAGAACACCATTTGAAACAATGCATTGATGAGCCGGCACTTTTTTAATATCACAAATGTCAAAAAATTTTTGAGTCACGATTTCTTGAAGATTTTTCATGTCACTTTTAAATTCTGCATTGACATTGTGATAAAAATGTATATTTCGCTGAATAGCAGAAATTTGATGTTGCGTAAAAAACTGCACGCATTCAACATGTTGCTTCAAAAAGGATTTGGGAATATTTGAGATTGGAATGATTGAAACTTCTTCTTTGATAAAAGAATGAAAAGGAAAGTGCTTCTTGAGTTCAGAAATAATACCACTACAATTCTCAGAACCACAATAATTTCGAGCAACAACATAAACTTCTGAGTTACCTGCTTTACTGGTAGCAGGTTTCATTACTGTTACACTACCAAATAAACAGCTCAAAATATACATGAACATAACTGAGTGAGCTTCAAACAAAGTAAACATTTTAATCACTAAAGTTCCATCACGTGATAGGACTATTAGGGCACTAAGCAACTCTGTAAAATGCAAAGGAGCAACAATGGCTTCTTGTTCGCTAGGCACATCCTGGCAATTAAGGCTACCATCGCCTGTCACCAACTTTATTGGCTTTTTGTGAAAAGCTCTATGGCACTTGATCTGCAAAGAGGAAATAAACTCAGCGTCAAAGACATCACCAGTGTTGTCTTTTCCGAAACACCAGGACTTGAGTGTTCGAGAAATAAGGCGATCATCTACAATGCAAGAATCCAAAGCATTCCCTTCATAGTACGGATTTAGTGTATTAGCAATCCATGAGTGGGAAAAAGAAATCTGTCTTGATGATTTAAGATAATGATTCAAGGAACATATGAAACCACCTGGTGCTTCACATAAATGAACCGAACATAAACCACTTTTAGCATTGGAAGGAACAACATTTCCATACGACAAAAGCTCATAAAATTTACACCAAGCCTGAGTAGAAAGCTCAGGATGAATCGACTTTCGTAACTGTGGTAAGATTTTTGCACTTGCATTAGTAAAATTAGTATGACTGCTCCATTCAAGTATGTCAAAGTCATTTAGAGATGATTTGACTGCATTTAACTTCTGCTTTAATGACAGCAGATGTTTCAATTCCTCGTCAACATCATGACTGCCAGAGTCACCAGAGCCAATTTTTCTTGAAGACAAATTTAATTTCCATGGTTTCACAGAATTATTTTGGTAATCATATCGCTTTTGAAATAATTCCTCAGACAAAACAGGAATATCAATGGAGTCGAAACTTTCCATTCATACAGCTCGAGGCAGAAGTCCAATTCTACATCATAATCAAATTGAAACAATACATAATTATGTTCTTGCAGACTAAGCTCATAGTTTATACTTTCAAAGTCTTAAAGTTTCAACCTGCAGCAACAAATCTTGCTTTAAGTAAATTGCTACTTGTTGGCTTCAATAAAACATTATTTTATTAAGTATGGGTTAGGGCACCGGCGAAGTCAGAGGGGGGGATTAGGGGGACCAGTCCCCCCCCTTTCAAAAGTGCACAATTTCACAAAAAATAGTTAAAAAACATAACATGTCAAAAAAATAATTTAAAAACGCTCAACTCGAGTGTAATTATACCCTGAGTTGAAAATAAGCAACATCTAAATTTTCACTATTTTTCAAAAATTTTTCCAAGGTCATTAGCTTTTGTATCTTTAAAAAATTTCAACTTTCTAGCTTGTATTGTTTCCAAGATATTCGAGTTGAAAAAACGTTTGCAGCAAAAAGGCAAAGTGAATCATTGTTAACGCATCAATGGAAATGAGTTACAATCATAAAATCAATTTTGGTAAATATGATTGAAAAAAGTATCTATTACGTCACATTAATATTACAATCGCGCGTACAAACTTTGTTTTATTGAAACAAGAATTTAGCCACCTTGGTTTTTTGGCAGAAAGGGTAGAAACAAAACCCGGAAAGTCGGAATGCTTGTATAGTCAGTGCTGATATTTATTAAAAATATTTGATCATTACGTAGCCCGTATCGCGCTGTTTTGGAATGATGATGTCTTGTCAGCATACCGCATTGCTTTTGCGGTAGAACGCAAACGAGGCAGAAAGCAGCGCACGATTTTGCACCCAAAAACGCAATCCATTTTGTTTCAAAACTCATCATTTTCCAAAAAGCAAAATCAGATACCTGTGAGAATTTTGGGCAGCCGAGATCTGACGTGTATCAGTCCATGAATTAAATGTCACTATAATGAACAGTAGCGTAGCCAGGGGTGGAGACGGGGGGCTATAACCCCCCCCCCCCCCATTGGCATGTGGACCAAAATGCAAAATGAGAAAAACACTACGTTTCTAGCACTTTTGAGGCTGTATTATGCTCTAGAGTGGACTAAGTCGTGATTTAAAACATCTTTTGAAAAATTGATTTCGGGGGGGGGGGGCTAATTTGTCAAAAACAAAACTAAAAAATAAATAAAAACTTTGAAAAATGGTCAAAAATAAGCAATCAAATTTGATCGCAAGTGTAAAAATGCTAAACATAGGTGTCATCAACAAATATACTATAAACTACATAAAAAGGGGGGAGGCAATTCAGTATTAGTTAATTACCAATCATTTCTCTCAAATCTTTTTCATTAGCCCCCCCCCTTCCCCGCAATTATTTTTCTCAATAAACTGTATTCGAAATAGATTACTCCATGTGAGTTTGATTGAACTATTTGATTTTATGATTTACCAGCATCTAAACAAGAGAACTAACATTTTACCATTAGCCACCTCCCAAATAGCCCATTTATGCCACCAGTTTAATCACGTTTGCACTGCCAATTTCTAAGCCACGGTTTAAAAGCATTATTTTTTAATCAAAATAGCCCTAAAATGAAGTTATTTTTGCAAAAAAAAATGCTAAATTTTCGAGCGTTGGAGGCTCTTCCCCCAGACCCCTGTGCCTCCGGCGGCTGGGGGCTTCGCCCCCAGACCCCCAACATAGCCCCCCATTGCGGATTTCTGGCTACGCGCCTGATAGTGAAATCATATTTCGACCCCAATAAATTGAGAGAATATTTTAATTGAAAAGTCTCGAAAAAAAACACTATGTCCTGAAGGAAAGCAAATCTTTTTTAAGTGTACGACTCTCGATATATCTTTAACATCTTAATTGACTCTTTAACGTCTTAATTGATGGGAGGGCGCTCACTCTCGATGGGGAAAGCGTCCCCTTTACAACTTAAGTACTGTTGTATTGGGTCCGTTTTACACATCACGCGTATTTATACGAATAAATATATGCATATCATTTCATTCCATGCATTTTGCCCGTTTTTCATTTTTTAGCATTTACATTGAAAAGGATATCAGACGTAATTGGACTATACCGCTTTTGGAGCTCTACGTTTAGACCAACAGCTTCTTAGAGAACCCGTTAGCCTGAAAAACGGCAGAGTCAATATACTGCTCAAAAAGTTTTTGTAGTTTACTAAAAGCGAAGCTACGATGTCAGTTTGATCCTCTAATTTTATTTTTAGCTGCGGTTGGGGGAACGACTGGTTTGCATTAATGTTACAATTTTAAACTGCTCCATGTTAACTGTTTATCACAGTGAATAGTACGTTAATTATTTTTAGGAAATCTTTTTCGATCAATTTCTATGTCCGTATAGCTCTGTTGATTTGTAACAGTGTTCTCGTTGTCTATCAGAGCAGTGAGTCCGACGACATTGTCCAAATTGTGTCGAAGTTGTAACTGAATACTCTGATTGCAAGCAAAAAGTCGCACAGACGCCTTCCGCCTACTCTCGATCTACACTGTGCCTGAAATCGTGAGCGCAAAAGTTCGTCTTTAGTTTACTTGAACCAAAATTTGGTACGCCCAGCGTATCACCTTACCAGCATACAAGCAGTTACTTGTTTTAAACAAACTAACGACTTGCCCGTACATTTGCGATTTTACAGACAGTGTTGGTCGGGCCTAAAACTTCTCTTTGGAAGCATTGTACGCAGATTTCGGCGCCATTCAAACTTCGTTCGCGGGCGTGCTGTATACAAATAACCCAATGTATTTTGTTTTGACCATTTTTTCGCGAATGCCGCGTTCTTTGAGACAGTTAACCACGCACATACGGTAACAAATGGTCGATCGCTATCACATTATTCTTGCTTAATGCTTAGATCTCTATTTCCTACCAATGAAAATAATAACGGTACAGTAATCAATTAACAAAACTTTGCATAATTTGTGACAATATATTCTATTTGAAAGTTGAAATATTATTATGCCAGCTTGCCTGAATAATAACGGCAATCTGCGACTTTCTCGTATGGCCTACGTTAAGAAAACGCGTTTTTTGCGTGCGCTGTTGCATCATCAAATAAAATAAAATTGTAAAACCAGGTGAAACCACTTTTATCCTCTATCACTTATCTTTTTTTTTATTCATCTGTTGCACAAACGACGGTAAGACTCCTGCCTGTTATCGCTAAACCTTTGTAATTTGTTACAATTTGCCTAAATGAAAAGTTTCCGATTTGCACGTGCTTTAATAATAACAAAAAAAATTTAGTCCCCCTTTTTTTTATTTCTGGCTGCGCCGGTGGGTTAGGGTGTAACCCAACAACCAACTTGTTTACTGGTTAGTGATTGTGGTTTGTAATTTGGCCTAACTTGATAAATGAAAAAAACTTTGGTTGAGCAGGCTACACTCCCCATTTTTAAATCGACACCCCTCCTGAACCACCAATCTCTCGAATTTCATTTAGTGGTCATAGAGACACAACTTTGGTGCCAAAAGTTGTAGGATACCCAAGTTTATATCTAACTTTCTAACATACTATCACTCTAAAATGTTTTATTTTAGTCATTAAATGAGAATAACCGTTTTTGACACCAAAATCTTGTTATAAAGTGATAAACATCAATTCTGTAGCCTTCAACAAGAATGATATGTTTGCTGTGAGTTAAAGCACCACCAACAATAAATCATTTAAATCACAGATTTTTGTTGCAGACAACACCAGTTGAATAGAGTGATACTAAAACATACTGTTCAGGAGCACAAGAACTGCAGAAAAACTGCAAAGACTGCACAAAAGCTGAAAGAATCTCAACCCTAGCGATCCTTTCAGTCCAGGATGTTTTAGTAGTACTGTAAGTTTAATACACTTCAGTTTAGCTCACTGCAATGTCAAAAATTGTTTTTCCAGAAAGGTTAGAGTTGTCTGCAGTTATGTTAAATGGTGCTTGTTTAGAATAGGCATAGATGAACATTTGAAAGATAAGCCGAATTACGAGACCTCTAGGAACAAGCGATGTACAACACTACTGCTTTCTCTGAAATTTCTTAGTTAAGGTAGTTTGGCTAGCCTAGTTGCTAATGCGGTAACATCTAAAATATCGTACTCCCATACTCATTTTTGAAGGCTACGATATAACCAGATAAAGCGCATGATAACGAATCCAATTGAAATGATAACTAGTTACTGACCACCACAATTTATCACGCCCCAACAGATTGTTTCGTCTTAAACAGACTGTTGGGGTATGACAAATTGTAGTGGTCAGTAACTAGTTAATATCTTATGCAGTATGCACTATATAATTTTGAAATTAAAAAGTTGCTATGTCTCGCCAGATTATTCTACCCAAGGTGTGCGTTATGAAGGAGGTTACTACTAGTCGACTTACTAGACTGTGCAGCAGTTTCTTAAGATTTTAATGACTAACAACCACATCCACACCACCAATCATCATTTGTCGCATTGAACGTTGTTGATCTAGTAGGTGTTGATTTCTCTTGAGGGAACTTGCTTCCTGGCCTAAACAAACTGACCGTAATTTTGTTTTAAGTTTGTTTGTTTTGTATGTTTTTGTATTGCTCAGGCAAATAAACTGTTTTTCTATTCTATTCTCTTGTATTAATCCTTGAAGACATGAAGTGGATTAATCCTTGAAGACATTGTTCTCCACTGATTAGTGCAGGGAATATTTTCTTCATTGATGGTATGGTCAAAGGATAATTTGCATTTGCATGAGCAAATATCAAACACTTCATTGCATTGCTTTTTGAAATTTGCAACTAGTTCAGAGATTAAGATCCCTCTTTGGGCTGTGCTTTCAAACTGGAAAAGACATTAATACCATATTTGATCTTTTCGTTAAGTCTTCGATAAGATAGCAAGCAAAATTCCATGTCTCGTGTATATATGTCTTCCTCTACAAAGCTTGCAACATCATACATAGCTGGTTTGAAATTGGGACCTTTGCCAACTTCTAGTTCTTTTTGTCTCCAATTATATCCTTGTTTAACATTTTGTGGACTAGATAATTTTCAAAACTTACTTAGCTCTATAATGCACACCTCGGTTACAATATTCTGGTAATACATTGCAACTTTTTAATTGCAAAAAATGGTGTATAAAACAAATATTGTAGTCTTCAAAAACCTGCAAAAATGAGCAGTGAGTATTTTAGAGGTTACCCCAAAAAACAACACGCCAGCTTGTACTAAGAGGTCTCACAATAGGCCAATCTTTCATATGTTCATCTATGCCTGTTCTAAACCAGAACCATTTTCAACATAACTGCAGACAACCTTTCTGGAAAAACAATTTTTAACATTACAGTGAGCTAAACTGCAGTGTATCAAACTGACACTACTACTAAAACATCCTGGACCGAAAGAATCGCAAGGGTGGAGATTCTTTCGGCTTTTGTGCAGTCTTTCAGTTTTTCTGCAGTTCTTGTGCTCCTGTACAGTATGTTTTAGTTTCACTCTATTGAACTAGTATTGTCTACAACAAAAATGTATGGTTTATTGTTGAAGGTACTTTACCTTACAGCAAACATGTCATTCTTGTTGAAGGCTACCGAATTGTTATTTATCTCTAAATAGCAAGATTTTGATGTCGAAAACAATTTTTCTCATTTAATGACTAAAACAAAACATTTTAGATTGATAGTACGTAAGAAAGTTAGATATAAAATTGGATATTCACCAACTTTTGACACCAAAATTGCGTCTCTATGAGACTATGACCACTAAACCATGAGATATGAGAAATTGGTGGTTAAAAGGGGTGTCAATATAAAAATAGGGGGGTGGCCTGCTCAAACAATTTTTTTTTTACAAAAAATGTTTTTCATTTAACAAGTTAGGCCGAATTACAAACCACAATCACCAGCCATCATCAGTTTTCAAAAAAAAGTGATAAAAGTGTTACACCCTAGTATGGGTAAACCAATTGCTGAAGATAACTTCCTCCCACAACTTGAGACTTTGCAAAAAGTATTCTTCAGTAATGGTCAGACTCAGATTGTTGGTGTCTACGAAATTCAAGAACTTTTTTGCCAAGTTACACTGTCTTGGATAAGCAATCAGCATTTAAACTGCATGTGTTTAGATATGGAATAGAACCCATTGTTAATGTTTGGAATACCAGTAAATCTAAACTTGCTGCTAAAGTGCTAGGATTGGCTTATCTGGTTACTGACTTCTGACCTGTTGTTAGTGCAAGGTTTGGAATCATGAATCACTGATCAGGGATTGTGCTCTATTTATGGAGAATATAAGAAGGACTAATTGTTGTGCTATCTGATTCCTACTGTACACCAACTACCATTAATCTTGCAATCGAACTTGTTAACAGTAATTCTGTAAAAACAGTTGTAATAAACACTAGAAAATCGTAGGCCTACTCAGTTGTTGCCACACTCAAAACATGCAATATTACATATATCAGATATAGCGGGTTCAATCTCTGCCTCTTTTACCCTAATGATGTCAAAATTTGGTGAAAAGAACAAACCTCGACTTGCACGCCCACAGATAAAAAAGAAAAGATAGAAAACCATCCATTTGAAAATCTGATTCACTCAAACATGAAACAAGGCTGATACCCTGATAACAAGATATGGAGCAATGCTGACACCTAGCACATCACTTAAAACATTAGGCTAACACAAAAACAAGTTGAAGCGTTCAGAATTTAGTTCACACAGATAAATCATTTCTGATTTGACTGTCTGGGTGACTGCAGCATTTGCACAGCCTATGCCAATCATGATCAATTCCTTCGCACCACACATTGTCAGATTTCGGCTGTGCAGGCATTATTCATCTTCAACTTGTCGATGCTTATTGATTGATGATGAAAAAGCACAAAGTGCTTAAACTACTTTTTTCATTTATTATTGATTTGTAATAGAGTATCAGATTCATATTAAATGCAATGATATTAAAAGCAAGCTTAGCCTCTTTGCACTATTGCAGATGACACAAAGTTATATTCAAAAATCTCTTCACTACATGACTACATAAACATGCAGACCTGCGACAGATCTTGATACAATTTAAGCATAGTCAAACAAATGGAAGTAGGATTTTCAGTTTTCACCCTCAGAAATGTCACATTTTAAGGCTGGGGTAAGAACCGCCAACTTTTGAATACACTATTAAGAACTTGTTAAAACATAAACAAGTGCAGAGTGTGAACCAAGTAGACCAAGTGAAAGATCTCGGTGTGATGTTTACTGAAAATTGAAATTTTCCTTCCACACAAACAATATTGTAGTGAATGCTAATAAAATAGAACAGTAATCTTAAATAAGACTAACTACCAAATGTTGTTTAAAGCTTAGGTTCAATCAAAACTTGAATATAGCAATACCTGATCCTGATACTGTGTGGTGGTATAACACTAAAGCTGAAGAACAATAAATTGAGGCAGTGCAAAGACGAGCTACAAAAATGTTACCTGGCTTCCAAAAACCTCACTTATCCTGAATGTATTAAAGCTCTCAACTTACCCAGTCCACACTCCCTAATCGCAGGCTGCATGGGGATTGCAATCAGGTGTACAAATATCTTAAGGGTCATTTTGATGTTAGTTTTTGAATTTACTACCAATCATTACTGAACCTAAGCATTGTGCTAAAGTTCATGAATATAAACTGCATAAATTATCTTATAATACTAGAATAAGAGAAAATTTATTTTGCCAGGCGGTTTGTTAGGCCTAATAATTGAAATGTTCTTCTGCAAAAAACTGTGTCTGCACCTTCTCTAAATCTGAAATGCATTCAAAAATGCCAAAGAAAAGTTTTGGGAAAACTGCCGATTTAATTTGATCCCAAACCACAGAGCAGACTGTGAGCTTTGTGATGATAGCTCATACGTAAATCTATTGTTTGAAGACTAAGACTGCATACCAGTACTTACTGTATTGAAACTTCATAGTAAAATGTATGAAGTGGCTCGGCACACAGAATGTGCACAATTTAAAAAAAAAAAATTTCAGAGACGTCACTCATTTTCGGAAATTTTTATTTTGATTAGGTATTACAGTTCTAGGTCTGAGTTAGGGTTCAGGGTTTAGGTTAGGGGTTGCGCTAGGCTTAGGATAAGGGTTAAGGTTTAAGATTAGGTTATTTTAGGCTTTATTATGAAATGTCTGCAAGCACGGAATGTGTGTCAAGCCTTTTCCTAACATGTAATACTGCATTTCTTCAACCTTCCCTCCATAGGAAAAATTGAGTGTTATAAGCCATGAGATATACTTTAGACTTAGCCCACAGACTGTATTATTATCTAATGCATTTGCATAATACAATCTTCTTCCGCTTGCACTGCATAACTGATAAGTAATGGTATTAGCTACAGTACCTATCAGCATATAGGCCTAGTGTACAGTAAGCCTCATAATTTGTAAAGGTACAAATCTGAGAGATACCACTGCAGGAAGTTCAGTAAAAACATTTAAATCATTTAAAATTAAAAAAAAAAATTTTTAAACCACCACTGCAGTCTGAGTCTGTGTCCCCCTAATGGGTTCGGCATGTGGGGTAGAACTAAACAAAAACAGAAACAAAACGGTAATATACTTCAGCACATCAACCACATCTCCCCAACCCCTTACTGGAAGCTCTGTAGTGGGCACGAGCCCAGGCCAGCCCACTGGGGCTAACCATGGCACACACTGGCTAGACCAGTAGCCGTAACCCGAGTCGGCGATGAGAGGCCGCGGCTGGTACAAAGCACTGTAAGCACTAACTATGGAGTAGGGCAGACCCTTTTATGGCCGTTTTTTAATTTCAACTTGCATGGGTGTTAGATTTTTGCCTTGAGCCAAAAAAATGGAAATTTCAATTTTTTTTTCAGTTGGACCCCGTTTAGATACTGCCCCTGGGGCTTTTTTGCATTGCGCCCCTCAAATCTTTGAATACTCATAAAATTGGAATTACTAGTGCCAGATACACAATGTTGGTACCATCTTTGTTGTTTTCAGGGAGGAAGACAATGGTGATCTTGAATATAGCATTCGAGTTACTTTTAAGTTTTTGAATTTTTCTTACAGCTTAAGTTTTCGACAAGCGCATTAATTTTTTTTAGCATTTTTTTCAAGTTTTAATGCAAATCTTTGTATGAAATGATGTATTACAGAAAAAATACAATTAGCTGATAGCAATGCTAGCTTTGATTTTATTGACTGGCATGAGAAGCTTTTCTTGGGATGTAGTAGTATTTTTTCCAATCCATGCTTTTTTCTTTCCACAATAACACACAGTGCTTCACCAATCGTTTTTTTTGAGCCAGCAATTGGTGTTGTTGTCAACTTTACAGCTCGTTCCACAGGCTGCGAATGATTTGGATAATTTAGGTAAAGTGGTTGCTTAACAAATTGTTTTATATCTGAGCAGGTTTTGATTAATGGAGGCTCATACAACACTAAATATCCTATTTTTGGGGGGGGTAAGATAGGTGACACTATTACCATGGCCGTTGTCTTTAAAGTGCTACCAGTGTATGATGTTGCTGCAAAGTTACACCTGTACACAGAACAGCTCTTCTGCGCACCTAGCGGTGTGTAGTCTAAATAACTTAAGGACCTATACTTTACTAATAAGATAGCTAGTCGTGTGTCCTCCTGAATCTGATAGTCTAGAGACTGGAATCCAAGGATCTGAGAGCGACGGGAGCGCAAGATAGGGCTGTACACCAGACAGCAGCCACCTAAACGAATCCAGGCCACTAACGAAACCTCCAGCTCAAACTCCAAACAGCCAGAAATACCGGTAAAACTATAATTCACAATCACAATACTACAGTACAGGACAGGACTCACACGAAAGAATAAAAACAGCAACAGCAGTTCTCAACTACGACAAGAAGGTAAAAGCAAAAACCGACTGGCACTACGGTACTTAATAAAACTGTAAAATCAGGCAACTTACTACACCAGTACAGGGGTTAGCCAACCTTCACTACACTGCAAACAAACCTATATCGTACACTAAACTTATTCGTAACCTGTTGCTTTACTCGTTTACATTATCTTATTATCTTATTTATAAAAAAGGAACAGGTCCCCAGTCAAAAACACACCAGATAATCCACATAAAATCTAGCCGCAGCTCAGCCAGCCAACTCCTCAAAAGTTCGTTTCAAATTAACAGCTATGCGCATCAGTGATTTTAGTGGTGCGCTAGAGAGAATAAAAAATTAAATTATTGTTTTGTCCAACACCTGTTTAGATGAAATTTTTGAACTGGGTATCTTTCTTTCTCCTGATTTCCTTGTTTAGCATATCTGGTTTTCTACAACTGTTAGGTAGCACTTCAATCACTTATCTGCCTTCCAATAAGGCTAGTGTTTTATCAGCATCTGAATTCACACATAACCTATCCTGGAAGCCCACCAAAATTTTCAAACCACACTCGAGGGCATTTTCTGCATGTGCCATCGTACTCTTTTCGCAAATCACTCTGATCAAAGTCTGACAATAATGTCACCAGAAAGAGGATTCTCAACCATTATCACACTTGCACTGCACTTAGCTAAACCGTATTGGACTAGCATCACTAAGCATGGACAATAGACACCATATATTACATCACATAAGCAATTTACAACATTAATACCCTATATGCATATTTCAAACTTGTTAAGTATCGTCAGGCATACAAAACTACGTACATGCCTAAGTACTACAAAATTTGAACCCAAAATTAGCCTACTTGCCAGTAAAGCAAATTGCGATAAACAAAGCTAGTCAATGCCGATACAAATAAATGAGAATCCTCTTTCTGGTGAGTTGATTGTCAAACTTTGATCAGAGTAATCTGAGAACAGGGTACGATGGCACATGTAGAAATGCCTTTGTGTGTGGCTTGAAGGTTTCGGTGGGCTGCCAGGATAGGTTATGTGTGAATTCAGATGCTTATGAAATACTACTCTAATGGGAAAGCAGACAAGTGAGTGAGGTGCTACCTAACAGTTGTACGAAATCAGATATGCTGAAAACGGGTCTCAGGAGAAAGAATGATACCCAGTTCAAGAATTTCATCTACCCAGGTGTAACTTTGCAGCAACATCATACTAACAGGATATTTAGTGTTGCATGAGCCTCCATTAATCAAAACCTGCACAAATGTTAAGCAATTTGTTAAGCAACCACTTTACCTAAATTATCCAAATCATTCGCAGCCTGAGGAACATGCTGTAAAGTTGACAACAACACCAATTGCTAGCTTAAAAAAGCAGAATGGTGAAGCACGGTGTACTATTGCGGGAAGATAAAAGCATGGATCGCAAAAAAATACTACTACATCGCAAAAAAAGCTTCTCATGCCAGTCAATAAAATCAAACCCATCATTGGTATTTGCATTGCATTAACTGTATTTTTTCTGTAATACATCATTTCATCCAAAAAGTTGTGTTAAAACTTGAAAGAAAATGTTAAAAAACTAATGTGCTTGTCGAAAACTTAAGCTGTAAGAAAAATTCAAAAACTTAAAAGTAACTCAAATGCTATATTCAAGATCACCATTGTCTTCCTTCCTGAAAAACAACAAAAATGGTACCAACATTGCATATCTGGCACTAGTAATACCAATTTTATGAGTATTTCAAGATTTGAGGGGGCGCGATTCAAAAACAGCCCCAGGGGCAGTATCTGAACGGAGTCCAATTAAAAAAAAAAATTGAATTTCCCATTTTTTTGGCTCAAGGCAAAAATCTAACATCCGTGCAAGTTGAAATTAAAAAATGACCCCAAAAGGGTCTGCTCCTATGTTCCCTCTAACTTTATGGCTAGTCGGCCAGTGCCCAAATTAGCTTAAAACAATTGTGCCTAAAACTCTAAAAAGACGTTTACGTGCCCTAAATTTTGTACCAATCCAGTATTAAAGTATACCAAATGTCATATTTCTACGAATTTGTCGAATTTTCTAAAGCTTTGTTTACTATATTACCAAAAATTATTTGCCCTTGCTCCAACAAATCACTGATTCGCTGAAAAAAAATCGGCGTAGTGGGAACACTGGTCTGCTCTACTGCAGAGGCTAAGCATCTTCATCAAACAATGCATGTGCGCCGCTGCACGTCTGTCAAACATAGTATAAACACAGTTAAAAATTCCAAACACCGTCAGAGATACAAAGTGGCATTTTACGTTACCGTGATTAAGTATCTCTCCTCTAACAAAGTTATTCCCCAGCTGGACAAGACTCTTGGCCGAACTGGACAAACCTTAAGGGCTTGTACAGCGGCAGAGGCTTTGTAGGGAATAAACGATTTTTCACTTGTGGTACTTAAAATAAACAAGTGAAAAAATCGCTGAACCCTTGCAGTAAGGATAGCCATAGGCTATCCCTACTACAAGGGTTCCCCTTGTGTGACCACGGAAATCATAACCGACAAGTTTGACGTCCTTCGTGGTCGACTCCTGGGAAATCATAACGACTTCCACTGGCAGTTAGGTGGCCAGATCAACCACCAACCCTGCAGCTACAAAGCAGCTCGAGTCATAAGATGCACAGCGCTGTCCAGCTCTGTGCATCTTATGACTCGAGCTGCTTTGTAGCTGCAGGGTTGGTGGTTGATCTGGCCACCTAACTGCCAGTGGAAGTCGTTATGATTTCCCAGGAGTCGACCATGAAGGACGTCAAACTTGTCGGTTAGTGATTAAGCAGTTTGCGTTAAAAGTGATTTAATTAGGTTGGTGATTCCTCAGTTTATACTTGGCTTTGTGTTGACATTTTGATACAACTTCGGTTCTTTGATTGAGGGTGTTAGCTGGGTTTGCTTGTAATATTGCGATTTTTCTTCTAAACAAAGTTTGCATTTGTTAAAGCCGTTTTGATTGGGCTGTGCTTGTTTTTATACGTTCTATTTTACATTTAGATGTTTGCCGATTTCTATCGCGTTCCAACATGCTTTGGATAGTTCTGTCGAGTGACGTTTATCTTGGTGTCTGAAGATATACTTGTGATTGGTATACCATGTGTTGAATGTGGTTTCGCATAGACCATAACTGTGTTTCCTCTAACTTTATGGCTAATCGGTGAGTGCCCAAATTTTCCTGAAACAATTGTGCCCAAAGCCCTAAAAAGACGTTTATGTGCCCTAAATTTTGTACCAATCCAGTATTAAAGTATACTAAATGTCATATTTCCACAAATTTGTCGAATTTTCTAAAGCTATGCTTACTATATTGCCAAAAATTATTTCCACAAATTTGTCGAATTTTCTAAAGCTATGCTTACTATATTGCCAAAAATTATTTGCCCTTGCTCCAACAAATCGGCGATTCGCTGAAAAAAATCAGCTAAGTGGGAACACTGGGCCATAATAATATTTGGTGATTGTCTCGATCCTTGATACTTGGCTAATAGTACAACCTTTAACCTCTAGAATTGACCACGTCGACTAAAACCAGAAAACAACCAAGACGTTAATTGGCAAATTGAAAATGGCAGTTGATAGTTCCTTTAGCTTCTACAATCGCAGAAAGCAGCACACCAATCTTGAATCACAAACTTCTATTTAAGATTGAAACACAAACCTACTCTCGCAGAGGAAAACTGCCCCACTAACACTTCTTACGACCGACCAATTCAAATCGTAAATACCAAACCACGACCTGCCAATTCAGGTCACAACTACCGGCTACACAAGCCAATCACAGATACACAAACTCGACAAAACTGCCCACAAAACTAATATCTAAAATTATCCAATTCTTAGAATACTAGAATGTAAAACGACCCGCCTATTTATACTACGGCAAAAGCTATCGAATATCCCAGAAAAATCCTTGATATGTCACAACAGAATAGTATCCGAACTTACGATAACAAATTGCAACATAATTATGACATCACAAACTTCAAGTCTGAATATAGCAATTAAGAATGGTAAACAACCAAATAATTCGATAACTGCGGAAGATCGTAGAATATACTAGAACAGAATTATCTCGAATATCTCAAGCATTCTAAATCAAAAAGGGCGTAAAAAATAGTAAAAGCAGTCATGTATACGTTTAAGCACAGAAATTACTCATAACTCAGGCATTCAAAATTATTGTACGTGACAGTGATATTGTCACAGGTTAGCTCGACTTTATATACTAGGGATCTACTGCAGCATTCTCCATTCAAAGGACAGGTGGTATTCTTCTTGCAGTTGCACAACGTGGGTGGACTGGTGGAATTGTGGATGTCGACTTCTATGTATAACATCCTATGCATAACATGTACAACAATCACAAGCATACCTTCAGACACCAAGATAAACGTCACTCGACAGAACTATCCAAAGCATATTGTAACGTGATAAAAATCAACAAACACCCAAAAGTAAAATGGAACATAGAAAAACAAATGCAGCCCTATCAAATGCAACCTTTGTTTAGAAGAAAAATCGCAATATTACAAACAAACACAGCTAAAACCTTCAACCAAAGAACCAAGCTTGTATCAAAATGTCAACACAAAGCCAAGTATAAACTGAGGAATCACCAACCGAATTAAATCACTTTTAACGCAAACTGCTTAATCACTGTGATGTAAAATGCCACTTTGTATCTCTGACAGTGTTTGGAATTTTTAACTGTGTTTATACTATGTTTGACAGACGCGCAGCAGCGCACATGCACCGTTTGATGAAGATGCTTAGCCTCCACAGTTAGTGCTTACAGTGTTTTGTAATAACCGCGGCCCGTCACTGCCAACTCGGGTTACGGATACTGGTCCTAGCTGGTGCGTGTCACGATTAGCCCCAGTGGGCTAGCCTGGGCTCATGCCCACAACAGAGCTTCCGGTAAGGGGTTGGGAAGATGCGGCTGATATGCTGCCTGCTGAAGTATATTATCGTTTTGTTTCTGTTTTTGTTTAGTTCTACCCTGCCTGATGAACCCATTACGGGGAAACAGACTCAGACTGCAGTGTTTTTTTAATTTTTAATTGAACTTCCAGCATTGTTAACTGGCTCTGGCCCATTGTCCATTGAACACTCTGGAAACTGGAAAGACAGTGTACAAGTTATTTGAGAGATACTGTATTGCATTGTTTTAAACGATTTCTACAATTGTCCTTGATATACTGTACTGTAGATGTAAAAGCGATTCCACTCAAGTTAAAGCATCCTTTCATTTATTATTATTTTACTCGGTATAATATGGCTGTGTTGTAGTGTGTTGGCAGTGTTCCCACTAACAGTGTTTCCTATAAGCGCAAAAAAGTGCAAAAAGTGCAAAATTTTTTCCGGCATTTTTGCACTGAAATTTTGCGAATTCCGATGCTTTTTTTCGCGCCAAAAACCGTAGACAGCTGCGGTTCACGGTGTCTCGCTATGGTATGTCGCACAAATCGCGGAGAAAAGTTGTTTAATTCAAACGAAGGACCTTTTTTTTTGGAGATCACATTGAAACCTGACAAACGTGATGAGAAAATTTTCGGCATTTTCAGATTGAGCTTAGAACGTTCGCACTATTTTCGAAATTTTTGCAGGAGGTGAACACTTAGAGAGAACACTGCCTACTAAGCTGATTTTTTTCAGCGAATCGGCGATTTGGTGGAGCAAGGGCAAGTAATTTTGGCAATATAGTAAACATAGCTTTAGAAAGTTTGACAACTTTGAGAAAATATGACATTGAGTATACTTTAATACTGGAATAGTATGAAATTTAGGGCACATAAACGTCTTTTTAGAGCTTTGGGCACAATTGTTCAAAGAAAATTTGGGCACTGGCAGATTAGCCATAAAGTTAGAGGGAACACAGTATGCAAGTATGGTGGGTCACTGGGAGTGTTCCCACTAAGCCAATTTTTTTCAGCGAATCAGCAATTTGTTGGGAGCAAGGGCAAATAATTTCTGGCAATATAGTAAACATAGCTTTAGAAAATTCGACAAATTTGTGGAAATATGACATTTTGTATGCTTTATTACAGGATTGGTTCAAAATTTAGGGCACATAAATGTCTTTTTAGAGCTTTGGGTACAATTGTTTTAAAGAAAATTTGGGTACTCGCCGACTGGTCAAGTAGCCATAAAGTTGGAGGGAACACAGGTCACTGGTACAATATGTTAGCAATACCTATTTGATGACTGCTTGGCATTTACTTAGTAATATTTTGAAATATCTGATAGGCTGAAAATATAAAAATCTATTGCAGCTGCACGCCAACCGAAAAGTACCATAGGTATGAGCTGATCATTTGCAAACTGATCTACCGTAAATTCTCTCAGTACATGGTCTGGTGATTGACTGATTAGCGACTCAACTTTAATGTATCCAAATGTTCCTCACAGCATTTTGGTCACTGTAACCTGGTAACATTGTACCCGTACATTAGTATTTTGTATCTGGCCAGGCCATAACATCTACCTGTACTGGTAATAATTGCGAACAAGACCTTGGTGTTCTTTTATCTAATCAGTAATGAACTAGGTTTTTTTTTGGTCATTTGTCGGTTATTGACTGATTTTTTTGCGCATGACCGAAATATTTTTGGTCTATTTGGTCATAATGACCGAAAACTTTTTCACCACGGCGAACACAATATTCGCAGGTTTGTACCACTACGAGCGAATGTCAAGAAACAAAACCAGCTGTTAATAGTTCTTTTCTCTAAACAAGTATTGCTTTGAAGCACTTTTCTTATCTGCGCATGCCGCGAATGTCAAAATTGATGTGGTAGGCCTATGTGTTGAAAGAGCAGAAATCAAAAAAACGTTTGATTTTCATCGAAAAACAGTTATTATTTCATCACACTCGTTAATGAATAAAGCAGAAAGATAAGTTCTACAAACAGAGCAAGATTCGTCCTAAGTAAATTCTTTAATGTTTTTATTTAAGTTGTGAATCGCACACTTAACAATGTAATAAGTTGATACCGCTGCACAAAGCATTGAAAAGAAATAATATTATGCAGTAACAACAGTTACAAACTCGTTTCATTTTTTATGCGAGTTCAAGTTCTGAGATTCTTATTTTTATTCTTTATCGAGTTCCGCAAAGATGTCGAATTTTTCGAGTTCAATTAAGTTTTGTTAAAAACAAGCAGCAAAACTACAATCCAGCTTGCATGAAGAAAATTTGAAAATGAAGTCATTGCTCTAGCTAAGTTTTACAAAATTAGCCCTGACCCTATCGAAACCAAAGTGCTAGAAGACGAATAGCACAATTTTAAGTTCGAAGTTTTACAGAATTGCCGTTATGCTGATGACAATTGGCGAACGGTTTCGACAATTGCTGCAGAACAGGAATTGGATTGGCCTACTCTTTCCACGATTGCCAGAGCAATACTTAGTTTCAACGCTGAAAACGCAACTGTAGAACGAGGTTTTAGTCCTTTGGCTAGACTAAAAACGCCCCCGAGAAATCGTCGCCTACCATTCACTTGTGACAAATGATGCGACTACGCTTAAATGCACAATCGTACAAAACTTGCGATTACAGTTTGGCATACAACCATAGATGGGCAAGTTAACGTAAAACGTTAGCTTTGTTAACCACTAGTCCGTTACCAAACTTCACACCTCCGTTAACGTTAATTCGTTATTTTCAGCTTTAATTAACCGAAGTTAATGAAGTTTGTTAATTTGTTAACATTTTGCATATAATTTATATTTCTTTTTATTCATTCGCTTCTACAACACGTTTTGACGCTGTTGATCTGATCGTAAGGAAATATTTATTGCCATGGTGGTCTTTTTGTGCTTTGTAAGTTACAGCTTACAGTCTAATCTGATTTTTAAGATAAAAATAAGTTCAGATGCAGTAACGAAGCTGCGATCCGAAAATCTTTGGAAATTGCGAATAGAATTTCATTTGATGAGGCTGCAACTCATTATTTGCCACAAAAAAGAGCTCTTTTCTTTGCTTTCTTCTATAAAACTCATGCTAGCACGCAACAAGTGTAACCCGTGCAAACTGGTTTGTACCGGTACGATAAATGAATGGTGCAAAATATTAACAATAAAAACCTTAACGAAAGTTAACAGAACTTAAAGGAAGTTAATTTAGTCCGTTAACATGAAAAAACTTTTTAACGGATTACCGAGTTAACTTAATGAAAAAGTTAGCTTCGTTATTAACAGATTAACGGACTTGTGCCCACCTATGCATACAACCATTGGTTACAATCTACAAAGCTGTCCAGGTACAACGCAAAGAGCAGGGGTTCCAGCGCTTTATCTTCACAGCCCAACATGCCAACGACTGAAGAATAAATATGGACGGCTAAATTTTGAGAGGCATATTTTGTGCAGGATTGTTTTTTCTCGGTTTGTTCTAGTTTAACGCTTTTTTAAAGTCGAGATTTTGTGTTGCAAATTTTTACCCGCTAATAAGCTTTAATTTGTTTTTATAATTAAAAAAATACGACTATAGGTAATGTTTTTTTAGTTGTTTTCGCATTGTGAAAGAGCAAAACTGTGACCTTGTGTCGTTCATCCTAAGTCTTCTTATAGGTTAGTTACAGTTAAAGATGGATCGTTCTGCGATCATTTAATCATAATAACTCGGAATTACTTATTGCTTTTTGTTACTTGATTATGCTATCTAACACTTTTTTTGAAGCCTTTTTGCATCACTGCAGTGTCTGTTTATATCATACCCGCTGCAGAGCGTAGCATCAATTATATAAGCTGAGAATGCTTGAAGTAATTTGATCTAAAATGCTTTGTTTTTATGACCGTGTTTTGCAAATTTTGTTTTGTGTTTGTATTCTTTTAATAAAAACTCAATAAAGCGAATATTGTTCATTTTACTTTGATAAGAAAATGACCGAAAAATAATTCAAATGACCGAAAAAATATCTGGCAAATCGGTCAAATGACCGAAACCAGATTTTGAAAAAAAAAACCTAGGTAATGACCCTAATCAATCAAGCCACATTGCTCAAATTGTAAAGTGTGCGGAAATGTGCCTACTAGCAGTGCTTAATGGAGAAGAACCATTCTTAGCGATGACAAAGCCATTTTCTTGAAACTATACAAACAACTAGTACGACCTCATCTTGAATATGCTAAGTAACCGGTAATATGGAATCCCCATCATCTGCCCATCTAAAAAAACGAGACACTAAACAGATTGATAAGGTATACTGTACAGCGTTGCGCCACTAAATGCATACATGGTATGCAACACAAGAGTTATCAAGAACTGAGAAAGGCTACACATTCCAGATTCTAGGCATTGATTCCTTACAGAAAAGGTGTGTTTTTAACTTATTTGAGCTAGGCTACTAAAAATCATTCGTAATTTTCCGCCATTTAACTTTGATAATTATTTCTCTTTCGTAGAGCACAGTACAGTAGAACTTGAGGTCATCATTCATCAGTATAAATTACTGTCAGCTGTAGCTACTACAAAATATTCTCATTTGGATTGCCGAAAATATTTTTCAGCAAACAGAATTGTTAATGTTTGGAATGCGCTGCAATATGAGATTACATCTAACTCACTGTATCTGTGTAGCCTATAGCTTCAAGTACAAAGTCTCTTCTTACATACCGGTACAAGTAGCCTACTGCATAAGTCGATATGACATACCATAACCCTGAACCTACCATACCGCACTCAGTGCCAGTACTTCAGTACGCTAGGTACCAGTATCAGTTACTCTATACAATACTGGTAGTTTACCTCATTTGCTCTAAAATCGTTGATGTGGAGCTGGAGTAACTTAGGCTATGTCATATGTAATTTAAATTCAACATGGGCAACTTTTGTTCCACATCAACAAAATGACCTTGGTTAATTCAGCAGTTGTACGAGATTGTATACCAAAAACATTTTTTAACCTCACCCTCAGTCATAGCCACCATTTACAATTACATACGTACTGGTACCATACTGCCCATTATCTGCTACAGCCTAGGAAGATTCATGCCGTTAAAAATTGTCCCGCTAGCTGTCTTACCGTATATTGTAATTACAAAAACTACTGTAGCTGCATTTTATTTCAAGACAATTTATCATTTAATGTATGTAGCCTAATTATCATAGCCTAACATAATGCCAATAGGGTGCAGATGGTGGATGTGAAATTAGACTTCTAGCAGCTTCGAGTTCTTTTTTTGTCTGTTTTACTCGTTACTGCACTACCTTTAGCCCAGTGTTACTACTATTTAGTACCGATAGCCTAAAGCTACCACTAGCAGCAGGACACACCGTCACCGACACCCTATGGCCACGAAGACACCGACAGCCCGACACACACCCCCACCGACACACGAAGACCGAAAGTTAGCGTGTTGAGCCGCCACTAACACACAAAATTCTGCGATGGCGCAGAAAACGTAAGTAAAGCTTTAGCACAGCGAAAAACGTTATAAACAGTAGCATTACCGAGAAATGAAGAAAATTTTCCATTAGGGGCAATTATCGAAGAGTGGAGATCGTTTATAAGAATAAGTAGCAGAGCGAAGATAAAGCAAGAATTTGGCGCCAAATTACATTCGTTTTTGTCGGTAAGACCCATCGAATTTTTATCGTCGTGGCTCAAGATAAATTAAGTCAGTACTTGGTTGGCGCAAAAACCTGGCTCAATGTTTCTGTGAACTTTTTAACCTGGGCAGGACTCAGGCTTTTTTCCTCTACTTTCTCAGGCCTAGTTCTGCAGTTTGTGCTTTATGGTATGTATTGTAGATTGAGATCTGCAACTATCGGTATATTATGAATAGATAGATAGATAATAGTCTATTTCAGCTTAATAAATTTCGTAACAGGCTACTATGCGGTTAAATAATCAATGATCACCCTAACCAGTTAAATGCCTCACTGCCCAAGCGACTTTGGTTACCTCAGGTCTGCCACTGTTAGAGCTTACGTTGGGTGTTTGGCAGAGAAACGTTCACCAACCCTTTGTGGCTCGTCGCTGGCAATGACGTAAAGTCTTTACTTTTCTTTTGTGTGAACAAGAAAACGAATACGACCAAAAAACCGCTACTCTTAACAACACAGTTAGTCACCCATTCACGCTTCACTAGAATGCCGTGATGGCTAGCTCGGCAAAAAACCCCAAGCGAAAGCTGTTGCGTCATAGAGCGAGGCTACACGCATGAACACACGGAGTCTCGCGCTCACATGCATCAATAGTAAAAATCACACATTAAACAAGTGTCAATCAAATTCAGTCACACTCCCCCATGATGTCTCCATCACTATCAATCACAAAGTCATTGAAGCGTTTCGGAAATCGTCTCTGACGAACTGAGCGCCGAACTGGATCATAACCATTTATCAGTTCTGCATTGGCTGTCCCAACCTCATTGGGTTCAGATCCTTCCGGCGACGCAGTGAAGTCTGGATCATTCGCCTGCAGTGGAATCGCAACAAAGTTTTCGTCCTCCCTTCTGGAATCGTCTACCCATCTTCTTCTAACATCACGCAGGTGTCTGGGCACTCCATCAATTTCGATGTTATACTTCGAGTTGATTCCAGTTACAATTCCAGGATTCCAAAACGTAGTACAACGGGCTGCGGGTGGCTTGACCCAAACTTTATCACCAACACTAATGTCGCTATCAATGCTGTCGTGCGGCTCATCATTCTTCGATTCATTGTTCAAAAACGGATTAAGCCATTCATGGTGAAAAAGCTTACGCGCAGGAACAATGCCTTGATCACACCGGGGTGTGATGTTGTACCAAAACACGCAGTATTCGATGCTCCTGCTGGATCTCGCGGACATCCGTTTGATTGTTCTATGATTACGTTCCACTATCCCATTGCCATTTGGTTTATAAGCACATCTGAAAATTAGTTTCACTCCCCACAATTTGCAAAAGTCACGCATTAACTTTGAAGTAAATGATTTTCCGTTGTCGCACAAAACTTCAGCTGGGGGGCCGAACTGAGAAAAGACTTGTCTCAACATGGGCACTATTTCAGTGTCAGATTCGTTCCTGATAGCGCGCCATATGGCAAACCGGCTAGGACCACAATCAACAACTGTTAAATATCTTTGCTGTCCATGATGAGTAACGTCCATTGCAACACGTCTCCAATCGTCATCTACGCTCAATTCACCGCCATCCATTCTAACTGCACTGGGATCAATTGATTGGCACTCCTGACAGTTCTTCACAACTCGATCTGCTTCATCCCTACTGACTTTTGGGTCTATTTGTCGAGCAAAATACAGTGTTGTATTCACGCCACAATGATGCAGACAATGAGAACGTTCGACTAAGTCCATATTAGCACTTAACGCAACCGCGCCAACAGTGTCCGCCGAATTTTTTAGCCAATGCTTTGGCACTCGCGTACGATCATCGGCTTTATTCTTGGTAGTGGGAACCAAGAACACATTCCATTGCACATTGTATGCTTCGAGTGTCTCCAAAAGTATTGAAAGCCTTCTCCTCACAAGCATTTCGGAAAGACCCGACACCTTTATACGTTTGTCCTTTTTCTGCATCGACGACATCCACGAATACACTGCCGCAGAATCTGTCATTATTGCAACATCCTGCGGGTTCCATTTCATAGCGAGGTTGACTCCCTTGACAACAGCATTCAGTTCTGCTAGATTTATATGGGTATTATCATCAGCCTTTCGCAGCCAAGCCCCATCCTCAATGATCTCGTTCTCTTTTTCCAAGGCCACAGCATAGGCAATCTTACTTGCATCACACCATATATTCAACCGCCCAAACGGGGGGACGAACCACAGCCCTTTGACTGGATCGTCAGAATTCAACCGAGTTAAAACGTCTTTTAGTCTTGTTGTCGCCGTGGGACCAGCAAGACTATCCCATGCATCATCTTGGCAACCTCGCTTCACAAAACTTGATGCAACTCGCAGCCAACCAGCAACCGGGTAGTGACCTACCAATTTTCCGCAAAGGGAAAACACCTGACGCTTTGTCATCGAATTCAAATTTGGTGGCTCGATTTCATTCTTCAGTTCAGTTCGTTCCCATCGAACCACGCCTTTCTTTTCGTATGTTTTCAAACCAAGCACTTTTGCCGCACCCAAATTTTCGCATGGTTTAGTAACCAATCCGTACTTTAACAAATGCTCTTTCACTTTTTCAACACTAACTTCATTGAGGTCAACAATAATGTCATCATAGTAGTGATCAGTTCCTTTAGAAACACTTTCATCTAAAGACAGTACCTTTGACACGACAGCTTTCATTATCTCAGGAGCACAATTCAAACCAAAACCAAGCCTACGCAATGTGTAAAATTGATCCTTGAATTTAACCATCTGATATTTGCAGCATTCATCATCGACAAATATCTGCATGTAGGCATCTCGTAAGTCAAGCAAAGCACAGTTTACCGATTTTTGCCTCCAGGTTCTCAACTTTTCATCACATACGTCAGCATCCGCTCCACTGCATTCAACAAACTCGTTCAGTTCACGAAAGTCAAGCACAGGGCGTACTTTGTCTTTCTTTTCTTGCAAAACAGCCATCAATGGTATCACTCCCTTCCCGGGAGAGTTACTTTTTACCAACCAGCCATTGTCAATCCACCTTTCTACTTCAGACTCGAACCTTTGCTGAATAACTTTATCCATCGTGTAAACATCGGTACAATTGTGTAAGACTGGCTTTTTCTTCCAATTCCACTTTGTGACCCATTTTTCTCCATCGAAGCGTACCTGAAAGTTACTTTTGGAAATTGTCGGGTACTCTAAAGCAGTACTGGACGGGGCCGCAGCAGCTGCAATAGAAAACTTTCCCCGGTCCAAACAAAATTTGAAATGTTTTAATACATCAGTTCCAACGATGACGTCTACATCAGGTACCATGTTCTGGGTCACTACGCAGGGTACCTCGATTGTTTTTCCAGCCAATGACAAAACAACAGGAACTTCTCCCACGCAGCTAATGATTCTCCCGTCCGCCGTCATTACTCGTTTACGTCCATTCACTTTTGCAGTCCGTATGGCTGGCCCCACAAGCGTTTGGGTGCAGCCACTATCAATTAAACCCCAAACTGACTGTCCATTAACTGAAATTCTCATTCGTGGGACGACTGCGCCGTTGAAGCCTCCGGGGTCACTGCTGGCGCAGGCAAAACCCCTTGTGCGTTTCCCGTAGAGTTACAATATCTTGCAATATGGCCTGGCTTGTTGCAAGAAAAGCAAATAACCTCCTTTGCTTTCTCTTTCGGGCAATTCTTGCGATAATGTGGTCCTCCGCAAGTAAAGCAACCTTTATCGCGGCTAGCTCTTGCGACTGCTCCAACCTCAAACAAAGAATCACTTTTGGTTATTTCAGTCATTAATGCTCTCGCGATTTGCAATATCGAACTTAAATTCAATGTATCAATTTTTGGCGTCGCTCTCAATTGTGCCGCTACTTTACTCGGCAATCCCATGACAAATGCTAGTTTTACGATTTCTTCATTCTCCTCGCCGCCAATGTTAGCCAAACTAGCAAGTCGTTTAATTTCGGCCAAAAATACGTCAACTGTCTCTCCGCTCTTCCATTTTCTATTTCGAAACTCGTCGTACGCTGAAAACTTGTCAGTAGCAAACGCAGTTCTTAGCGCCGCTTCTATTTTGGTTGCATCTGCCTTGTCTTCGTCACTAAGTTGGTCATATACCGCGAAGGCAGGGCCGTCAAGAAACAGGGGTATGACCACGGCCAAATCTTTTAGTTTTAACAAACTCTTAGCCAATTGCGCTTGTTTTAACCAAACTGATACATCCCCTTCTCCTCTGTATCTGTTCAAAACGTCCGTAACTTTTAAACTCATCTCAAGGCCTCGATAGCTTGTGAACAAGAAAACGAATACGACCAAAAAACCGCTACTCTTAACAACACAGTTAGTCACCCATTCACGCTTCACTAGAATGCCGTGATGGCTAGCTCGGCAAAAAACCCCAAGCGAAAGCTGTTGCGTCATAGAGCGAGGCTACACGCATGAACACACGGAGTCTCGCGCTCACACGCATCAATAGTAAAAATCACACATTAAACAAGTGTCAATCAAATTCAGTCACATTTTGTAAGCTGAACTCTTTGATAAAGGCGCTAATAAAACGTATTAAGTAAATAAGCCACATCAATTTTTGAACTTTTTGCTTCCAACCAAAGTCTGTTTACTTCGAACAATATGCCTACGTAAAGTTCTCTTATACCGTGCAAACAATTTTGAGCCGGTGGTCTTCAAAAAATCAGAAATATGACGTAACAGTTGCAAAATCATTTCTTTTAGTTAAAAGCGACTTCCATCAGAATTCTTCAGCAACAATCTATCCCTTAGAAGAAACAAAAGAACCCGAAGTTGACTTTTCTGTCATGCTTGTAGTAATTGTAAATAGCTTACATTTTTATTCACCAAGTTGCCTTAGCCAGGAGCTGAGCATGGTATGAAATAGAAAATGGAATGGAACGAAAATTTCGATATGGAATGTGGAAGATGCCAGAATGGAATGGAATGGAAGATTTCAAGAATAGAATGGAATACAATCTTCCATACTTCCTTACCAATTCCATACTAAATTTCGTGAGTTGCATTTACAGAAAAATATGTACGGATGTCGGGTAGTGGTAAATAATATTATCACAGAAGTATTCAACATCAATATCTACGCGTATTATTTATCGACAAATCGCGGTACTTTGGTTGTGTATGTTGCGCAAACAATTGTAGGAATTTGGGTTTGGTGAGCCCAATCCTAACTGCTCTACCTTCGATGCTTCAAAGTTAACTACTCAAGTTGATTGGAAACAAATTCTTGTCTTTAAAAAAAAACAACTTTTGATACGGTATGTTCTTACAGGACAACGGTAAATTCAGAAAGAGAATCCCTGTTGCAATTTACATGATACCTTGCGTGAGAACAGGCTCACGTGACTACACAGTGTTTCCTAAAATGGCGTGATAATCGCTTAATCGCAAGTTTTTATCATGTCAGCATTCAGCGCGCGTTTATGGGGCGCCGTTTGTGTACTCTGATTCGTGCAATGTTTTTTTGCATATTTAATTACATAGTCATTTTAATTAAATGTACAAAAATATATAGTCAAAGTCGAAATAAATAGTAAAAAAAACCGCGCAAAATAAACCGTTGCAAAAATAAATAGTCAAAAAAACTGCGCACAAAAAAAAGCTTTGCAAAAATGCGCTGCTGACTTTTTTGTATATTTGGTAGTGGAGCGTGACAAAGCGCTATCGGCTACTCTTGGAGCGCATTAAAGACCAGCCGAGAGCGTATCAAAGAGCAGCCGAGAGCGCTTTATCACGCTCCACTACCAAATATACAAAAAAGTCTACAGCGCATTTTTGCAACGCTTTATTTTGTGCAGAGTTTTTTTGCCTATTTAATTTTGCAACGGTTTATTTTGCGCACAGTTTTTTTGACTATTTATTTTGACTGTGACTATATATTTTTATACATTTAATTAAAATGACTATTTAATTAAATATGCAAAAAAAACATTGCACAAATTAGAGTACACAAACGGCGCTTCATACGCGTTTTAAAAACTGTTGTTGCTATAGAGCGCCGTTTGTGTACCCTAATTTGTGCGGTGTTTTTTTTGCATATTTAATTAAATAGTCATTTTAATCAAATGTGCAAAAACAAATATAGAAAAAAACAGGTGCAAAAACAAATATGCAAAAATTTTTGAATATTTATTACACCATAATTTGCCCAACGTTTTTTTGCATATTTATTTAAATAGTCATTTTAATCAAATATACAAAAATATTTGCAACAGAATAAACCGTTGCAAAAATAAAATTAGACAAACAACTGTTACACAAAAATTTTTTGCGCAAAACTTTCTGACACAAAAGTTGTTGCAAAAATAAATCCACAAAAATTTTTGTGGATTTATTTTTGCAACATCATTTTTTGCATCAAAATATTTTGCATTACAATTGTTTGTGTCACAAATATATAAATATATGTACATTTATTTTTGATAGCAAAGAAACAACACACGCCGAAATAAATGCGCAAAATTTTGTGACGCAAAGAACGTTGATGCAAAATTTCTTGTCGCAAAAAAAACGCGTGCAAAAATAAATCGTCAAAAATATTTGACTATTTAGTTCGTGTCTGTAATGATCAAGGGTTGAAATTACGCGGGCGGGAAGGTACCAGCAAGGTATAAAACTGGAACTTCAGGACGACGGCAGCTATAGTAAGGTGTTAGCGTCATTGGACTAGGAAATGATGGTTCATTCACCCATACCTTCCCGCCCGCGTAATTTCAACCCTTGATCATTATGGACACGAACTAAATAGTCAAATATTTTTGACGATTTATTTTTGCACGCGTTTTTTTTACGACAAGAAATTTTGCATCAACATTCTTTGCGTCACAAAATTTTGCACATTTATTTCGGCGTACTTGTGTTGTTTCTTTGCTATGAAAAATAAATGTACAAATATTTGTGACACAAACAATTGTAATGCAAAATATTTTGATAAAAAAATGATGTTGCGAAATATTTTTGTGTAACAGTTGTTTGTCTATTTATTTTTGCAACAGTTTATTCTGCGGCATATTTTTGTATATTTGAATAAAATGACTGCATATTTTTGTATATTTGATTAAAATGACTATTTAATTAAATATGCAAAAAAACGTTGCGCAAATTATAATGTAATAAATATTCAAAAATTTTTGCTTATTTGTTTTTGCTCCTGTTTTTTTGTATATTTTTTTGCACATTTAATTAAAATGACTATTTAATTAAATATGCAAAAAAACATTGCACAAATTAGAGTACACAAACGGCGCCCCATATGTTGCGCACTAAAAACGGACTCTTGAGCAAAACACAAATGACTGTGCTTCAATACAGCGCAGAGCCGCTACACAGTGTATGTATTGCATCACAGTAAACTACACTGCAATTTGCAGCATTTGATGTTATAGTTGACGACTTTGACAGGTTTGACTTTTTTTTTTTGAGACTGACAATTTGCTACGTCATAATTTTTTTTCTACCATTGCCGCAAAAATTCGTAATTGTTATTTCATTTCCGTTTCTGCTTAATTTTATATTTTTAGTTTTTAAGCTTATAGCAATTCTTTTTGGTGTTAAAACTTAGTATTTCTATTACGGTAAATTTTTTTTAGCAGTTTGGTTATGCCAAATTTTATTCTTGGTGTGAGTACAAACTTGTACGGTAATCATTAAACCATAGTAGTAACCAGAGGGCTCAGGCCTCCGCCCCACTTCTCTCCCAATTGAAACGCTACCAGTGATAAAAATGATGACACGAAGCCTAGTGTTTAATCAGTTTCTTTAAGCATTTTTCAAGTGCAACAGTACACGCATACAACAGGTCAACAGCAATTAGCATTAAATACCTGTATTAATATTGACGACCAGCGGGTCAGGACAACCAGCGGTTTAGGGCCACCTCAATTTAATTTTTTGTCAACCAATTTACAGTAAATGTACAGGTCGGGAGATATTCAGTGTTTTTGCTCTAAAAAGGTGCAATCTCAGGCTTTCATCTAACTTTTTTATGGAATAATGTTTTAGGCCCACAGCTAACTTTTATATAGCAATAACGTTATTAGTAACCACCAATTGCATCTAATGCACCAACTTTAAATCTACCTCCTCCACCTATCAACTTTAAATAACAATCCACCTTGCCAGTTTTCACGCGACAAAATACTTTTGAAAAAAACTAGCTAGTGGAAATGCTTAGTGAAAAAATTATTGAATGTGAGGGTGTATGGGCCCCTGATCATACATATATTCAGAGGTGGACAAAGTAGTCGAAAAATCTACTTAAGTAGAAGTATTGTTACTTACTCAAAAATGCCTTTCAAGTAAAAGTAGAAGTATGGCGAAGCATTTCCACTTAAGTAAAAGTAGGAAAGTAGTCAAAATTAATTCTACTTTAACTTAAGTAATGACAGTAGAAAGTAATTTCGAATTTCACGTGTTTGTTTATTCTTCGAAGGTTTGCTGCTGTGACGCTTACGATCAGTGTTCAAGCAAAGCCATACTTACGGTAGCATACCAAAAAATCAAAGTTTTATTATTCTCTTGAAATTACACCAAAGCGTGTTACGAATACGATTTAGTAGGGACTCTGGGCTCATTTCCGCGCCTGGACAACACAGCTTGAGAAGAAATGTCGCAGCGATGGCGAGTCGTTAGCAACACTGTTCGTTAACCGGCTAGGGAATTGAACCCCAGACGGGCCGCAGCAAACGCAACGCCGTTAACCGCTAATCTTTTTCGTATGAACCAGGAGTAATGCGCATGTCTAGTTTGTCTACTGTACCATGCTAATCAGGGTTCGGTATGTTTTTTTTTTAGGGAGACTGAGTCAACACCTGGTATTTGATGCAACGCAAAAACATACTACCCTAAATGACCTGTAAATGAATCGGCGTAACTATTCAATAAGTTTCGTAGTACTGTACAGTAAAACAAACTCGATATGTACTTATTGTATACGTTGTGAGGTGGAATAATGTTTACTTCGTTATTGTACACGTTGTGAGGTGGAATAATGGCTAGGTGTTTACTTCTACTTTACATAAAAGTCATTACTACTCAAGTAGCGTTACTTCGAAAGGATTTTACTTGAAGTAAAAGTAGAAGTATCAGAAATGAAATATACTTAAGTAAGTCGCTCGTTACCGAAAATACTACTTAAGTAGAGCTACTTCGTTACTGACCACCTCTGCATATATTCCTAAACCTGGTTATTTTCATGGCAAAGCAAAAATCTCTAATGCAAATCTTCGAGTAAATTATTTAATGCTGAAAATGTTGCGGAAAGCAACGTACATTGATTCCCCTGACTAGGCCAAGTCACAAAATTTAACCCCAAAATGTAAGATTTTAAACGTGTTTTGGACTTGACCTGAAGTGAAGGGAGGGATTTTTTCAATTGGCTTTCAAATCTCAAAAATTTTGTTCTTTCAAATGGCTCTGAAAACGTGCGAAATGTGATCCCAAATGGCATTAAAACACTGTAGCTATTTTTGCCAAAATATTATGAAAATCGCCAAGCAGCTGGGGGCTTTGCCCCCAGAATCCCATAGCCTCCGGCAGTAGGGGGTTCCGCCTCCAGGCCCGTCTATCAAAAGCTTGAGTTACATTAATTTGCTCAACACGTCGTCTCTCAATATATTCGCAAAACTTTTCAACTTACGGTTGCAAAGGTGCAAAATATACTTTGCATTGCTTCTGGTCTAAAAGTTCTTTGGTATGGAAGTATGGAATGGAATATGGAAGAAAATTTTAGTATGGAATGGAGGATTTTTAGTAATGGAATGGAAGAAAATTGCCAGTATGGATATGGAAAAATTCTCTTCTATTCCAATCCATATTATGCCCTGGCCAGGAGACAGCGAAGGGACCTTTCTGCCTTCTACTCAAACTGGTCAGGAGACAATTCTACTCAAACAGACCTTTCTGCCTTCTACTCAAGACAGCAAAAATATTTACTAGCTTACCATATTTCCATTATGGCCTCTTCGGAGAGACTGTTGTTGACCATATGATCTAATGGTCTCTTCGCTGTCACTTCGACGGTATAAATATGACAGGGATTCTTTTTTGTTTGGCTTCATCTGATTGTTTTTTATTATAGCGTGTCTGTGGGGTCAATAAATAAACTCTATTTGAAATTCTGCTTTGAAACGTTTTTCTTAGATAGCCAAATTATTGCATTCTTCTTAAAAGTTACAAAAATCATATCATGAAGATGTACTGTTTATTTGATAAAAAATATGTCAAAGACGCAAATTTTTTTAAAAACAAAACTATTACCGGTACTCATGTAAAATAATGCTGTTTTTTTGTGTTTAGTGCAATTGCAATTACGTTTTATTCAAGAATTAAGTTGACATGGCCAGCACACAGCGAAGGGACCTTCCGCGATCTTCTAGACAGGTTATTTGCCACCTGTCTACCACACACACTGTTTTTTGTTTTACTCTCAAACTACAAATAAACAGCAGGGATGAAACGATTCGGGTCGTACTTTTTAATAACTCGAGTCATTTTCGATTTTTTAAATGGCTTTGACTTGAGTCACCCTCATGAAAAAAATTCATCACTAATTTTGTCCCAATGACTCAAGTCATAGTCAAGTGATTTTGTTTACATCATTTTATATGAAAGAATAAGTCACGCAAAATAATAATTATACCGGTACTGCTGTATATACTCGTATAAGTCTTTTTTTTTATTCATTTCCAATGTTAATTAATTTTTTTTGTCATACATTTCATTTTTTAATGGTTTGAGGCTTGACTCAGATTTTTTTTTTTTTTTCTTTTTTGAACTTCACTAGAGTCCTCTTCCCTCTTTTTAAAAACGTCTTGGTTTGATTCGAGACACATTTGTTCGACATATTTGACTTGAGTTAACATACTCAAGTGACTCGATTGGCTCGAGACGAGTCACTATTGTACAGTAGCGTACGCAGGATTTTCGAAAAGGGGGGGGGGGGAAATTCGAGAACAACGAAGACCAGAATAAAAAATTTTCCACCAGTCCATGTTTCTGCCCAAAATCAGGTGAATACCAAAAAAAAAGGTCTTCACTCAGATTTAGTTCGGTTTTTGGCCCAAAATTGGATGAAAGCCAAAAAAAAGGTCTTCGCCCACCGTTTGTGTTCTCAAACCTTCTACCCAAATTACAAAGGAGAGGGCCATGCCGCAATTTTGCATAGTATTCTATGCTAATTATACTATCCCGGCCATGGCCCCCCCTAAATATGCCCCTGCTACTGTATAATAGTCACTGGCTAAATGATTCTAGATCGAACCCTGCAAAAAGCATTGTCAATCATCAGCTAACGTCGGTACAAATTCCGCAAAAGATTTTTTCTTCGCAGGATCTGATGCTGCCAGATACGGCTACGTTGAATATCTTGTGATCTCTCCTCCAATAAGAACACGGTAAAAATTAAATTATCTTAAAGCAGAGATTCGCCACTTATAACAATCTAGACTAACGAGTAAAAATATTTCAATAAAAGCAAATTCGCTTCATTATAACAAAGAATGTCAATTTAACCCCACATTACACGGGCAGTTTGACCAACGCATTTACACTATGGGTGGGATGCAAAAATGCTCCCAGAAAGCCTCCTAAAGCGAAGATCTTGGAAACACTAATTATGGCATGTGGGTTGTTGCTTACCAAAATTTTTCAGAAAGATTGATTGTGAGATGATAATATCATCAAAAAGACGTTACGTGGAAGAATGGCGTCATTTTTCATGACATTCATTTTTCATGACATTGATTTTTCAATGACGTCATACGCGGTTCAAATTTTCAAAATTTTAAGTTGTTTTGTAAAATGAAAAGTTGTTTTGCAAACTAAATCATAAAATGATTATGCCAAAGTGATTACGCCACAAAACAGTGTTACGACATAATTAACTAGTAATATTATAGGCGTGACGTATCCAAACCAGGATTATGAGCAGAACTAAAATTTATTTGTTACCTGTTACAGATAAATCGCACAAAGCAAAGCAAAATAAAAATACATTACGCACATTCAGCATAAAGTAATCCAAGTTAACAATAATAACCAAACAGGCACGAGAAGACTGCTAAGGGACTGATTTTGTCTTTGTGCCTGCAGCCACCTATTGCTATCAAGAACTATTTAAAAAAAGGGGTGCCCAAATTATTTGAAAAGCAGGCCGCAGCCTGCTTTTCATTTCGTCGGAGCTTTAGGTGAAAACCAAAACCAAAAAAAAAGATCTTCTCCAGAAATTGATTTCGTTTTTGCCGGGAATTCGTTTCATCAGTATCACCAAAAAAAAGGTCTTTGCTCTCGCGGAAATTAAGTTCAAGAGAAACAAATACATAAATAAGATCTTCGCCAGTCTTGACATTGTATTTGTGGGAGTTTGAGGTGTACCGGTAAGTAGTTTAAGGTCTTACTCAAAATTACCCTAAAACAACCCAAATTCCTGAAACCATCACGGGCCGCACTTTGGGAACCCCTGATTTGAAACATATCTTCACCAAATTGCAGGTTTCTCTTACCTATCATCTTTGAGATATTTTATCTCAAAGTTTAAGAGATCTCTTTAACAGTGCACCCAGAAAAAATGTATGTTCTTTACAATCGGAATATCTTTCCTAACTTGTAAAAGTTGTGAAATATACCTGAGATATAATTTTAGAAAAGGTGACATTTTAACATTATCTTAGAAAAGGTAACATTTTAACTGGCAACACTGCAGAGTAGATATAGTATACTTGAAATGAAATATTTCTACATTAATAAGTTGCAGAAAGCTGAAATTTACTAAAGTTACGCTTTTACATTATTAATCACTATCTTTTGCAGCACATAATCTTAGCTGGATGCTTCATCAGCTTTAGTTATAAATTAACAAAAAAGAAAATCACCAATTTTTGTGAAGTCGCTTCGACTAACTTCAAAATCAGGAACGTTTCCTCCACTCTAACAACTTCGAATTTTAAGTGGCTATTTGAGAATAAATTTGACTCAGAGTCAAGTTAGTTTAAAAAAAAGCTTGCTTTTGAAGGACTTAAACCAAAATAAATAAAAGAACATTAAAGAGTAGGAATTTTTGCCCACTTTTCTTCCGAGTAAATTAAGTCTCATAAATTAAATTGTTTTAGACACAAATCCAATTTCTGTGGGTATTACGATCAACCATTTGTAGCCATGTAATGTCATTTCGTAAAAGAGTTCCTTTTCAGTAGTACCGTATACGAAAAGTTTGGTCAATATTTAGCCATAGATTAATTTTAGCTTCTTAGCAGCAACGTACGGGTCCTCCGATCCTCCCGCCCTAATAATACCAGGACCAACAAGTGAGCATTTAAGATAATAATTTGCAGTCTATTTTTTGTTTGCTTGCGGTAGTTATATCTCTTCTTTTTTATTCAACCTCCAAAAGCAATCCAATTTCCAAGGCAAGCTAGGCATTCCATTTGTATCGGAAGCTGGTGAAACTGAACAGAAATTGACTAGCTTCATTTCTGTCGCCTGTATCTCGGCTAAACAGTCGTTTCGTATTCGTATATGACGTTCTGTTGAGTTTCTTCGGGTGATATTTTACGGGGTTCAATTTTTGATTTCTGTTGCTGAGCATCTTCGTTGCTTAACGAACCTTCAGGTGGCGCCAAAGGCACTTTACTTCTTATCTTGGCTGCCTCCAGCAAAACTTGATAATCAGTTAACGGAGTTATTGGAAGAAGATGAAGAGGGGTTAGGGGTTGATACTGGTATTTGCCTAAAAATAAAACTTAATTTAGGGTGACCGTAGACCTCTTTTTGTAGAAAATGTCCTTCTTTTCAACAAAAAATGTTTAGTCCGCCAAAGACTCAGAATGCCCAAACGTCCTCCTTTTTGCCTTTTAGGCCAACACTACGTTTTTTTGGTCCTCGCCTAAAGTTAACGAAAAAAAAACAACGAAGTCTCGGTGAAGGTTTTTGCCTAAATTTGTTCTTTTTTTTTTTTGTCATTAATCTAAATTGGCAGATTGTTAGTGTGTACTCCTTTTTAGAGATGAAAACAAGGTCACCTTGTTTACTAAATTCTATTTGTTCTTGTTACAACCTGGCTCTTTCCTATGGATAAAAGTATGGTGCAGCAGAAATAATGCACCATAGCACCCCAGCTGGCTCTGGAAAACCAGGAAAGAAAGGATTTTATTTCTACACTACTAAAAGAGTGGGTACCCCCTCATCGAAATGGCGAGACCGATTTTGGGCAATTGTGAACCTATTGGTCGTTTTTTTTTCTAGCCGCTGGGTGGGCGGCTTCATTATTCCGCCCCGAATAAAGTGCGGGTGGATGCTCATTGTTGACAATAAGTTGGCCCAGGGAACAGCAATTTGAAAGTATTTTATTCTGATACATTTTTGCTCAGAACCAGTAATTGTTGGGTTGCAGCTGGCTGTTCATAAATTTTCACAAATTTTCAGTTTCATTTGTTCTTAATTTTTCTGGTGAATAATAGGATTGGCTAAAAATTGATTTTTGCTTGCTTAAAGATTTTTTTGTTGTTGTTATAGATGATTATAACTGTTAGACAAATCAACAAAGCCAATTTAAAAAACTCAAGGAAACACTGATGTGTAAATGCGTTGTACTAGCCCGTGTTCGTAAATTATTTTTTCGTGATAAGGCAGGCATTGTTCTTAATTTGTTTTTAGATTTTAAACAAATTTGAGGCTAGTGCTGTTGCAAAATTGTTTTTATAAAGAAACTGTATTCTGAAGCGAAACAACCTTTTTTAACTAGTTGATATAAATTAATTCATCATAACTTAGTTCGCTTGCTTTAGCTTAGCCCAAGCCGAGTATTTGCTTCTGTTTATTTATCTTGAAAGGTTATATGTTTTGCTATAATTGAAGTTTACATTGGGCCCAAAATTTTCTCACGGAATAACTCAATAAATATTTGACAAACTGTATCGTTATATTATTTTTATTCAAATCAAATTCAGCTATTTGGTAATAATTATAGTACAATTGGCTATGTATTGCAGTGATCACTTAAAACGAATACAGTAGCCTAATGCATGGGCGGTCATCGAACTAGTATTAATATTGCTCAAATCAGTGTGAGTGGTCGAGTAGATAAAGCGTTTATACAACTGAAACAGCAAACCCGGGTTCGAATCCCGGTCGGGTTAAATCAAATACTAGAAAAATTAGTATTCACAGCTCTCTTGCTTTGCGTTTAGTATTAGAAAGGAAAAGTGCGAAGATTGTATGGTCTGTGATGAACAGATGGGCAGATGGTAGCTTGACGAGAAGACCGAAAAGTCCCTTTGCTCTCCTGGTAGAGGCAACTTGGTGAATAAGGATAAACATGTGTAGCGACGCACTCCAACGCAGCCACAAGTAGAACTTTAATCGGATTGGTTCAAACTGAAAAGTAGCTTGTTGTCAACTGAGCAGGTTGACCGCACTGCCTCGTTACTTAGAAAAATCAAAAACTTAAAGATGTGATATAATAAATTAATAGTAAATCAAATCAAAACTACAAAAATCAAAAAATTATTTTCAACTTACATAAACACCAACCCACAAGACAGGCCCAATGCAGTTTGGCGCATTTGTTGAGTGGTGAGTTGGTGGCAAAAATAGGAAAGTGATGAGACGCCGACATCTCCGCAAGTTGCTGCGCCGTGTAACGGAGTTTCTCGGGTGATATCCGTTTTAAATTATCCTGCAAAATAAAAAAGTGAAAACACTCAGAAAACAATAAATGCGGCACTGTAACCAGTGGGAGGGCCGAGACCCACTTTAGCCAAGTAATTGAATATTTAACCCAAATATTCATGTTTTTAAACATGTTTTAACTTGACAATGAAAATTAATGAGCTGGAGCTGAAGGGGGCGGGGTAATTTAATTTTGTCAAATGACATTCAAATTATAGCAATTATATTTTTGAAATAGCTCCACAAACGTGCGAAATGTCATCCAGATGGCGTTGAAGTGGCTATTTTTTCCGAAAACTTCCAAAATCCCAAGCCGCTGAGGCTTTATCCGAAGATCCCGTTGTGAAACGCAAGACAAATTATTTCAGCCTTGGGGTCAAAGCCTCGCCCCTTCGCTAAATTTGGTGTACACGCCTGTCTGTCAGCAGCATGGCCGAGCGAAACTGAGCGCTGATTATTGCGTAAGCAATACTGCGACCCGAGTTTGATTACGGCTGCAGGCCGCCAGCTTCGACACATACGCGGGTAGCTAGAGACTCGAAGAGCGCGAGCTCACTTCCCAGTCACCCTCATCTCTCCGTTCTTATTAAGTTCGTTGAGTTGTGAATCCTCAGATGATTTATTATTATTATTATTGTAACTGCTTAGCCTTAAAGCGTGGCTGCCCTTACACGATGCCCTCCATGAAGTGTATCGACTAAGTTTCGCAAACAAGACAGGATATAGTTAGTTTAGAAACTGCTCCAAAATATCTAGCAACTATCTGCATCGTGAAACTAAAACCATTTCACCTAGTTCAAGGATAAAGTTAGGGTTGCAATTTGGTTTTTGAGGTCTTCTCCCGATGTCTCGCCCGGTCAAGCATTTTATCTCGATTAACAAATGTTTCCAAAATTTTGGATTTTTGACGAATCCGACAAAAAATTTCGGTTATCCTAAGTGAAGACTTTTGTTTTATCTTCTCTTCAATTCTGGGTAAATAGCGGTATTCTTACATACTGTCAATCTCGTTCTTTTGATTCAAAAATATGACAAGCCTAGGTAAAGTCTAATCGAGGCATAAGAAAGGAATAAGAAAACAAAAGAAAAGCACTTCGCACAACATTTTTGTATGGTTGCAAAATATATTCTTAGATGTGTTGTGACTACTTGCACGAAATAAGCGTTGACGAACAACAAAAACAGAAAATTCCAACCTCTTTAGATAGATAAGGGGCAGTGTAAGAATACAGAACGTTATTTGTTTCAGCACAGCCTGTATTTTTTGAAAGGTTAGTCTGAGTCAAATCCGGCTACATTTGTTTATAATACGTCATCTATACTCTACCGCAATCATGTATTTGCTCGCACGGGGTTGAGACAAACGTTGTTCTATTTTTTTTTGCGAATTTTTGACGTATATTGTGTCCTTTTTTTTGTGTTCCGAAATTTTGAAATCATAAAACTAAATTTACAGTATGTGACTGAATGATTTGCGTACTCATAGGATCTAATATTCTTGTGCTTTATCATCTGCTTTAAAAAACGCTTCGTGCCGTGCGTTGATCCATTGTAATGCGTGTGAGCTTTTGTAATCTCGAACGGCCCTCAAAGCTCACCAATCACCATGTTGCTTGAGCAACTGCATACCGTTAATGTACTAATATGCTGCAGCACTGTGACAGACTTACAGCTATTGGCAGCACTTAAATTGAAGGGGGGACGCGTCCACCCATCGAGAGTTAGCGTTCCCCTAATCGAGATTAAGCGTCCTCACATTAAGATTTGAGCGTTAGTTTATTGGACGAAAATGGGCATGCCAGCAAGAATAAATCCCAAAATTCCGGCGGAAAAAAATTTTTTTTCGGTCTTCACTTGATTTCGGGGAAAAAAACTCGTTAATTTTCGGTGAAGACCTTTTTTTTGACAGTTTCTAAAAATTTCATCATTTTGGAAAAATACTGAACTGAATTTTATTCTAATTAGAAATTCAATTGTTTTCTTGTTTCTTTCCGAAGTTAACGCTGGTATTGTTTCTAAATTCTGAGCAAAAATCAGCCTATGTTCTTGCTAATTGTTCTTGCTAAACAAGAGCACAAAAGTTTTCGTACAATTTTTATCTAAATTTTATGCAAGCTTTTATAAATTTTATCGCTTTTGGGGTCCTTTCTTTTTACTCTTTTACAAAATAAACTTAATTTTTCTACATATTTACTACTTAGTATTCTTACTTTTGAATCATCAACGAAAACAGAAAAATCACTAGAATTACTGAGCCATGACGAATTGGACCAATCAGAAAAAGAGGATTGCTCGCTTTCAGTGCTTTCCGAGAAATTCATTATTATTACCACTTGGAAATATTTGCAAATTTTAAAAGATAAACCCCTATACAACAAATAAATAAATACAATCGTTAAAATTCTGAAACACAAACATATTTCAGCTTTTCTTATACTTTCCATATTTCGGAAGGTGAAAAAACATTTTGCAAAGTTCTCAAAAAAGTTTTGCTTTTGACTTTTATTATTTCGCTCGCTGAAACTTTGATATTTCAAAAAATATTTTCATATTTCCAAATCCAAATAGAAATGCGCGTTCCCAGAAAAATCTACCCTAACAATTGTTAGAGTTTTCGATTCGAACAAAAACCGCCAGTGCCCACATCCTTTTCCATAAAACGAAGAGGAACCTTTTGGTGAGCCAATTGCCTAGAGCGTAAAATTGATTAAAATTGGCGTCGACGTCAATAAATTGTTCAGCCTTTTTTTACAAAAATTTAGGTGGGTACTTTGAAAACTAGTTTACAAAATGATTCAAGGATGAGATCGTATGGGTTTGTTTTAATTGATAACAGTTGTAGTCGGCGTTCTGCAAGCGGTATCAAATCACAATAAAATAAACAAACTATAGACGCCCAACTCCGCACGTTGTGTAAAATCATCTCATCAAAAAATAAAATAAAATCCTAATTTACTCGCTGAATCACGACAAAGCGAGTTAGCAGGGTCTATCAAGGGTTTCAGGGCGACACAGCTCTTTTCGAAAAAATGTCACAGCAGTGGCAAGCCGTTGGCAACATTTGGTACGATTAGCCCGACCCGGGATCAGAATCCCAGATCTTACGTTCCAGGGACGAGTACGTTACCGTTCGACTAGCTGATTTTTAAACGAGAATCTTTTCACAGTCGATTACCACAGCTCTAAAGCATTAAAAACTCAAATCTGATATAACCTAGCAGTCTGTTTCCACCGTAAATGATAATCATCGGTATATCTCGTTCAAATTATTGAATAATAACCAATCACATAGTAAACGAGATACTTTTTACTTACATTTTGTTAATCATTCAAATAAACCATTTGCGTTTGTTGTTCAGTGGCCATCTTTTTAAATGCAAGACTTCGGACTGCAGTAAAGGTTCATAGTGTGGCCTTTATAAGCCTTAAGCAAACAACAACGAGTTAAACCTTAAACTAGATGGGAGTTTGCCAGCAAACCCAGTGAAAGACCGACGCATAGCTAATGCTGTGACGCTCAAAAGTACTTTTTGTCTACCGTAAAATCAGCAATTATTCAAAAATATCTGATTATGGAACCTCCAGAAAAGTGGAGTCAAAATATTTGTCAGTTAAATATCTCCTGATATCATAAAACACTGGCACCCTAGCTTAAGCCGTTCAAAAAATTGATTTTGGGGGGGTCTATTTGGGGGGGTGGCACCCCCAAGCTATGTCAAAATATTTGTCTGTTAAATATCTACTGATATCATAAAACACTGGCACTCTAAGTTCAGCTATTCAAAAAATTGATTTTTGGGGGGGTCCATTTGGGGGGGTTACCGGGGGGGTGGCACCCCCAAACTATGTCAAAATATTTGTCTGTTAAATATCTTGTATCTTGAGACATATAACCCTATGAAATATCATAAAGGGTATCGAAAGGGTATCTTGAGACATATAACCCTATGAAATATCATAAAACACTGGCACTCTAAGTTGAGCCGTTCAAAAAATTGATTTTTGGGGGGTCCATCTGGGGGTCCGCGGGGGGGTGGCACCCCCAAACTATTTCAAAATATTTGTCTGTTAAATATCTACTGATATCAAAAAAAAAGTAGAACTCTAGCTTGAGCCATTCAAAAAATTGATTTTTAGGGGGGTTCCGGGGGGGGGGGGGGGGTGGCACCTCCAAACTATGTCAAAATATTTGTCTGTTAAATATCTACTGATATCAAAAAAAAGTAGAACTCTAGCTTGAGCCATTCAAAAAATTGATTTTCGGGGGGTCCATTTTGGAGGGTTCCCGGTGGAGTTGCCCCAAAAACTTTCGGAGAAAAAATTGCATTTGCAGCTCAACAACTTTACACAAAAATTAGATTTCCATGTTTTGTGGTTTAGAAGAAGAGCGTACAAAATTTACGAAAAAAAGGAAAAAAACGGAAAAAAAAAAGAAATAAACCTCATCGCGACCAAAAGTGGGTTGGTTGGGATGAAAGGGTATCTTGAGACATATAACCCTATGAAATATTTTTTGCCGTACTTAAGCCGTTTTTGACTGAGACCGCTTTTTACGCCGAACTTGCGGGGCGGTTTTCGGGTTCTAAAACCGAAGTCACGTGACCCATTGCCTCGAAATTGTGTACAAACATACAACTCATTAATCTCAAACTGCTGTCAAAATTTCATGTAGCTAGACCCAACCGTTCTCGAGTTATAAGCAAAAGTCTGAAATTTTGCACTCGTTAGTTGGAAAATGGCTGAGTAAAAACAGAGGAACACGCGACACGAGCGTCGGTCGTTCCAATTAAAATTACCTTTAAAACTGTTTAGCTTATGCAACAAAAGTAGTGACAGAAATGGAATTTTGATAAATGCACAATGTCTATGAAATATTGATAAGATGTCTTCAAAATTTAACACAAAAATGTTGGAAAGTAATTTCAACAAGGACAACGTTAAAAAGCATCTAAAACTTTAAATTTAAACAAAAATGTAACCACAGAACTAAGCAAGAACAAACCCTCAATTGATTTGCCTTTTGCATATGAAAAGTTTTAATATTGAGTTACGGACGCAATAAATTACAGTACTCTTCAGTACAATTATTGTTTTGTTGAAGTAAGCGAGCAACAATGCGGCAAAAAAGTAGTAAAACCAGCCATCTGATGGAAGGTTAACGCACGTTTTTCTCTGGAACGATAGGTTCGGGGCTCAATATCTAAGCTAGTCAAATTGGCAAATTGTTGCCAACGGCACGCCACCTCTGCAACATGTTTTTGAAGGGCTGTGTTGTCCTTTGAAAAAACGGCATTACCAAATATTAACCCGTCAAATTCTTAGTCTAGTCCAACGACCACTATGCAACTAAAGCTTGGCTGTAAAGGCGGGTGCGATGATGCGGAGGTTGGCCTCATCCAGCTCGTCAAATACTTTGGCGTAATACAGCAAAGATAGCAATGATTTATTTTTTCAACAATAGTAAAAAAATTGCTCATAAATTTTCAATTCAAAGGAAAAGTATTACCAAAAAGCTTGTTATCTTTTTTTGCAGATTTTAAACTATTTTTCGAAGCTATCAAAATTCACGACGTATTATACCGTTACGCAAAAATGAAATCAAGTAAGCGTAAATTTGTAAGGGTGCTGCAAATAAAACAATTACGGGATAGCAGAGTGGTTCAAAGTAAAATATGAGCAAAGAATATTGTCGAAATACAAACGATTAATTTGATTTCAAAACGCTCTATCTGCTCGATCATGCTCTTTATACCTGAAATGTATCTTTCTCATACTCTTTAGGTGATTGCTCAAAACATGCATTAAAATTATCTTATGTTCTTTTCGACTGCAATTTTTCCTTTGTTATTGCGTCGAAAAACGGGGTAGGCAAAAAAGTTAGTTTCCGTTTCTAAATGTTGAAAATCCATGTCAAAAAATATTTAATTGGCTCAACGAACGCGCGCGGTAAAATAAACAAAGATTCCGGTGACGTTTCTCGTTTTCGAAAATTTTTATTTTGATTTTTACAGTTTTAGGTTGGGATTAGGATTAGAGTTAGAGCTAGGATTAGGGTTAGATTTTATAACGAAATACCCGAGCGCACGGAACGTGAGCCAAGCCTTTTCCAAATAAAAATGCGCTTTTGACATGGCATTGCGCGTGCAAAGTTTGTTGTCAAAAAATTCTTCGATTGTTTGTTTGTTTGCTTTTTTCAATTTTTTTCTTGATAGTTGCAAAATTTTTTCTCCCTTTAAACAAAAATTTTACCGACTAGACAACTTTTACAAAAGTTTAACCCATAGTCTTTTTTGTAAGAAAAAACAGTTGCAGCAAAGTGTAACTTCATCTGCAGTTGATAATTCTACTGGCAGAATCCGAAAAAAAATTAATGGCAAAAATTTTTCCATCTTGAAACTAAAACCAGCTGCCTTATTTTACTAATCCAAACATAAATTTTCCATCAAGAACTAAGAGCGTTTTGAGCAAATTGTTAACAGTTGCCACTGCTGGAACATAATCTTAAGCTATGTTGGATTATCGACTTTCATTTGCCGAGATTCTTTCTAGCAACTCAAGCGAATATCCGACCAGACTTTCGCTATGCTGCTGCTGATAAGTCTTAGCTTATTTTGTCGCTATATTGACAATATGATAGCAACAACCAAGATACAACACTCTTCTACTTGTACGGAACTGGTAATCTTACTCAAGTTGTTCAATCTAGGCGCGCTTTTGTATCTAGCACTATTAAACAAGCTTGAATGTCGGCACGTGCTGTTTGTTACGTCATTTGCTAATACTACGTTACCACTTCCCGTACGTCAAAATATGCAAGAAAGGTTCGGGGACAAATTTGTTGCAGAGATATCGAAAATCGGTTAGTCAAATTTTGTCGTTATGTGACAAGCATGAATATGTGTGTTTTTAATGCTTGCAGTTGTCAAAATCTTGCTATGAAAACCGTTCGTAAAATCCGACTCATGTACGCGACTTTTCGAAATTAAAAAGTTTGTTTAATTCAACTAATAACGAACAACACCAAACGACGGCCATTAGCTGGGCTTTTATGAAAGGGGGTAAAGCACCCAGCCAATTCCGGTAGTGTACACATAGTTAAAATTGAAATATAATTTTTGAAATTTTTTGTTCTCATTTTGTGGCTACGGTTACCCCTAAAAAGTTTTTGGAAACTCTGAGTTTGTTTTCTCTGGGTGAATTTTAAAAAAAAGGAGGGTTTTACCAATGTTGAATAGGATAAGTGATGTTACTAGGAAAGCAAATGTTATTGAGTTTCTCTTTTTTCCTTGAATTTCTGGCTGAAAAAACGCATTCAAGGTTTCCAAAAACTCTTTTACTGGGATATCTTTTTGTATTTGTTGAATATCTGAGCAATCGCAGCCCCAAAACGAAAACAAAACATTCCAAAAAATAATGTTTCGATGGTGGCTACTATAAACTACCAAAATTGGCTGGATACTTCACTTCCTATTAAAGGATTTATCTAAGAGTGGCCGTTCCCTTTTAAATAAAGAGTTAGTTGCGTATTCTGAACAAAAACCCTTGCCTATTTTTTGCTATTGCGTGATGTTCTAGAGCAAGTAATGAAGGTTTCCTTATTTTAACTCGAACATTAAGTTTGAAAGCATGGAAGATCTTTTGTCTTTTTCTTTTACTTTTGGGTGGGATGTACATAACTAGCTCCCAGTTTGACGTTGTAAGACGAGGCAAATGGAAATTCTTTCCTATCAACACTGGCTAGATTGATTGTCTTTGTAAAATTTCTCGTATGATTTTCTCCTCTATTCAGTTCAATTCTATTATTTTGACAAAAAAAAAAAAAAAAATGTGCGTTTCACGTCTAATATCGCCCATGTCAAAATTATTATTCGTGTGTCGCAGTTCCTGCTTCGGCCAGTGACGTTGTGAAGCTAGCAGCAAAATTCCCACAAACGAAAAATAATTGGAATCAATAGATTCTTAACTCCACAGATCATACAGTTTTTAGGCTGCGCGTTCGAGCCCCGGTTAACGCAATCGAGCCCCGGTTAACGCAAGCGGAACGTTCCGTTTTCAATCACTACAATAATGTTAGGGTAGGTCTTGATGCTGCTAAATGCATTTGCAGGACCTACACGCGAGGGGGATTCCGGGCCACATCATACCTGGACCAGGTTAAAGGGGCTCGTTTTCAAGGGCCCGGAAAAAACAAAAATACACGCACTATGGGTTCTGTAAAGCTTCTCAAAAAGGTTGTGATACTTTTAGTTACGGTTCTAAATAAAGAATATGTTCTAAATGATACTCTACTTTCAGTTGCCAAAATCAGCCGAAGACTTTTTTTGGTTTTCACCTAATTTAGGATTTAAGGCTAAACGCTAGAAAAATTACCGGCGAAAACTGATTTTTTTGGTCTTCACCTAACTACTGGTTGAGCTCAATAGCGTAACTACCCAGGCGCGTAGCCAGAAATTCGCAATGGGGGGGGTTGTTTAGGGGGTCTGGGGGCGGAACCCCCAGCCGCCGGAGGCCAATGGGGGTGTGGGGGCGAAGCCCCCAGCTGCCGGAGGCTGGGGGTTTGGGGGCAAAGCCCCAAGCCGCCGGAGGCACGGGGGTCTGGGGGCTCCGCCCCCAGCGCTCGAAAATTTTGCATTTTTTTGCAAAAATAACTTCATTTTAGGGCTATTTTGATTAAAAAATAATGATTTTAAAACGTGGCTTAGAAATTGACAGTGCAAACAAGATTAAACTGGTAGCATGAATGGGCTATTTGGGAGGTGGCTAATGATAAAATGTAGTTCTTTTGTGTAGATGCTGTTAAATTATAAAATCGAATAGTGCAATAAAACTCGCACGCAGTAATCTATTTCGCATACAGTTTATAAAGAAAAATAGTTGGGGGGGGCTAATGAAAAGAGATTTGAGAGAAATGATTGGTAATTAACGAACACTGAATAGCCCCCCCCCCCTATTCCTTAGTTTATTGTATGTTTGTTGATGACACCTACGTTCAGCATTTTTACACTTGCGATCAAATTTGATTGCTTATTTCTTACCATTTATCAAAAGTTTCATTTATTTGTTGGTGTTATTTTTGACAAATTAGCCCCCCCCTGAACAATAGTTTCAAAAGATGTTTTAAATCACTACTTAGTCCACTCCAGTGCATAAAACAGTCTCAAAGTGCTAAAAACGTAGTGTTTTTCCCTATTCTGGATTTTGGTCGACATGTCAATGGGGGGGGGGGGGGGGGGGGCTATAACCCCCCCGGCCCCCCCTGGCTACGCTACTGGCTAAAAACGTGGTATTTTCCTAATTCTGCATTTTGGTCGGCAGTTCATTAGCCCCCCCCCCCCCCCCCCCCTAAATAAACGTTTGAAACTATGCTTTAAAGCATTTTTTAGTCTAATCCAGTGCAAAAGACAGTCTTAGAAATACTAAAACGTGGTGTTTTCCTTATTCTGCATTTTGGTCGGCAGTCTATTAGCCCCCCCCCCCCTAAATAAACCTTTCAAACTATGCTTTAAATCATTTTTTGTCTAATCCAGTGCAAAAGAGAGTCTTAGAAGTGTTAAAAACGTGGTATTTTCTTTATTCTGCATTTTGGTCGGCAGGCCAATGGGGGGGCTATAGCCCCCCCCCGCGCCCCCCCCTGGCTACGCTACTGTAACTGCCTATTCTGTAACATTGTCTTCGTACCTTGTTAAAAAAATTCTCTTTGAGGCTTTGTGCATTTGATCAGTGTGTAGTAATTTGCCGTCTTTTCCTGACATTTACTCAACATTAGTTTCGTGTTTCTAAATTCTAATTAACTGAAACGCTAGGTATTGACGTAATGATTAGCTTGTCGCACACGACAAAAATATGTAGTCTCGAGCTAACAAAAGCTGTTAAGCGGTACTATCATGAAGGTTCAGAATATTTCCAAACTTATGGTCCAAGTCCAATTACCGCCAAACTTATGGTCCAAGTCCAATCACCTAATACCCAGAGTTGTAAGTTGGGTAAGGTTTTTCGGGTCGGGTTTAGGTTCGAGCCGGATTCGGGCTTAAAGATGACAAAAATTTTGGGCTTAATTCGGGGCCTGAGAGGTGCTTTTTGTCTTAGGTGCACAAAAATATGATTAAAATAACTTGGCAACATTGCTAAATTCTTCAAACGTAACTTGACTTTCGGGTTTTTTTTTGCGAATGATTTGGACTTCAAATTAGTTTTCGGGTTCGGGCCGGGATCGGGCCTGAACTAGTCTGCCCTTTTACAACTCTGCGCTACCACTAATGGGAATCGAATTGCTTCTTGAACCGTAAATTAAAGCTCTAATCTTCAAATATGACTTACTCTATTAATACCTCACTGCAACTTATACAAGGTCGTAGCCAGACTCGTAGTTAGGCAGAGCTAAGAAACGCTCAGGTGATGGGACTCACACGTTAAGTAACTGATGCTATTTGCAGCTATACTTTTAAATATTGTGTGAGAATTTTCCAGTAAAAAATTTGAAAATTTCAAGCATTTTTGATCTTGATGAAGGCCGAAACCCGCTGGGACCCCATCTGGCCACAGTCCTGAACCTATACGACAACATAAATGTAACTTCGAAAGCGAATACATCACTGCACTGCGAAAGCAAATACAAATTTAATTTGTAACTCATCAAAAGTTTTTTTGTTTGTTTTAGCTTCACAAGAGCACGCTGCGCATGATAGCTTCCTGGACCTTTTGTAACGGCTCTGATTGCCTTAACCTATTAAACTTGCTTCTGTTTTCAGTACAATCCCATCTGACCACTCATACGTCAGAACTCTTTTCTGATTAGGCTACCAGTTTAATGCAGTAAGGCTTCCAGTTGACGCAGCTTGGGTTGAATGAGGTAAAGTCATAACTCGAGTTGACGTTTGTTTGTTTTTGATAGAAGATGAGAGACTTCTTAATGAATCCACTTCTCCAACGGTGTTTTTGTGGAATTGCCCGGCGCTTTTTTGATAAGTGTGATCTCCCTATACAACAAATCAAGGTGAAAAAATGTAGTGACCATTGGGCTCGGCCATGTTTCCGAAAAGATAAAGGCGTTGTTTTCCAACGATCCTGTTTGCTTGATCTGGGTTCAATTCACGTCCTGGTCAGGTGACTCATGTTGTTGCGATTTTGGATAAAGATGATTATTTCTGCTAGGTGGCTTCGAAGAAACAGCAAATTTTGCGGACAATAATTCGCAGAAATCCACAGGAACATTGATTTTGGATAATTCGAAGAAATCCACAGGAACATTGAATCAATAATTCTGCAGGCTAGTGTGGAGACAGTAGTCCTAAAACATCTTAAAATTATCCTAATTTTATACAAAATTTTGTTTCACTTGGCGCTTAGTTTTACCTGACTGGGTGAAAAAATCCGTAAGGTTTGATGCTCCTTTTCTCCAGCTGTAGCTTTTTTAAATGCACTTTGACTTGGACGGAGAGCAATGTTGCTTGTTGGTGCACTCCAACTCTGTTCCGAAGTGATCCGCGAATTCGAAGAATCAACTTTTGAAGAAGAGCGATTGAAATAAACCCAAGAAAGAAAGATGTGCAATAATACGATAATATTAGCTCCAATTACAACGGAATTGGCGATAATAAATTTGCTGGATGCTTCGCTGCATCCTATTGGATTCAGTTCAGTGACGTCAAAATTGCAATGATGCTTCAGCGTGCTCTTTTCTTGGCATGTTTCTGTCGCTTTTGCCAATTCGTGACGACAAAATTCGTTATCTCGGTTGCAACAAGACGCAGGAAGAACTTTTGAGGTTGTGTAGATCCAGTCCTCAAAGTCTATCGCTCCACAGCACCGAAATGTTCGCTAAATTACAAGTACATCAAAGTGTGGGTAACTAAATTTTCAACAACTACAGTAGTTGCTGTTCTCGCGTAAATATCGCTGCACTCGCAGCTGGTTCGAAATATTATCGCTTCCAGTCATTTTTCGGACTTGTCTAATGCCGCCAAGAGCGCTTGTTACCGCTGTGAAAAATAGTTATTGGAAAATATGTTAACCTATTGCAAAACTTTTTCCATGCTTTTGTGCTGTGAAATTGCTATTATTAACATGTAGTCTACACTGAGCGTAAATCATGAGCGTACGAGCGTATTTTTAGTTTGTTTTGAGCAGACATTCGGTATGCCCAGCGTAACGCCTTCACAGCGTATACGTTGCCAGTTAGTTATTACATACCGAGGATACGTTTGTAGGCTCACGAGTTTACGTACAATATAGACCAGGCCTTGGCGGTACCAATTTAACCTTTCAAACGTACTGCACTGTCGTATGTACAATACCCATTCATGCGTTTTGATTGCATCCATTTCGAAATGCTGTATCTAATTAGAGGATCTGATTTGTTACTTTAACTGAAGTGCGTTATTGGTCTATTTCCCAAAGTTCTCTTCTTTTATTTTAATAAATATTATATAATTTTTGACAATTTTGTTTTCCGATTCCGTAGTAGAACTATCAGGTCTAACTTACAGGTCTTAGCAACGCGGTAGTGCTACATGCTCAGCAGAGTTGTAAACGGGCAGACTAGTTCAGGCCCGAACCCAACTCAAACCCGCAAATTAATTTAAAGCCCAAATCATGCCCACAAAAAAACGAAAATTAAGTTAGGGCTGAAAAATTTAGCAATGGTGATGTTCTGTCCTCCTTTTGCTTGCAATTTAAGTCCAAAACACGTTTAAAATCTTGCATTTCGAGGTTAAATTTTGTGAGTGATTTGGCCCAGGTAGGGGGCAGTAAAGTACATTGCGTTCTGCAATATTTTAGCAGTAAACAACAATCCACTCAAACATTTTCTTTAAAGATTATTGTTTTGTCATAAAAACAACAAGGAGTACATACACGGCCAGAGGCCCAGTCCTTCTCAGTTCAAAATTTTGTTCAATGAGCATTCACCTTATTGTAGCTAATTTTTTTCAAAAGTATTTTGTTGCATAAAAACTGGCGAGGCGGAGGTGAATTGCAATTGAAAAATGTACAAAAAGATGGTAACGCCTACTAACCATGTTACTACCCGGGCCAGATTTACATTTAGTTGGACCCCTGGCACTTTGAGATTTTTGCAATATTTTTCTGCCAAATACAGATGATGACCAAAAAAAATGTCTTATATGAGCGCAGGGCCCCGGGCACTGCACCATATGTTAAATCCGTCCCTGGTTATTCCATTACGTTCGTATAAAGGTTACATGAAGGCCTGAGTTAGCAACTTTTAGGATAAAAACCCTTAATTGTGGTCGGCAGCGTGGCCGAATAGGTAAAGGCGTCGTTTTTACGACGACCCTGATCGAATGATCTGGGTTCAACCCGCACCCTAGTCACGCTGTTGCGTCCTTGGATAAGACGCTTTACGATGATTATCTCTGCTTGGTGGCTTCGAACAAGCAGCAAATTTAGTGGACAAGAATTCGAAGAAATCCACAGGAACATTGGATCATCGGAAACTCCTAAGCAGGTGCGGATTCCTCCAATCACGAAGTAGTCGTTGTAATGAAAAGTGTGCGGATCGTCCAACAAGTTAGCGTCTGACGCTGTCCGGTGACAGGAGGATAAATATGCGCCACAACAACAACAACAATTTCACTCGGGTTAAACGTTTCAATTGGTTGGCAAACATTAAATCGAGGGGTTTCGGGCCGTCTGGATCAATATCATTGTTGGGGGCCCGTTTAAATTGGGAGCCATTATGATAGTTGATGAAGCATTTTAGATAGCTTTTCGCCAAAGGGATAGGGATATTCTTGAGGGAGTATCCAAAGGATATGGAACTGACTCAAATGGGGGCCATTTAAATGTTATTGCAGGTGGGCCCATTTAAATTGGTTGACAAAAACTAAATTGAAGAGGCCCGGGCCCCTTGGATCAATATCATTGTTGGGGGCCAGTTTAATTTTTGGGCCATTAAATAGTATTGTAGGGGCCCATTTAAATTGGTTGGCAAAAATTAAGTTAGGGGCCAGGGCCTCCTGGATCAATATCATTGTTGGGAGCCCAATTAAATTGGGGGCCATTTAATTATTATTGTAGGGGGCCCATTTGAATTGGTTGGCAAAAATTAAATTGAAGGGGCCTGGGCCCCCTGGATAAATATTATTGTTAATTACTGTTGTACGAGTGTACTGTTTTACGCGAAGATGCTAAAAGAAACTGAAACTGAAGAAACAACAGTCGTTTTTGTGACATTTTTATCACTGGTAGCATTTGAAGGGTCCACGTGCAAAACGATCAAACTACCAAAAGCAAGTTTTTGAGAAAATCAAAAAACAAAGTTTAGAACCTCATTACCCAAATTTTAGAACTATAGTTGTTGCCAAAAGTGTGTTTTCAACCGCTAGAATTATTAGAGAATGCAAATTCGCAATTTTAACAAATCACAAAAATAGCATCTTCATCAAAATATATAAAAAATAAATAAATACGAATCTGGAGTTTGATTGTTTTATCGACCAAAGTGAAGTATGATCGTTATTGTTTCTAAGCTATTACGTGACTGAGGCATGTGCCGGTAGCCGAAAGAGACTTGATCTGCAATTAGTACAACACTAAGTACTTTTTGCGTTACAGCTAATTCGACTTTATCAATTACTAACATGTTTTCAAACTCTGAAAAAACAGCAGATTTAGTGTTCAATATTACAGTTGTAAACAAGACATCAAAAATAAAACATTATCACTGTAACACGCATACATAAAATCATACCGAGACTGGATTAAGCCTTCCATGAAATGAATAACAAAACTCGGACCATGCCTTATTTATTGTGCACAATACGGGACACGAGTTTAACTCTACCCTGCACTATACAGTCCCACACACGCTACGCAGCCTTCCACTGGCTTAGTCAACTGACAATCAACCATTCTCAGTATAATTTAAATCTAAGAAAATAACCAAGATGCTAAAATACTGAGAGCAAGATTACTCAGTTTTATAGCTAGGTAAATTTTAATGCAAGTGAGATCTAATCCTCACCACAATTATGATAGACTACAAACTGACAGCACCCCAGCGAAAAATTGCCGGTAACTATATGCTATTCTACTGCTGTAGCCATTTTAATGATAATTGTTATCAGCACCATTACTGTTTTTAAACAGTAAGGCTTGTTAAATTTAGCAACTTAATTTAAACACAGATCAGCGCCTAGACTTCAATCGAGACAAGTAAAATTTCACACTTCATTGATTTTGATAAACATTGATCATTTTTTCACAAAAAAGTGGAGTATGATCGTTTTGTCGCTGCATACGCATTTTCCAATGCCGTTTTTTGAGAGATATAGATCGTTTTTCCGCTGGGACAATATTTCATATGAAACTACAGAAAAAACTGCATCATTTCGTGCAAAAAAACAGAAATAGCAAAAAATGAAGTTTGATCATTATGCACCTGGACCCTTCATTTCAATTGGGGCAGGGGGGGGGGGGGGGCTGGACCCCTTGGGTCCTGTCTGGTTACGCTTATGTACAGTACTGTTGCATAATCAAGGTAAAATCCTCCTTTTTTCCGGAAATTCACCCTGAGAAAACAAACTCTGGGTTTCCAAAGCCATTGGTCTACAATGATAAGTGTTTCTATGCATCAAAAAACAAAAATTAACTGAACTAATCGAAAAAAAACATAAACTTAATCTATCTTGAGACTTTTTTTTATAATGCAGTTGTTTTATTTTGTCATTATTACCTGATATAACTCCATCCAATCTTTAGCAGCTTTATTGCCATTATCTTCCTGTACTGTTACCATGATTGCCTTTATGCTGAACGACAAGGCATTTTTAACGCCAAATCCAAGGAGAATCGCAATTCCATAGGCCAACACAAAAATCCACAAATTTATCGCAAAAACATAGCGGAGATGAATGGACATTTGATGAAAACATCGTTGAGATTTTACAATCTTGGCAAGAATCTATATTTGAAACAAGCATAATGCGATTGATCGAGCTTTTTCTTTAACAGAATTAACGAACATACTGCAAATTCAGAAAAAACACAAGACGATTTTGTAAACACGGGTCTTTGTATGCATTTGCGGAAAATTGCAGCGGGAGAGAACGGTACTCCGCCCGTTAACGTCTGAGCCTGATTCTTTACCGCCTCACCATCTGTAGTTAACCCACCCATCTCGAGAAAGCGGCGGTGGTGCTCTCCTTTGGACGAATCTGTACCTGCTTAGCAGTTAATCATTTTTCCAAATTATGCGGTTGGCTTTACATTCCACGACGCAGCAACTTGCCAGGTGCGTGTTAAACCCAGATCATGCAGTCAGGGTCGTTGTAAAAGCGCCGTCTTTATCCTCTTGACCACGCTGCCGACTAAATTTAAAGATGCCAGGTAATGCCATTGAATGCTCTGGTATCCACAAAATGTAAGGGTGTTAGGTAAACTAATGCAATAGCATTCGAGATTAAAAAGACTTACCGGTTATTGTAGATTAAAAATGCATTATCTCGGCCAAGATTGCACGTTTTTTTATAAGAGCAATTTTATTGAAACTCAAACCTTAAAAAATTGTTTTGGAGCCTACATGTTGTATTGCAAACTTATGCGGTCATGTTTGAAATCTGGGTTTAATTCCTTCGTGGACTTCAGCAGCGCTTTTTTTAAGTAGCAGCGAGTTTCGCACAAACAAAACTGCATCTTAAGTGAAAAATGTTAGTCTTTTTTTTGGATTCTTTGTTTAGTTTTTTATGCTGAAGTTAGCGTTGTTTTTAAGTTTTGATTTACACTTGCTTTTGTATTTTTCTAAAATTATTCTCATATAAAAAACAAGTCCAGTTCAAAATACTTGTTGTTCTTTACCAGTTGCAAAAGGAGAATTAACCCAAGTGTGAGCAAAAGAACAAAGGAAACTCGATCCACATAAGCTTCATTAATAAACTCCGAAATTGACTTGCCTACGTAATCAATATGCAATACTTGAAAGAAATAAAGAGATTGTAAAATTGCCCAGCAAATTTGAAAAATGCAAACTGCCCAAACGACAATTGTCCATAGATTGGTGATCTAAACACAGCAAAATTGAGCATAACATCATTAACAGATCGTGAAAATAAAAAGCATTTTTTGATATTTCTGACAAATAGAGGGTTAATGCTCAACTACATCTTGTTCTAACTCATACCGTGAGCAAGGGTTATGTGCATTTTTATTTTCATAGAAACAATCTTTCATAGGAGCACAAGGCAGAGTTGTAAACAGGCTGACTAGTTCAGGCCCGAACCCGAAAATATAAGCCCGAACCCGGCCCGAACCCGAAATTAATTTGAAGCCCACATCATGCCCGAAAAAATCCGAAAGTTAAGTTAGGTCTGAAAAATTTACCTACTTTGCCAACTCATTTTGATGATATTTTTGTGCACCTAAGACAAAAAGCACGTCTCAGGCCCGATTTAAGCCCAAAATTTTTATCAACTTTAGGCCCGAACCAGGCCCGAACCCGACCCGAAAAGCCCGGCCCGACTTACAACTCTGGCACAAGGTACGTTTTTGCTTAAAATCTAAAAAAATAAATAAAAACAATGGCATTGAAAACAATTACAGGTACCAGTCATTGGGGTTCCAGCTAGCGAGGCTTGGGGGAGGGCGGTGCTCTCCAAACAAAAATTTCGATCCACAAACCCCAAAACGACAATGGGAGAAAATATTGGTATGTGTTGTATTGAAAGATCGTTGGTTAATGATTTGAACTGATTATGCGTTTAGTTTATTTTGTTTAATGATTTGAACTGATTATGCGCGAAATTATGTGTTTCGCAAGACTTTTATAATCCTGGCACATTAAAACTAAGTTACTGTCTGCTGTCACGCACTGGAATACATTACGATTACGTTTAAATGTGTTACTGCTAATTATGCCAGTCAACCTTCTGAATTTGGCTGAAACAAAACAGTGATGACATAATTGCAGAAACACAGTGTGCGGCATTTGCATGCGCATCAGAGTGTCTATAGCTATTCGAAACTGAGCACAAGCAGACATACAAACATCCTTACGCAATGTGATAGAAGATTTTCAAATCACGAATGAAATCAGAAAGCAATTAATAAACCAGACCAGTCTCAGGATGCATCAGCAAAAATTGGCACGTTAGCTTATAGGATTTGAATCCATACCCGCACCAACAGATGAATTGAACTCAGTTTCAGAGGTTGCTAAAAACTCACTATTTTCCAAAATAAAACTACCAAGGATGCTCGTATTGTAGAAAAAAGCAGCAATTTTGGCCACCCTGAAACAAACTTTGCCCGTCCCCCCTAGAGCAATGTTCTAGTTGCGGCACAGCCAGTCATGTCAACAAAGCACTCATTTTTGCCTTTCAAGTTTTAGAAAATGTACGGCACTTGATGTGGGTGCTTCTATAAAATATAAGAATAAACTAATGAGGCCAAAAATTCATGAAAATTTACAGCTAGCTTCAATCTTAAAGAAAAGAGCGTAATCGCAATAATTTTAAAATTGATTCTTAACTTAACTAATAAGTGATTCTTAAAAAAAAGAGTAATTTCAGTAATCAATACACAAAACGAAAAAAGATGTGTATAGTGTTGGATAATCTGTCTACGAGTTCATGCATTGGCAGTAGTTTCGCTTGTCCCACTAGTCGGCCACAATGGAAGTTCGATTTCTTGACGTCGTAAATTCCGCTTCTGCTTGCATAAAGACCCACTTGTTTTGAAAAAAAGTGTGTTGTGTTCCTTCCAAATTTGGGTTTGTTCTATGTCGTTTTCAAATGTATAGAAAAATAATAGAATATTATATATTTGAACAAAACAGTAATGATAAAAGCAACTGGGAATGACACTGAAAGATTGAACAAAAATCACAATAAAAGAAATAAGATTAAATTAACAAGCAATCAGCCAAAATTGAAACAAAAAAAACAACTTTGCGTTTGTGTTTATTTTTGCCTGAAGTGATTGCCAACAATCGCTAAGCGAAAACCTTCATATCTAAGAGAGATTCTCAGAATGACTCAACTTACAAAAATCACCTGATAACAAGTTAATATGCTGCTGTTGTACTCAGTGCCGTAACTAGAACGTTGTTCTAGAGAGTGCAAAATTTCTCTCTAGAGGGGTCAAAATTTTTTGACTGGTCTACTTTTTCTCTCAGTTTTCTGTCGATCTCAAAAAAAAGCCATCACCCTGAAACTGCTGCAAGGGAGAGATAAGTTTGGGTGGGCATGCTGGGCAGTTTGGGGGGCGAAATTTTTGTTTTGAGGGGCGCCGCCCCCTTTTTCCCCTAGTTGTTGCCCTGGTTGTACCGCAAATTTTGTAAGTGCATGTCATTATCTCTGTCAAAAATTGTTTTGAGTTTCGACTCGGCTTTAGATAATCTCTTTGTTTTTTGAGATGTTTAAATACAAAACTTACTGTTTCTAGAACTGGCATGTGAATCAGATTGATCTTCTGCTTAATTTAAAATTTATCTTCTTCAAAGTCCGGGATAATTTTGATCTTTTCATTCTTGCTTCTTGTTTTTAACAAAAATGTGATATTTATTTGTGATTTTATCTTGGATATTTTTTCTTTAGAACGTTTTTATACACCCCATAAAATAAAATAAAAAACTTAGTGCTTGAAAAAAATTTGTTTGAAATTGTGACAAAATAAAGAACAAATTTGAAGTGTTTTTTTCCAGAGGTGGAGTCAAGGACGTAAGGCTAGAGGCCAAGACCAAGGCTAAGAACAAAAAAAATCCGAGGCCAAGGACAGCCCTTCCGAGGACAGAGTCTCTCGAGGCCAAGGACAGGAATGCTCGAGGCCAAGACCAAGGACACAGGCCCGAGTGTTGTCGAAAAAAAGTCTTCAAAATTTTTTTTCAGACGATCTCCAAATAAAAAGGTCTTCAAAATTTTTTTTCAGGCGATCTGCAAAAGGAAAGGTCTTCAAAATTTTTTTTCAGGCAATCTACAAAATTTTAACGATTTAAAAAATACTGCTGTCCTTGAGCCGAGTACAGGGCAATTTTCGAGGACTTGAGGCTGTTAGGCCCAGGCTAAGGACTTGAACTTCGAGGCCAAGGCCAAGGACTTCAAAATGTGTCCTCGAGGACTCCATCTCTGTTTTTAAGCAAAAACAGTTCCTTAATTAGCATATTTATATTTTTCGTAGATAATGTATGCATAGCTTCGAAATTCACCCTCTTTTTCTTTCCTTCTCTCAACTTTAAAAATAAATAATCGTTTTCAAGCAGATGCGTGCGAGAAGTTTGAGAGCCCATTATTGCACCCATTCAGTAGCGTAGCCAGGGGGGGGCACCCATTTAGCTTATTTGTGCTAATATGTTTGAGCACCAAGGTCGGTGGTACAGTATCACAATTTAACAACAAGGTCAGGTAAAATTCAAACTTTTGTTGGAAACCAAAACTTAATCAATCGGACGCCATGTCGCTACCGTGTTCTGTAATTTGGCTTCAATCTTCTCAAGTACCAGTACAACATTATACTGTAACTTTGTCTACACCTGATAAGTTTTTAGTATACAGCAACCAGGGCATGATATGGAATGGAAAACAATTTTTCAATGTTCCATATACAGGTAATTTTCTTTTACTCCATACTAAAATTTTCCTCCATATTCCATTTCATATTTTGATATCAAAACACTTTTTGATAGGAAGCAACGCAACGCATAAATCGCACCTTCGCAATGTGCGAATACCGTCGAAATTGGTAGCTCGCAAAGGCAAGCAACCACTGGCGAAGGTGCGCGTAACATTGCAAAATGCAAATTTTGTGCTTGCTTCCTGTCCAAACATATCTTGAGTAATTAACTACGTATACGTAACTATTCCAGCGGATTTTTTTATTTTTATAGCCGGAGAAGCCTTTTGACGATTGACCTGTAAAAAGCGGTCAAATTTACTAACGGCCAATACGCTTCCACGTGTAGAAGGCTGAACATGATTCAAAAACTTATGAAGTTAAAAGTGGAATAAATGTAAAATTTCCATTCTTTCGATTCAGTATCAGTATACCGGTTTTCTAAACCTATGTTTTTCACATGCATCATTTGATAAATCATCACAGCAAGCCAATAGCTATATCACAGTTGTGAATTGCTTTGTTGTTATTTTGTAAGGTTTGATTCATCTTATTTCATATTCGAAGAACTATCACAATGATTTACCACAAAAATAATATCAACCTATAGGTATCTGGTATGCACATTGCACAGAGTTTATTGATTACAAGTTTGCATTCGCACCAACTATAAAATTTGGCATGACTAAACTTCTACAGAACATTTACCTTAATAAAAATACCAAGCTTAAACGTCGAAAAGAACTACTGCATAAGTTTAAACACTAAAAATAATCAAAAACACGCTCAAACGGGGAGGAAATAGCAAATACAAATTTTCGTGACAATGGAAGAAAAATATTTACGACTTAGAAAGTTGTTATAATCTCATGATGCCATACGTACACTGCGCAATCCACACAACCGAAGTTCCGCGCTTAGTCGACAAATAATACAATAGTTGTTGAAAACCTTTATGAGAATATTATTTACCGTTATCCGTATTTATTTTCTGTAAATACCACGCACGAAATCTAAATGGGATTGGTACAGAAGTATGAAAGTTTGTCTTCCATTCCATTTAATTCTGGCATCTTCCATATTTCAAATCGAAACTCCCGTTCCATTCGATGCCCTGATAGCAACTTTTAGTTTCGTTCACTAGGTAAGTAAGTTACAGTTCAAAAATTTTGTTCCTCCAGCAATTTTTTTGAACACCGCAGTGGTGTTCTATGGTACGATGTTTACTTACGTTTCGCTGTTTACTAACGTTTAATATTTGATTTCTGATGATGCTCTTCGGTTTTAAAATAGCGAAACGATACCAAACATCCTACCACTTTGGCGTACAGGAATGAAGCATGATCGTTGCATGAAAACGCTGCTGCCGCGACAAGCGGTGATTTATCTGAATGAACCAAATTTCGAACACATCAACTTGTTTTGGGCTGATGTTCTTTGGTGATAAATCACTGTTGCCCATATCTGCCTCGTTTGAGTGAATCAGATTTCCAAAACGAATGGTTTTGTGGGCGCACGAGTCTAGGGTAGTTTCTCTTTACTAAATTTTGACGTCATTAGGACAAAAGAGGCAAAATGGGAACCTGTTTAACTACAGGAAGGCTTTATTTCACCGGAAATTTTTATCGACTTTTTTATGACTTCCGACTCAAATCTAACCCAAACTCAGATTCTTACTCCAAACTATCCCCAAGTCGAACACTAACCCAAACCCTAACTTAAACCCTAATCTTAACCCCTAAAAAAGCAAGTGAAAAAAGCGCGGATGAATATTTTTCAATTTCCTTTTATTCTCTTTAACTTGAAAATTTAAAGTGAAATAGTCACTACCTTAACTATATTGCATGTTGAGGGTGTGGTGTCACAAAACTACTGATTTTAACCGATTTAACAGATGCACCAGACTAAAAAGGGGTGGAGTATTCAACCAATTTCGGTAGTTTACGATAGATAAAATCGAAATACTTTTCGAAATTTTTTGTTCTCATTTTGGGCCTGCGGTTGCTAAGATATTCAAAAAATTCAAAGAGATATATCCCTCGTAATAAGTTTTTGGAAACCATGAATCCGTTTTCTCTGCCTTAAGTTTCAAGAAAAAAGAGAGCCAAAATTATTTTTACTCTTCCAGTAACACCACATGACCTATCCAACTTTGGTCAAACTTTTCCTTTTTCTGGAAATTCAGGCCAGGAGAACAAACTCAGGGTTTCCAAAAACTTTGTTACGGGATATCATGTTGTATTTGTTGAATATCTTTGTAACAGTAGCTCCAAAATGAGAACAAAATTTTTCAAAAACTATATTTCAATTTATTTGTAAGCTACCAAAATTGGCTGGATGCTTCAACCCCCCCTCCAAGTCAATTAGCAACAACAATATACGAAGAGTCACAAGAGTAGAGAGATGTAGTTGGAAAAGCTGCACTTCACCATGCTCTTTTGAGCTAAACTTATTGGACGGGTTGCGGCTCTCAGCATTGACCACCTACGTAACCGGCCCTGAAAGTCGCTTGTTATTGTTTTTGATATCTTCTGCATGTTTTAACGTTTGACGTAGTGTCGCTGCTTCTTTTTTCTAATTCTACAAGCTATTTTTGTGTTATTTCAATTTGCTATTAGCCTATTGTTTTGGTGGTCAAGAATAAAAATAATTGGAGCGGCTCTCAAATATTGAACACTTCCCGTCCACAGAACCGCCTCAACCAAATGAAACAACATCTTCCGGCTTTAATAATTTAATTCGGTCTGCTTGGCGCATCCGCAGTTTGTACGAAAATACGCTGACGCGCTTGTTACTGCCACTGTGCCAGTGCACATCGAAACCTTAAACTTCACTGCTTGTTTTTCAGTCCCACCAAAGAGCAGCTCACGACTCAATTACAGCTTCGCTATCATTCAAGAAAATCGCAAGCATTAACGACCCACTTCGGGGTAATTTTGCTTTAGGTCGCCAAAATAAAGGTTGGCATGGGTTCGAATCCCTCCGCAGTCACTTCTTCAAATGAAAGATTTTTCTCAAGGACCTACTGCACTGAGCCTTTACGAACAGCTGCTGTTGGTTCTTTCCTCTTTCCCTTCGACCTCTAATCAGGACCACGGGGTTGCCGACTGATGGTCTTCGCGTCACCATTTTTGAGAAGCGGTAAGGCAGCAAAACCACCATCTGAGGCAAATCTAGCTATGGCTCTAATTTCCTAGTTGCTTGTTGAATATTGATATAGCTAACAATTACGTTAAGTTTATTCAAAGTGACAGCAACAACTAAAATACTGAAAAAGTTGTGCAAAATACGACCACATTTAGGCCCGGTCTAAACTGGCGTAAAATTGTGAACGTACAAAGAGTACTTTCAGTTACTTTGAACAGAAACTCGGTACCGCAGTACCAGCACATAAGCTTCATTTACTTATGATAAATGAACGACAGGCTCGTACACTCACGATTTTACGACCAATTTTAGTTAAGCCCATATAGACTCAATAACCTAGAAACAACCTTATGAACAACCATTGCTAACTTCCCTACCCGTTATGCAGCACCAGCGCAACTATCAAAAGAATGTATAAATATTCTATTATGGTTTAGAAGCAAATTTGGACCAACTTTTCTTTATCGAATCATTTTCTAACATCATAAAAACGTAGAAATTTAAAACGCAACAGAGCAGTTGCCTAGCTACCACTTTAAGACAGCGCTGTTTGATTTCTACATCGATTAGTCAAAGTTGGCTGAAATTTATAGCAGAGAATATTGCAAGGTTGCTAGCAGAATTTAAAAATTGGCTAATTCAATAAACATATCTAATTCACAAAACATAAATTTTGGTAACTGCTTCGAGCTCTCCGTGTTTTTGAAAAGTGCTCAATGACAGCTGTAGTCAAAGGAGTATGAAATATTTAGCACATCACAGATAATAACATTTTAAACCTTCAGTTTGTTTCACCCTCAACCAGAAAAGCGTCACCCTTCCGGTCAAGGGTGAAACACACTGTAGGGTTTTTTGATGTTTTTATCTGGTGTACTAAATATTTCAAAACACATCATTTTAAAAAGTGAAAAAAGGTGTCTTCCGCATCATATAACACTGGTGCAACTATGGGTATGCTGATTAACATAACAACTTTTGCACAAATTAACTGATGATGAAGGGTACCGAAACATCCAGATCAGAAGAATATAGGTTCATTATCTACCGCCACTGATTTTAGGCTAATTCGAAAAACTTTGTACGGCTAAAAATTGTTTTGGTCTCGGATTTTTCAACCAAATTTCGCCCACTCTGATCCTAATTGATAACTTTTAACCATAGATACTTAAATTTTCGACCATTTTCCTTTGTTTGGGTTTATTTGTTAAACTCAGCCTATTTGCATCTCTACTCGTTAGTTTTGCACCGAATAAACGATTGCTTGAAAACGTTTCTCCAGTCCTGGAAACAGAGGATTAGTCAAATATCGCTAAGAAATAACGACCGGTGGCAGAAATTGAAGGCGAGATAACAGTTTTTACGCAAGTTGAGCGGAACGCAGTTGGTTTATTCGTTAAAAAAGTCTCCTCAACTCGGTTTATGTTATCACAACGGCTGAAGCAAGCTGACCAGAACAGCGCTACTTCAGCCACGCTCAACTCGAGCCCAAGCAGTAAACCCAGAACTCGACCGATTTGACTTTTTCCGGCCAATACCGATGTCTTTCGGATGTTTGTCAGACGCCGATGTTTTTTCGGATTTTCGGTTTTTCCGATACTAACATATTCTAAATGCAAAAATCAGAAGGGCAATTTCCAATTAACTGCGAAACATGCACCAAGTACATTATTTATAAAAATCAACAAAAATTATTCAACAGTTTCAGATTGTAGTTTAAAACCTCAACTGCTGAGCATTATGTCCCTCAAAAGTATTGCTAATCATCATAGTATCTCTGTCACAGCGCTGAACACCCACTCACTTGGAACAGAAGTGGAGATTGTTTGTTTTGGGGAGTTTAGCAGTCAAGGACGCCAAGCGTACCGAGTTTAACAGTTAAGGAAGCTTTAAGTATGCGAGTGTCTGGGCGTCTTTTTACAGGCGAGAGCTCCAAGCAAACCAACCTTAAAATTAAGCACAAAATCTTGAAAGGTATATGTGTGACATGTTAGCACAACACGTTGCGAAATGAATAAATTACAAAGCAAACTAGGTAAACTTGTTAGGAAAAAAATTCTTTGCATTAAGAAATCCAGCGCTTAAACAATCCTCACTTTGTGTGAACAAGTAAACTCAAGAGTTGGTCTAGTTCCGATAGCATTGGTTAATCATCTTTTTGCTTTCGGTTTTATCCCAAAATATCACAGTGTGAAAGACCTTTAACTGCATCATTTTTAATCAAAATAGTACGCCTATTTTACCCATCGTAAAATCAGGAGATAAAAATGGTAGTTTTTCATTGCACTGAAATAAAACTCGACAAAAATGCCATGTTCTAAAATTGCTGCTAGACTTATTGTTTAGGTGTGAAGAACTACACGTTCAAGATAAAAATACAAAACATGTAAAACACATTTGCATTTGACACAACAACACTGATTGGTTCAAATATGCTCGCACCAAACTGATCATGCTGCAAAAGTAAAATATATTTTGTAAAACCCTGGATAGATGCAACTCACTTCAGAGGTGCCAGAGACTAGCTGTATCATAATTGAAAAAAGCAGAGTTCACTTTGGCGCAAAGTTGAAAGAGTAACTGCAAATTGTTCAAAACAAGTATTCACAAATATACACAGGGACCGCGACCAGTTAAATTCCGACCCTTAAGACCCGGTCCACACTGGGCGTAAACGAACCTGACGCGAGACTATTCACCCGGGAATCCTGACGCCATGGACATCCTGACGTTAGAGTTAGGGCGTCAGGATGTCCCTGGCCCCAAGAATACCGGAGTGAGTTTTCTCGCGTCAGGTCGGTCGCGTCAAGATGTCGCGGACCCGGGCGTAAAATCGTGAGCGTACGAGCGTATTTTTAGTTTATTTTAGACAGGTGCGCCGGCGTATCGCCTAGCCAGCGCACAAGCTGCCAGTTGGTTAAAATAAACTAAGGATACGCTCGTACGTTCACGGTTTTAGGCGCGGTGTAGACTGGACCGAAAACGTTTTGACGCGAAATCTTAATTTTCGCACCAAAACGTCCAACTGTATCTGGGTTTTAGCATTTTCGATTGGCTATCTGCTAAAAAATCATGCAAGACCATCAAAAAACGCAAAGCACGGAGAAATCTTAACCATAAGTCAAAAGTAATAAACAATCCAGAAATTACTCAACAACTACGCGAATTGTTGTTTTTGAGGTTCAAAATACATAAAAATATTAACCAGTTAAGTGCAAAAAAAAGACCAAAACCAAACTTAAATATCTTTTTTAGTAATAAATTCCTTGCCGATCTTGATTTATCAGCTAAATTGTTTCCAAATGGTTTTAAAGCATAAAAATGATCTTAAACCCTTTTTTCCCAAAATAAACTCGCGTTTTAAAAAAAAGTCGATTTGGTTAGTAAAAGTAATTCATAACAACTGCAAAAGCAAGTAACCAAAAAGACTATCATGCGCAGTACACTAAAAGTACGACTAACGTTACAACAAATAACATAACCTACATTTCCCAAAATCATACTTCCATTAGTTACATAGCGTTTTACGTTTAGTTCGCTGTGTAGATGGTTGGAGTGCGACCATTTTTGTCTCAAAAATTGATTTATTCGCTTTTTTGCTCTTTAATAAACTCTCTTATTTCTCCCATTGCACTCAAAACCTCCTTTGTAGTGCTGAGAAGTTTTTCTCGGTCGTTTAAAAAAACCTTTTTTTCGATTTCATTTTCTAGCGATTCTCCAATACCTTGTGCGGTTTTGCCGAATTCGTCAATTCTCTCTTCTAAAGCAACCTTCTCCTCCTCGAGAACCTCCCTCGACGGAGACTGGGCAACCTTTGGAGAAGGTGATACTGGAGTACCTTGAGGAGTTTGGCTGTCACCAATTCGAGGTTCTGCACTCCGTTTTTGAAGAGGAACGTTTTCTTTGCCAGATGGTTGGCTTAACAAAATATTGTTTTCCTCTTTCGAGTCCTTAAATCAAATAACAAAATAAGAAATTATCCTTACATTTCAATCAAATTCGGTGCACTGGTCTTTCCTAAATGCATGAAAAATTAGAGTTCAGATTAATGAATTTAACTTCGCTAAACCATTCTGAATGCACCTTATTAATGTGAGCGGGATGGCTGAAACGCCTAGGTTTGGCCGGAAAAAGCCAGCATTCTCCAAGACTGCAGTTAAAAAAGTCAGCATTCTTCTAGACTTCAGTTAAATTTAGAGTCAAAACGCCTCAAAGTCACTGGCAAGCAAAAGCTTGCTTTGATGTCATCGACCAGCTGCTTAAGTGACGGTAAAAACCAGGCTAGGAAGCATGCTACATAATCAGTGCTAGTCACAATTATGTCGGTAATAGAATAGCAGATAGCACAACTAGCACTGTTAGTTAGGCAGTTGAAGCTTACTTTAAGGAAGTAGTTCAAAATCACTTAATCACCACCAATTACAAAATGGCAATCTACGACCAAAAGGCGTAGGGTCTTTCGGTAAAGTACAAAAATAATGGCACAGATCACGGGATGTCCGATATTACCCATATGCCGTTATATTGGATTTCGGCAAAATTGCTACTTTTGTTAAAGACATCTTTTTTTTTTTGTTGAGCAATATTGAGAACAATTTAAAATGTTGTGCAAAATAGCCGGGTGGCGTGAGCATGGCAGTCTCTATCTCTATTGCAAGTATATTGTATTTTATTGCTATGATTTGGTTTCTGTCATGTTATAACGTAAGTTTGCGTTTTTGTTGCGTCTCTTTTTTTGGTGTCAATGTTGTGACTTGGCATTTAAAATAAAACTCAGAAAGAAACCCGCAAAAAAACATTTTGAGAAACTATCAAGTGTTGAACCATTACATTTCTACCACTTAATCTATAATGCGTTAGCAATAGCATCTATGCTAAGAACAATATGTCGGCAATGAAAATTTTCACTGGATTAGTAATTATCACTTTAGAGCAATAAGCGTCAAATGAAATTGACTTATATCTTTGAATAAAATTAATACCTCTGAAGGAAGATCACTTAGATCGTAGCAAGTGGAGGCATCTTCTTCGTCATCCGAATCATCATCAGTCTCAATATCTGGAGAATTTAAATCGGATATATCCGCACCTCTATGACATATATCGCTTTCATCCTCTTCTGAGGAGGATCTGGAGTTGTCTAACGTTTCATGGTGTGGCTTTATCTTGTGTCTTTTGCGCTGATGCATCAAAATTCTTCCTTCACTGGTTGAAGATGTATCTTGGTGGGTGTCGTTGTTCGCACTTGATGTGGTTACCAATTCGGTAATCTTTGGACCACCCCTTTCTTCGCCATCTGAACTGTTAGTGAAATCGCTGCAAAAATACCAAGAATTATGATTTCAATTTCTTTTAGAATGCACCAGTAAATTGCAATAAGTTTTTTAGCATACTTTTACAAGAACTAAAAAACGTCTATTACAAATGCAGCTGCGCTAAGCAATTGATTAAATATACGCGTCATAAAGCATTCTTTTTTAGAATAATACATCATGGTCAGTGAAGCACTTAGTCTCCCAAAAAACATTGTAAAAAGTTCGTCTCGGGGTTCTGAGGGCTCGGAGGCTTAAAAAAGCTTCAGGTAAAACGGCTTCTGACTTTTGTCATGCTATTTTGGACGTTGATAGCAATCTTGTGAGAGCCTTAGCATGAATTCTAAAAAAAGGAAATGGCACGCGAAAGATCAATTGCTCATAAGCGATCAAAGCTCAAGAAAAATGCTAAATCGTAAAGTTTAGAAAAAAAAAAGTGAAAATCAACACTCAAGTTTAAGTACTCGATAAATAAAAAGTGCTGTAGGTTGAAGCCAATATGACACAACAAACGATAATTGGAAATTGCGTCTATAGTAAACCAGTTTTAGAACATATTATCGTGCTAATAGTGCAATTTAAATCAAAGATAGCAATCGCATTGATGACTTTCTACAATATTTGTTACGCAAGAAAACTGCAATGCAGATCAGAACAATGGATGCAATTTTTTGCAACAATTAAAAAACTTTTTCGATGCGACAAAATCGCAGCTGGTTTGCGATAATTTTTGCTATTATCGATTTTTTTAATTAATTTTGAAATTAATCTTTGTGGCCTAAAATAATGTAAACTGATTGAAGCTCAGCAAGTGCAAGACTTGTTTTAATTACAGTAATTATTGTGATTGTGACACAACAAATGCCAAAACATTTGCCCGAAATGCAAATAATTTTACAGTTTGGACAAAACAGAAGTAAGCAACACAAAAGTAGGAATAATCGCAATTTTTTTCAAATTCTGTGATGCGATAATGGATGTGGATTTTTTTGCGACTTTCGATGCGATATCTCGATATAATTGCCGTCCCCGATTTTAACCTGGAATCGGATAATGACGATTCTTCATCTTCAACGTCTTTCTGATAGACTTCTGTCATCACAGAGCGAGCTTTACGAAGAATTTCGTCAACCGCCCTTTCAGAAGCACTCAATCTGTTCTCCAGTACATTGATTTCTTCCTGAGCTAGCAAAAATTAAAAAAGTAGTTTAGTCAACTTCGAAGCATAAAAATTGCCCTTCAAAAAGTTTCACCAACGATAATAAGAGCCAAAGCAGTGGTGCTATACAAAATTAATTTAGAAAACGATGAGAAGAATAATAAGTGCTATAAGTCTCCATTACAAATGTTAGTGATATTTTTTACACTGCCAAGTTTCGGACAAAAATTATTCTAACCTCTTACATTTGTAGAAATTACTGGTAGGAGTTGTAAATTTATCAACATTGCGTATCTTACACAATAATACTTACACAAAACTGCTTTATTTTGCTTATTTTTGCCTCTTCTTAAGCCACGATTGGTTGCATCTTCTTTCTGAAACTGCAATGAGAACATTAGTCACCAACAGCAAATTTTAAAGCAAATCAAGCAAAGTCATTTTAATCTTTGAAAAAAAACTTACGGTCTTTTTTTATCTATCCCAATCTTGCGTAAACTCCACCGACAGTAATTTCCGTGAAATTGTGTCAACCATCATCACCAAGGACGTTCACTTTGCTCAGTATCAAGTGTTATAATTACAGTTAATATACTCGCATACCATCGCTTACTTTTTTTGTTGTAATTCGATAGATAATATAAAGAACATAAACACACACTCCAAACGCATACACAGGTGCAAGGTAAACCAACCAACTCTTCTTAGTAGGTTTTGAAGGCTTAATTTCAGGATGCACTAAAAACAATATCATGGTTTTAATAGCAACCAAATTAGAAAAATGCCTCCTTTGCTTCAGAATGGCAGTCTCGTATTTGGCATGCCTCATTCTTCCACTAAAATGACACTGTAAACAATATATAGTAATTTGTGAGCTGTGCCCAAACAATTTGCAGTACTGCTATGTTTGCGTTGTTACAAGGAACAATTGACTTATTTTACAGTTAATTTTAATTATATTTAATTTTATAGTCTCTAGACTACAGTAGTTGTGTTCTTACTGACCAGTCAAAATACAGTACAGTTTTGAAATCTTGCTTGAATAAATCATAAGCAAATCTGAAGGCATTTACTACTGTAACCATATCTAAAGACATTTCCTACTTCAAAAGTTTTTTGTAATTTATTGTTTAACTCTTCAACGGAGATGTCCAATTGCCAATTGAGGTTTAGCTATCAATTAACATTTAATGGTAATACTATTTCACTAGAAATTTTCATCTACTTTTTTATTACACAAAATTTGACCCTAATCTAACCCACACTTGAACATCACGAAACGAAACTTTAACTCAAACCCTAACTCATACTTTATCTTACCACTGAAAAGTAAATCAAAAATGTGCAATTAACACTTCTCGTTTTTGTTTTATTCTCTTTGAGGTAAAAATTTCCAGCAAAATCGTCTGAGCTCCCATATTTAATACACACAGATATTATACAAGAAAATTTAATTCAAGTCTCAACTGAAAAATCATCATTACCGTAGGGTTTAGACTTTTGATATGCCGGCTTTGGAGGGACATTGATAGAAGGCTCTGTATTAGATGCAGCTGAAAATAAAATAACAAAATTAAGCAAATTCAATTATTGCTATTTAAATTACCACAACAGAACCAAAGCAAGAAAGACTCAGCTCCCTTCAGCTTTATATGGAAAATTTTCACTTAACAGTATTGCTGTAGCTGTAAAATGCCATTCCACATGTGTTGAATGTTGAGTCATGACTAAAGTTTGCTGAGGCCCAACTTAAAACAGCATTCAAGAAGTTTTTATTTCAAAAATTTTGCTGTGAAACCATGGTGAAACATGTTTGGCAATTTTTAAAAAATTTTTCACACCAATTTCATTCTCTTCGACCAAAAAAATAAAAAAATAATCGAATTTTTTTCCTCTTAGATGAAGAAGAAACACTTTCCAAACAGTACCAAATCAAACAGAACTACATTACAACTGTTCCAAATGACTGACTACAGCTGCAGCTGTCAAGGCAGTGGCTTTGTAGGTACCTGCTGATAACCGTAGAAAACCTTTACAAAACATGTAAGGTTAGGCTTTCGGCTCTGACTTTTCCTTTAAATCAACAATTAAACATCGACTTGTTTTTGGAGACACAAACTAATTAAGTCTAGAAAACATGAAAATTGCTTTGCATTGAAGCTTACAATAGCATAATTACGGGAAAAACTAACTGATCTTCTGAACTTAAAGCCTAAATTAATTAAGCAATAATTGCAAAAAACTTTTCTTTGGATAGGTTATCTATAGTAAGCAATAGCAACAATATACAATAGTTGGCAATGTAGCCAAGACAATAAAGGCATTGTTTTTATGGCAACCCAGACTGTATAATCTGGGTTCAACCTACACCTTGGTGGTCACGTTGAAAAAGATCTTTTGTGGTGACTACCTCTGCTCAATAGCTTCGAACAAGCGACAAAATTAGTGGACAAGAATTCGAAGAAATTTACAGGAACTTGATGACTGGAAATTTTTTAGCTGGTGTGGATTCCTCCGAACATGAAGTCATTGCAATGAAAAGTGGGCGGATCGCCCAATAGTCTGTAGTTAGCACCTGATGCTGTCCAGCTACGGGAGGATAAATATGCTATGCAATAAAAGCAAAAAAATGCTAGGCTACTTTGCTTAAAGCATTAAAATCTTATCTTGATAATGAATACTTTGCTAGCTCTTGGCAGTTAAAACGCTATAAGAAAACATGTAACTTCTCCAAATTCAAACAGTAGTTGTTCCACTAATTCATTTACCTATACCTTCAGCACTCACTGAGCTCCAAGAAGCCTGGTACTTAGCAAGACTCAAAATAGGAAAAATTTACAAAACTGATTTATTGCATCATCCACTAGAAACAAGATGGTCAAAACTTGGATTCTAAGAGGAAAACATGAAATTTTATTTCTTAAGACTCTCTTAATTTGACACTGTGTTACATTGCAAGAATTGCAATTTAGGGTCATGTCGACAAACTTAGTAGTTAAACAGAACTTTTTCTCTGTTTCTCCAAATTATAAAGTTAAATGCCCATGTAAATCATAAAATTAAAAGATTTTTCATTTGTTTTTAATTATATAGTTCACTTTATTTTAAATTTAGAGCAAAAATGAGCTACTTGTCAGATGTTCATATGTTGATAAAAATTTCTACTTTTTTTGAAGAAAAATACATGTGAAACCATAACTTTAAAAAGGTGGCAGCTTTTTGCATAGATTAAAATCCATGCTTGTAATCATTGATTGACATTAACCACAAAATTCAAAACTTCGACTGGGTATATACAAAAAAAAAGCAACCTAGAAAATAAGATATGAAGTGACTTGGCAAATGGAACAGGTGCGGTTAAATAAACAAAGATTCTAGTGCTGCCATTCCTTTTCCGAAATTTTTACTTTGATTACTACACTAATAGGGTTGGGTTAGGGTTTAGGTTAGGGCTTTGGGTTAGGGCTAGCATTAGGGTTAAGGTTAGGGCTAGGATTAGGGTTAAGGTTTGGGCTTAGGGTTAGTTTTTAGGCTTTATTTCAAAATGTCTGAGCGAAAGGAACATTTGCCAAGCCTCATCCAATAAGATAACAGCTTTACATACTGTAAATATGACCAATAACGATATATCAGACACAGATCCAGTGCAATGATATCATACAAAATGTTGGATAAAATATCTAGCCTAGTCTAAATAAATGCAACAAATGTTGTTTAGATTAGTATTTTCATAAGATAATGGTTCAGGGTACAACAAGCCATGGTCAATTTGACCAATCAGTGGTCAAGTGGATACAACATCTGCAACTGAAACGATAACGACTCTGGTTAGATTCCCGGTTGGGTGAAACTAAAGACTATAAAAATTGGTATTCACAGCTTCCCTGTTTGACATTTAGCAATTATATTCAGATTTATTTATAGGGAGAGTATAAAGCCTCTGCCATGTGTGGTAGACAGGTGGGCAGCTTGACTCGAAGACTGAAAGGTCCCTTCGCTGCCTCCTGGCCAAGGCAATGTGGTGAATACAATGTAATTACAATTACACTGTTAAAACCAATTTATTTTGAAGACAACAGATTCAATACATGGTACTATTATCCAGAATTTGAAAAAAATAAATTGATAGGCTATACAGTATAATTAAGCATTTCTTACCTGGCTGCTCACTCCGCCTTGACATTAATGGAATCATGATTGCAAGACAAACTGCAAATCCACCAACAAACATAGCCATTTGAGTTTGCAAACCCATTTTTGAATGTTATATAGGCTAGGCCTATTTAAAGTTTAATGTTCAAACTCACTTAAATCTTACAATTCCACAAATCCTGAATTTGTTTCCAGTAAGCAAATTTTAGTTAGCATATCAGCAATTTGCTTGCTCAAGGGCAAATAACTTTAAGCAAAATACCGTAACAATCACAGCATTAAAAAAGTCACCAAATTTGAGAAAATATGACTTAAGAGTACTGTAGCCTGTAGGTCTACACTGAGTAGCCTACTACACATCTATACTGTATAAGCTACTTTACTAGCCTACTGAAACTGAACAAAATATAGGGCATAGTTGACCTATTTTGAGAGCTTTGGGTACAATTGTTTACAAGCCAAAAAAGTAAGAGGAGATTATTTCTCGTTTACCAAAATGATACGAGCAAGCTCACAAAAGCGAAAAGCTGCAGCTATAGTGATAAATAGCTATTTGCATTCTGCCGCAAATTGCGTGTGCAGACTATGAATTTTTTTTTGACCAGCAATGAAATGAAATAGATAAATGAAAAATGTCAAAAACCGTTGGTTGTGTGGAACTCTTAAGCGTATAGCGTTTGATAGCTTTTTTTATGCTAAGTTATCCATTGCAAATAAAATTTGCATTACATTAGATGATTGATCAAGTAATGATAAACCAGGTATGCTCTTTCCGGTAGGCTACTTGCGGTTTCAGAGGGCTCAATAATTGGATGTCAGGGTAACTTAAAACTTTATTATTTTCAAATATGAATCAAAGCATTTTTGTGTGGTTTCATAAAAAATCAGCGTGAAATAGCTGAAAATTATCCTTACGAATTAAAAATGCAAAAAGCTCTTTTGCCAGTGGACATTAGAAATGGTAGCCGCGTAGCGTACGCTGTTAGACAACCGCGCCGCACCGCACAGCCTAGTATGCAACTATGCATTCTAGAGATGGTGCGGTGCACAAAATTCTTGTCTGCAAACTGCACCGCATCGCTCAATTCTATCCGCATACCGCACTGCACTGCAAAAAGTTTGTGAACTTAATACACCGCACCGCAAATCCTACTGCAAGCCAAAATATAATGGTTAACAATATTGCCTAACACCAATACTGTATCTTACTGCATGCAAAATTACAAACCAAACAGGTAGGAACCCCATGGTCCACCTGATGCTAGTTAAACAATAGCTTCAGATACCGGTAATGGTTTGTCTAAACTGGCCTTAACTAAACAAGTCAATTAACCCAACCCTTGATGATAGGTCTCAGTTCAATTTAAATAATAAAAAAATATCCCAATCATGAATCGAACCATGGACATTACTGGTATGTTTGGAATACTGAATATATCAGCACTTCCACTTTAGAAGTTCCAACTGCCAAAGTTTGATGGCTGCATTCATGCAAACAGTAGCACTGAAAGCACAGTCACATCTGACATTATTACTAGGCTTGCCAGAGTAAGTCATGGTCATGCTTGATATGGTAAGTTATAATGTAGCCTACTGCTCAAAGTTTCTTAAGCTTAAGGTGAAGAATTGTTATGCAAAAGTAGTTTTAACCATTCCATCTTATTTTTTGTAACCGGTATCACATACGCTATGGGAATACTAACAAGTAAAATGAAAAAGGTGGTTAACGTTAAGCACTTTGTGCTTCCGCACAATCAGTCAACAAGCATCGACATGTTGAATTTGAACCACAATACAAGCAATTATTACTAACTATAATACCGGTATCCACCGGTATATCTATTGTTGATTTCAAATGGAGAGAAAAAGATACACTGGCATCTCAATATGGCTCCTCTTGAAACAGTGAAATCTGAGGCTACTTTACGCTGTACAGCACAGGAATAGGTTGGCGAGTGGGGATGGGTGACTGATAGTGATACTACCTACCGTTGTCGGGGGTGACTTTGATCAGCGGGGTGACTTTGATCTGTACCAGAAAACAACTTCAAATTGCAAAATACGTTGACGATACAAAGTTACGTCGTACTTGGAGTTATATTTGGTTGCTTGGTCACGTGATTAAGTTGCTTAGTCACGTGATTAAGTTGCTTGGTCACATGATTACTATTTCTATCGCCAAAGTTTTATATGGCGCCAATTTTGGCTTTTAGAATGTGGTGGCTCGCCACTCCCATGCAAATACAGATTAATCCCACGTGAATGGAAAACAAAAATAAAGCAAATACTCAAACAATATTCGGCAGCACTTTTTTAGCAACGTGGTACACTTTCCTTGTCAGCCTTCGCTTTACCTTGTTAAGTTGGCTATCGCTAGTCTTCAGGTCTTCATTTTCGAAATTGAACACACATTATCAAGCCTCCTAGCGCAAATGTGCAACGCAGGTGTGGTTGCAAGTTAATATTAACAATAATTTTTTGCGATTAGTGTCACGTGATGTGAGCATACTGCCACCTAGTGCTTGATCAAAATCGAAAAAATCAATGTGTTATAAGAAAGCTCAGCCACAGAGTGTTACGATCAGTCGATAGAGAAAGATGGAACGGTAGTGTGGTAGTACATCAGAGCACTTGAAGTTAGACGGGTGATCAAAGTCACCCCCGACGACGGTACAATCACACAAAAAAATTTCAAACTATCAGTATCTATCTGAAATTCCTAACTCACTGCTCACACTACAATACTCTGGTACTGTAGATTCAAGCAGTCAATAAAATTTTGTCATGCTCTCAGTAGCCTACCACTAAATACTAATGCTTCAATGATAAACTTTAATTTTCAATGTAATGGAACCTTTAGTTTTTAGAAATAGCCACTAGCCTGCTAGCCTTGGAACTGTGATACACTGGCATACATGCAACAAACTCAACTTTACTAGGCTACACGTCAAAAAGCTAAAGTAGACTTACCGTACCAGACTACTACCGGTAAGTAGTACACAGTAGCCTAGTCCCTGAGTCATCAGTAAGCAACTCTGTACTGGTATTTCATTAGGCCAACCAGTATCACATATGATACCAGTATCAGGCTACAGTATTGGTACAAGTTGTGTAGCAGTAGGCTACTTACAACTACAAGTAGTACCGGTAAGTAGGCCTATCGGTACCTGCTTACAGTTTGACTATTATTAATTGTCAAACTCCATGCAGGTACCGACAGTTACTACTTGTAGTAAGTATAGACTTGTGCCAAATACTGTAATAGTAACCAATATCACCTTATAAGTTATCTGTTAGTGTCTGGTGTTATGCAGTATAACCTATACCAGTGTGCAATGGCCTAGGGGATTATCATAGGTACCGGTACAGAATTAGCGACTAGTGCACCAGCCTATGCAGCCCAACTCAGAGCTTACCCATACAAGCTGCATTACTATTACCGGTAGGGCGTTAGACTGTAGATACGCTCGGTAGGCCTATGATTTGAAGGTTACACCTAGGCTACCGGTACACCATGGTACCTAACAGGCTACATTGAGACTGAATTTAACAACTGAGATAGAGAGGCTGATCCCTTACCTACCGGTAATCCTAAGAAGTGGTCTCATCCTCCACGCTGCAGCTGCACTGCACTGCAAAACTATTGGAATTTTTCACGCGGCGCGGCGCTGTTGGCTAACCGCGTACGCTGCGCGGCTACCATCTCCAATGCATTCCATGTTCTGGCCACGCCGAAGTTACGCCAAGCAGAATCATCACCACGCCAAGCAACTTTTTTCATTTTAGAACCTTGCAAACTTTACGCCAACTTAAAAAACTACACAGCGTCTCCAAGTGGAAAGGGAGTCCAGCACATTTTCTCAATCAGCTGTCGTCAGTGCTGGCGTGCAGCATTGTTCGGAGTTTTTCGCTTCGCTTTTGGTGTCTTCCGTTTACTACCTTTTAGCATTGCATTAAATTTTTTTGAAATAAAGCTAATACTTTATTGACAGTTGACTCGGATGACCTCTTTGGTCCTTGGCAAGTGACTGTATGTTTTTTGGTGAACTGTAAAGACCGCAGAGCATGTGCGTAACCAGAAATTTGCAATGAGGGGTTGTTACGGGGTGTGGGGGCAGAGTTCCCAACGCTCGAAAAATTTGTATTTTGTTAGCAAAAATAACTTAATTTTAGGCCTGTTTTGCTAAAAATTAATACTATTAAGACGTAGAATAGAAATTAGCAGGGCGAAAACATGATTATACTACTTGCATAAATGGGCAATATTTTATAGAGAACCATATAATTAGGAGGCTATTGGAAGTTTGAGAGAAGTGATTGGTAATTGACCAATACTGAATCGCTCCCCCCTCCCCCCATTCATCAGCTTATATATACATATATATATATATTTTTTTTTTTGATGAAACATATGTTAAGCATTTTTCAATGAGCCATCAAATTTGATTACCAGTTTTTGGCCATTTTTTAGAAAAGTTTTTGATTTATGAGTCAACAGTATTTTGGACAAATTAGCCCTACCCCCATAACTAATCAAACGTTTCGAAATATAAGCTTTAAATCATGTTTTGAGTCTATTCCAACGCAAAAAAAAACAGTTTCAGATGTGCTAAAAATGTGGTATTTTCCTTATTCTGCATTTTGGTCGACTGGCCAATGAGGGGGCATTAGCCTTCCCTCTGACTATCCTACTGCTGCTAAATGCTTTGCTTTCTTCGATAGTTGTTTATTACCATTAGGTTCGAGATCGAGACGGCATCTGCCAAGACTGAGATTGAGACCTCAAACATTTTCTCTAGAGACCGAGGCCAATTTCAAGACCACCAGCCTTACTTTGAAATTTTATCCTCAAAAACTGCAGAAGTTATTTTGCCCGAAAATGCGGTTTTTAATGTTCGAGCAGCGCCAGCCGATAAGCTTTTTTTGTGCCCAACTTTTCGCCAACAAATTGTTTGGATTCCAAAAGAAAAAAATGCCTCATTATGCAGTAACTCATCTTAACTTTTGGCGCATTTTGAGCACGTGACGGCTTGGCCATAATTCCTTCTCCTTCTGAAGTTCCACATACTAAATGCTCGTGCTTGTTGCAAATTTTGTATTAATGGCCACCCTCTTCTGCTATGTTGCAAAAATGACATTCCATAAATAACAGAAAACGATAGCGTGACTAAACAACTTATCAATGCCAGCATAATGATGTCGAAGTGTATTAAATATGCAGTAATAAAACAATCTGAACTGATGAGCCTCAATGTGTTGAGGCCTTTATGTCTGAATCAAGATATTATTTTTTCACACATTTTCACAGTTTCAACTTCCAACATCTGCTATAAGCTATTAGTCCTATCATAAATAATTTTGTAAGTTAGTAGTTATCATCAAAGAATATTTCTCCACGTCTACTCAATGCTATTCATCGAAACAAGCGTTTTTGTGGGGGTAAGAAAGCAGGCCCGGCGCCACGGGTGGCATTTAGGGACCGAGCCCACCAAGCAAAAAATGTTCCCCTCCAAGCAAGAAAAGTGTTCCCCCAAGCGAGGATTGTTCCCAAAAAAAGTAACAGGCCCGGTGCCACTGGAGTGCATTTCGGGGCCTGTATTCCCCAAAATACTGCTTGTGCTCCTCCAAGCGTGAGTTAAGTCTCGTTTTAGGACAAAAAACACAAGTGAACGACAAGACCAAGCCTAAAATTTCGTGCTGAAGACCTTTTTTTTATTTTCGGTCTTCACTGCTGAATTTGCGGGCAAGAACCGAGATTCGCTACATAAAATTCCATCGCGCCCCGCCAGGCTATAAACGTGCCCCTCCTTGAGCGAGAATTGAGTCCCGAAAAGAGGCAAACGGCCCGTATCCACGGGGCATAATTTGTTTTTGTTTCTCCCCCACCTGCCCCCAGTCACGCTACTCTGACTCCGGTCCTGTAGGAAAGCCTGGTTTTTGACTTGCGACTAAAACATCACCAAAAATTTCAAACTATCCTCGCCAAGTTTCGGTTTTCGAGACATTACAGTACAAAGCAGAAAAATTTCCCTTAGTTCAGCGAGTTGCTAAAATGCCAATGCTGTGATAAAAAAATATTTTCTAAGTTACTTACTAATTCTTTTAGAAGCTTCTAATTAGCTATAGTGACCGATATTCTGGCATTAGCGCTGATATCACAACACTTTTGAAGTAATCGTAATTACACTTTATTCCCCTAGTTGCTTTGGCCAGAAGATAGGGAAGGGTACTCTATGGTCTTCGAGTCAAGCTGCCACCTGCCCACCTGTCTACCACACACGGTAGATGCTTCTCACTCTTCTTTTTATTGCTGAACGTCAAGCAGGGAAGCTGTTAACGCCAATGTTTATAATCTTTGGTTTGACCCGACCAGGAATCGAACCCGTGTTTACCATTTCAGCAGCAGACGCTCTATCCGCTCGACCACTGAAGTAGTGACATAGCTATTTCAAATATTGAAATAGCTATTTTAAATACACTTTTGAAGAAGTAAAATTGCTGACTTCAGTTATATCATTGTAGGGATGCTAACAATCAAGCAAAGAAGTCACTGCTTAATGTTGTTATTGATGCCACATTGCCACATTTGGGCTAAGCGGTATTGTTCTCCATTTCGCTTCGTAAATTTTTCTCCATTTTGTATCTCATGTGACGAGTTAGCAGGCGCGTAGCCAAAAATTGGCAATGGGGGCTGTTTTGAGGGTCTGGGGGCAAAGCCCCAGCCGCCGGAGACACGGGGGTCTGGGGGCGGAACTTCCAGCGCTCAAAAATTTTGCATTTTTTTTGCAAAAATAACTTAATTTTAGAGCTATTTTAATAAAAAATAATGCTTTTAAAGCGTGGCATAGAAATTGGCAGCGAAACATGATTCAACTGGTTGCATTAATGGGCTATATGGGAAGTGGCTGATGATAACATTGCAGTTCTCTTGTTTACATGGTGGTAAATCGTAAAATCCTATTATTCAATGAAGCTCACATGGAGTAATCTATTTCGTCTATATTTTATAAAGAAAAATAATTGGGGGGGGGGGACTTATGGAAAGATATTTGAGAGAAGTGATTGGTAATTAAATAACACTGAATAGCCTCCCTCCCTCCCGTTATTCCTGAGTTTATAATATATTTGTTACTAAAACCTATATTTGGCGTTTTTGCACAAGCGATCAAATTTGATTGTTTATTTTCGGGCATTTTTAAAAGTTTTTATTTATTTGTGACTTTAATTTTTGACAATTAGCCCCTCTCCTGAATATATGTTTCAAAAGATGCTTTAAATCACTTTTTAGTCAATTCCAGCGCAAAAAAACAGTCTCAAAAGAGCTAAAAACGTAGTATTTTTCTGATTCTGCATTTTGGTTGACAGGCCAATGGAAGGGGTTATTGCCCCACCGCCCCTCCTCCCTGGCTACGCTACTGCGAGTTTGCAGAAGTATCGCCAACACTAAGCCCGAACTGGACTGGATACCCAATACTCGTCTCAAGCTTCCGATCCGAAAAACCCAGCCCGATTCACAATTCTGCGTTATGGTGATCCGAATGATGGACCAAAACCTTAAAAAATCTTTATTCTCGGAGGCTTAAAAATCTTTATTTTGATTCCTCTCTGGAATTTACCTCCACTTTGAAAATGGATCCGCCACCACCACTGTGGCATCTGAAGAACAGAAGAATTAGCTACCGGTACTACAGGCGTAACCAGGAAACCTGCCCCCCCCCCCAATTAAAATGCCTCCAATGATAAAAAGGTGACAAAAAAGCATATTGTTTCTTCAGCTTCGGTTTCTTTTAGCATCTTTGTGGACAACAGTACACGCGTACAACAGTAAGTATTAATAATATTGACAACCAGAGAGCCCGGCCCCCTCAATTCAATTTTTGCCTACTAATTTGAATGTATCACTCGGGTGAAATTAAGGGTTTTTGTTCTAAAAGTTGCTAACTCGGGCCATCTTCTAACCTTTTCATGAACGTAATGTAAAAACCAGAGACGAATTTACCATATGACATGGTGCAAGAGGCACCGCGCTCAGATGGCATCACTTTTTTTGGTCTTCACCTGTATTTGGCAAGAAGATGTTGCAAAATTCCTAAAGCGCCGGGGGCCCCGAGCAATGTAAATCCGGCCCGGGCAATAACATGGTTAGTGGCGAATAGAATAGAACAGAAAACAGTTCATTCGCAATACAAACACATACAAAACGAACACACATAAAACGAAAATCACGGTCAGTTTGTCCAGGCCAGGAACCACCAACAAACCCGACGGTTTTTCAATCCAAGGTGCTTCCAGACTTGTTACTTGACAGTTTGAAAACTTAAAAAAGACCATGTACTATGCCATTTTTCAATAACAATTTACCACCAATTCGCCAGTTTTTACGCGAAAAACTACTTTTGGAAAAAAAATTGGCTAAGGGAAATGCTCATTAAGCAAATTATTGAATTTGATATGAGGGAGAATGGACTTCTTTTTGGTACATGTACTCCTAAACTAGTAATTTTTATGACAAAACAAAAATCTCTAAAGGAAGTTCTTCGAGTGGATTATTATTTACTGCTAAAATATTGCAGGAGGCAACGCATCTACCTTCCTCCTACCTGGGCCAAATCACTTACATAATTTAACACCGAAATGCAAGATTTTCAACTTGCTTTGGACTTAAAAAGCAACTTAAAGGAGGATTGAACAATTTAAATTTTTTTAATTGGCTTTCAAATGTGAAAAATCTAATTCTTTCAAATGGCGATCTCTGAACACCTGCGAAATGTGATCCAATCGCATTAAAATATCTTTTTTTCCAAAAGTTTACAAGGAGTTTTGCCCCTAGACCTCCGTCTATGATACGCTTGATTTGCCCTACTTTTCTCAACAGTCAACACTTCTCCCAGATATTTTCGCTTTTCAAGTTTTTGGTTTAAGCCCTTTCCCTTTAGCAAAATCCCAGTTTAGTGCCAAAATAGGCCACGGCTTCTGCTCTTCCTCTCCACGATATCTTTGCCCGGCGAAAAGTTCCTCTTTCGAAAATTTCTGATGACGCCATTGCTTGAGATTTGTGGTTTGCCTCCCCCGTGAGCAAAAATCTTGGCTACGTCTGTGACTGGTACCAAACGTTATGTTTCAAACAACAACAGTATGCATAATAATCAGGTTTCGAAGTTGCTGAAAAAAACGAAGAAAACAAAAAACTATCGACAATCGAATGATTTGCAACTTAGTGAAATAACAGTGACTCGACAAACGATTGACAATCGCTATTGCTATCGCCATTGCTGTTGAAAGCAACAATCGCTATGGCTATTGACAGCGACTAGCGATATTATAAAAATACAGTATTTCTTTTGGAAAATTTTGAGATATTTCAATTTATTTTTACATGTGAATCAAATACCAAAATACGTTGTAAAAAGATCTATAAAAAGTCCACTGCATGTTCTGGGCTAGTTTGACAACCAGTCAACCAGCATATTCTAGCTGCTTTCCCAGATATTTATATGTTTTTAAAAGAAAGTGATGTTGTGACTGCTGTCACATTGCATTTTCAAAAAAAAAAAAAAAAAAGATGTATGAGGTTTAGACCTAAAAAATGGGAAAAGAATTAGGGTAAGGTGAATTTACACAGTATCCGTTTTTCGTCCGTTTTTTTACGTTTTTGCTTCTTCTTGTAAAAGTATGCGCTTTTTCATCCGCATTTTTATAAGTTCATATCCGCACTAAGAAGACTGCTATATATAGTTAAAAATTTTGTTCAAAAATTTTGTGTATGAACGTTAAGAGCGATATTTCAAAATCAAGCAGTACCTCTTTACAAAAAAAATTTTCGGAAAACTTTTGTGCAGTATGTGACTGTCTGGTTAGTACGGATATGGACTTATAAAAATGCGGATGAAAAAGCGCATACTTTTTCAAGAAGAAGCAAAAACGTAAAAAAACGGACGAAAAACGGATACTGTGTAAATTCACCTTAAGGGTGCAAGTGAATAAATAACGGAAAAGTCAACAAAAGGTTGTATTTTCAAAAATTATTTTTAGATTTTAGAAAACTAGACCAAAAATGCAACATATTGATATTTCATGTTCTTAGCTTTTTTGCTAACAAGTTATAAACAGGTAGAGATATTGGCCAAAATATTTAGATCAATGAAGCATGACGGGTGTGCAATTTGAACTCGGCGGAGTCGGCGATCAAAGCAAAGGGTTAATGGAGAAAAGAAATGCATGCTGTGAGTTTCGTGCCTGTAACTTAAACTCCCTGTCCAAAAAAAAGGCTTACGCCAGAGCAGCAGCATCTTGCGCCAGCGTTACGCCAGTTGTCGTAGCGGCTCTTCAACTCACGCCGCCACGCCAAATAAACAAATTTTCCAAGCCGGAGATCTTCGTAAAAGCATGCATAAAATGCAGACTGGCGGCACAGCGTGATAAATTCCACTAGTTTTGCAGTGCAGTGCGGTTGCAGCGTGGAGGATGAGGCCACTTCTTAGAATTAAGTTAGGAATCAGCAACTCTTCGCAGTTGTTAAATTCAGTCTCAATGTAGCCAGCCTAGGTCTTTATAAGTAACATGGTTTACCAGTAGCCTTGGTTTATCCTTTAAATCGAAGGCCTACCGTGCATATCTTACAGTACTGGTATCATACAGCCTGTACCACCAGGTAAGCTGGAATAAATGGGTAGTGGTACTGCCTACTGGTCCGGTAGTTGTTAATTCAGTACTGGTACCAGTGCTAATACCTTAGGCTACTGCATAACACCCCTCACTAGCAGATAAGATGATGCTATCAATAGTTAAACTGTGAGCAGGTAGACCTACTGGTACTTACTATTTGTAAGTTGAGTTAAGCCAAACACTGTACAGTGTAGCCTGATACTGGTATCATATGTCTTTATGTGATACCCGTAAGCCTAATGTGGCCTAATGAAATACAGGTAGCCTACTGTTGACTCAGGGACTAGTAGTCTGGTATGGTAGGCCTACCGGCCTACTTTAGCCTTTTGGCTTGTAGTAAAGTCAAGGCTTTCAGGCTTTGGTTGAGTTTGTTGCATATAGCCTACTGTATCCTGGTATCACAGATTCTAGGCTAGTGTAGTACCGGTAGGTATGTCTAAAAATTGAAGGATCCATTACAATGAAAATCAAAGTTTATAATTGAAGCATTACTGGTACTGAGAGCATGACAAAATTTTGTTGTCATGAGTCTAAAGCTGAAAGTACCAGAGTACTGTAGTCTGAGCTGTGAGTTACCTGTAGGAATTTCGAATTTATAGTTTGAAAATCTTTCTTACGTGATTTTAGTTAGTATCAGTCAATCACCCAACCCAACACGCCAACCTATTCCAGTTATGTACAGTGTAAAGTAGCCTCATAGTTCTACTGTTTTAAGAGGAGTCATATTCAGATGTCATTGTGCTGTATATATCTTTTTCTCTTCATTCCAAATCAACAATAGACATACAGTAGATACCATTACCATAATAATAATTGCTTGTAATATTGGTTCAAATTCAACATGTCAATACTCATTGACTGATGGTGCAAAAGCGCCAAGTGCTTAACCTTAAACCACTTTTTCCATGTAAAATTATTAGTATTCCCAACCAGTTACAAAAAATAAGATGTAATAATTAAAACTACTTTTGCATACCAATTCTTCACCTTAAAGGCGATGAATCATCCAGCCAATTCCAGTGGTTTACAATAGTCAAAATTGAACTATAATTTTTGATACTTTTTGTTTTAATTTTGGGACTGCGGTTGCAAAGATATTCAACAAATACAAAAAGATATCCCCCCGAAAAAAATTTTGAAAACTCTGAGTTTTGTTCTTCCCGCCAAAACCACAGCAGGCCTAATAGTTTATTTCTAAATAGTTTATTTCTAAATAGTTTGGGCCTAATTAGGCCTAACTATCTCTAAACTATTAGGCGTAATAGTTTAAAGATAGTTAGGCCTAATAATTCAATAAGATTACAGTAGGCCTAATAGGTTAGAGAACTGTGGTTTTGGCGGGAAGAACAAAACTCAGAGTTTCCAAAAACTTTTTGTCGGGGGATATCTTTTAGTATTTGTTGAATATCTTTGCAAACGCAGCCACAAAATCAAAATAAAAAATATCAAAAAATATAGTTCAATTTTAGCGATTGTAAACCACTGGAATTGGCTGGATGATTCATCGCCTTTAAGAAACTTTGAGCTAAAAAAGGTATATGCAAAACAAGTTATAGAATTTTAGAGCTAAATTGATATGAAATGTAACAAGTATATACTTGTCAGTTGTTTGGTATAAAATAACTTAACAAGTATTTATATACACTGTAACTTATCAAGCTTGACCATGACTTAGTCTGACAAGCCTAGTAATGATGTCAGATGTGACGGTGCTTTCAGCTTTTATTGCTACTGTTAGCATGGATGAAGGCAACCAACAAACTTTGACAATTGGAACTTCTAAAGTGGAAGTGCTGATATACCCGGCAATAAACAGTGCGAAAAGTGCTAAATTTCTTCCGACATTTTCGCACTGAATTTTTGCGAATTCCGGCCTTTGTTCTCCCGTCAAAAACCGGCGTTTTTGTTTCCCGCCAAAAACCGTAGACAGCAGAGATGGCAACAGCGCAACGTACGCGGCCGCGCGCTGTTGTTGGTACACCGCGCAGCGTGGCAACTAAAATCTGTATTACGCCACAGCGTCAGCGCAGCGCCGCATACTATAATTTTTTACATTTTTTTTTACAAATATTGCTGGTAAATTATTTCTTTATGTCCAACAATGGTTAGTCATGATGCAACTATAATATGAATCAAAAAGAATAACAATATCATGTTGTGACAATACGTATGTTTAGGCTACTAAAACAGTAAAAGATGCCTTCGGTTCAAGTTTATTTTTTCAGAGTTTAGAGCATCCTAAAATAGGCTATTTTGGCTACAACAAACTTAGTTTTGATTGGCTGAACATGTTTCTTGTCAGCAACAAAAAGATTTTGGTTTTGGTAAGCTAGGCTAGGAAAAGTTTAGGACGTGTGGTGAGAAGATAAAACAAAGGCAGACAAAAAAAAATGTAGATGAAGCAGGTTTGTGGCAAACAATTTTCAGAACAGAGGCACATAGCCTAGCCACAAACTCACCCTGTATGCAGTAGGCCTGTGGTATTAGTACATCGCATGCATTTCACTTTTCAGAGTGACAGAGTTAGTTCAGTGTAGCCAATAGTGTTCATCAACAGGTCATGGCATAAAGCATTAGGCTTTCAGTCCTAGATGTCAGTAGCCTGTCTGGTATGTGGTACAGTAGGAAGACTAGGCTACACAAAGTTGCAAAGACAGAATTGCCTACGTGGTAGTAGCAGACGATTAGACGGTTCTCGGTTCACGGATAAGTAATGCTACCAGTAGTGTACCCAATATTGAATACTCTTATACTCATTTATAGGCTTACGTTGGGAGGCAGCCAAGTTGTTCTTATCAGGTTAGACAGTTAAATATGAGTGTAGTAGCTTGTGACAGCATTCAGAGCACGTGATATACCAGTATTCGGGCTATTGATTTAGGATTAGTGCAATAGTTTCGTAAATCATCAGGTAGACAAGTAGGCCTAGATTGTTTTTGACTGCCAAAACACGGTTCAGAAAAACTGATAGAAAAGTCACACAAAGCAGATAAAATCAGTATAATTAGAACGAAGTTTCAGTTCCTTTGTTTTTACTCGGCCATTTTCAAAATTAACAAGTGCGAAGTTTCAGACTTTTACTTATAACTCAAGAACAGTGAGGTCTAGCTGTATGAAATTTTAACAGCAGTTTGAGATTGATACCGGTAAGTTATATATGTTTGTGCCAAATTTTGAAAACCACGTCAAAAATTGGGTATATAAAGCAGTCTTATTGAAAAACGGCTTAAATACGGCAAAAAATATTTCACAGGGTTATTACACATCTTGAGATACCCTTTTATCCCTACCAACCCACTTTTGGCCACGATGAGTTTTTTTTCTTTTTAAATTTTGTGTGCTCTTCTCCTAAACCAGAACACATCAAAATCACATTTTTGAGTTAAGTTGCTAAGCTGCAAACGCAATTTTGTTTTCCGAAATTTTTTTGGGTCACTCCTCCAAAAACCTCCCAATATGGGGCCCCTAAAATTAATTTTTTTGATTGCTCAAGCTTGGGCAATAGTTTTTTTTTTTTATATCAGTAGATATTTCAGCGACAAATGTTTTGACATACTTTGGGGGTACCACCTCCCCAGGGGCTCCCAAATAGACCCCCAAAAATTAATTTTTGATTGGCTCAAGCTAGAGCATTAGTTTCTTTTATCAGCAGATGTTTAAAAAAAACAAATAGTTTGACATGGTTTGAGAGGGCCACCCCTCCAAAAACTGTCCAAAATGATGCCCCCAAAATCAATTTTTTGTATGTCGTAAGCTAGAGAGCTAATTTTTTTTGATGTTTGTGGAAATTTGAAGAATACATAACTTGCGGTGCGGTGCAACGTGAACTTAGTTGTGTTTGTATGCGGTGTGGTGCAGCATGCGAACAAGGTTGGCGGACACGGCGCAGCATGCAGATGCATTTTTTGTTATCCACACCATCTCTAGTAGACAGCTGCGGTTCACGGCGTCTCGCTCTTGTAGGTATCCTTACACCTCGCAGAAAAACATTTCACGAATATCATTTGCCAAAAAAACATTTTCCTGAACGTTCTTTTTCCAGAATTAACATTTGTCAGAAATCACACTTGCCAGAATGAACACTTGCCTGAAATTACATAAGCCAGAATGAACATTTGTTCGAAATTACATTTCCCCCAAAAGCTTATTTGCCAGAATTTACACTTGCCAGAATGTACATTTAGCCGAAATTACATTTCCCCGAAAGCTTGTTTTCCAGAATTTACACTTGCCGGAATGTACATATGGCCGAAATTACATTTCCCCGAAAGCTTATTTGCCAGAATTTACACTTGCCAGAATGTTTATTTGGCCGAAATTACGTTTCCCCGAAAACTTGCCAGAATTTACACTTGCCAGAATGTACATTTGGCCGAAATTACGTTTCCCCGAAAACTTGTTTGCCAGAATTTACACTTGCCGGAATGTACATTTAGCCGAAATTACATTTCCCCGAAAGCTTATTTGCCAGAATTTACACATCTTGCCAGAATGTACATTTGGCCGAAATTACGTTTCCCCGAAAGCTTATTTTCCAGAATTTACATTTGCCAGAATGTACATATGGCCGAAATTACATTTCCTCGAAAGCTTATTTTCTAGAATTTACATTTGCCAGAATGTACATTTGGCCGAAATTACGTTTCCCCGAAAGCTTATTTTCCAGAATTTACATTTGCCAGAATGTACATATGGCCGAAATTACATTTCCCCGAAAGCTTATTTTCCAGAATTTACGCTTGCCGGAATGTACATTTAGCCGAAATTACATTTCCCCGAAAGCTTATTTTCCAGAATTTACATTTGCCAGAATGTACATTTGGCCGAAATTACATTTCCCCGAAAGCTTATTTTCCAGAATTTACACTTGCCAGAATGTTTATTTGGCCGAACTTACGTTTCCCCGAAAACTTGCCAGAATTTACACTTGCCAGAATGTACATTTGGCCGAACTTATACGTTTCCCCAAAAGCTTATTTGCCAGAATTTACACTTGCCAGAAAGTACATTTGGCCGAAATTACATTTCCCCGAAAGCTTGTTTGCCAGAATTTACACTTGCCAGAATGTACATTTGGCCGAAATTACGTTTCCCCGAAAGCTTATTTGCCAGAATTTACACGTCTTGCCAGAATGTTTATTTGGCCGAACTTACGTTTTCCCGAAAGCTTATTTTCCAGAATTTACACTTGCCAGAATGTACATTTGGCCGAAAATTCATTTTCCAGATATCATCCACATTAAACGGAAATTTCGTTATTGATAGAATTTACATTACGAAAATATATAATTATGCTTGTTCATTTTCAGAAAATATTAAGCTGCGTGTAGAATAAAAGGGGCAAAAAAAAGCAGTCTCTCACGTCTTGTAACTAATTTTGACAAACAACGTTAGGTTTGAAATATTTTTGGTTTTTGACAGAAATAAGTTCCATTTTCAGAACCGAACTATTCTTCGGAAGTTTGTGATGACATTTTGATGTGTTTTTAGATTATTGGTAATATTAAGGTATTTCGATAGTATCGAAAACTCACAAAAACATCAGCATACAAGCGTCGTATCATTGAAGTACCTTAGTCAGGCGCGTTGACAGAAATCTGCAATGAGGGGTTGTTTCGAGGGTCTGATTGCGGAGCCCCCAGCCAGAGGCCATTGGAGGTCTGAGGGCAAGCGCCTAACCGCTAGAAAATTTTATATTTTTTGCAAAACGGACTTAATTTTAGTCCTATTTTGATAAAAACCATTGCATTAAAACGTGGCATAAGAAGTTAGCAATGCAAAAAGTTGATTAAACCGTTTGCAGAAATGGGTTATGTAGAAGGTGGATATAAACGGTAAAATTTTAGCTTCGTATTTACAAGCTGGTAAATCATAAAATCCTAGATCAGTAAAACTTACTAGGGGTAATCTATTTTGCATATATTTTAGAAAAAAGGTAATTGGAGGGGGAGCGGGCTAATGGAACAAAACTTGAAAGAAGTGGTTGACAAAATTTGAGAGCATAGGTGGAGTCCTCGAGGACGTCCTTGGCCTCGAGGACGTCCTCGAGGACACATTTTGCAGTCCTTGGCCTCGAAGCCTCAAGTTCTCGAAAATTGCCCTGTCCTCGGCTCGAGGACAGCACTATTTTTTTGAACAGTAGAAATTTCTTTGGAAAACGCCAGAAACCTCGCGGAAAATTTGCGAACACCTTTTTTGTTTTCCTCACTTGGAGCATAGGCGTTGGCAGGGGGAGGGGGCAGGGGCCCCTCCCAATTGAAATTTTACCAATGACAAAAATGTGACAAAAAAGCCAATTGTTTCTTCAGTTTCAGTTTCTTTTTAGCGTTTTTCGCTGACAACAGTATAACTAATTAACACTACTGAAGACCAAGGGCGCCGGGTCCCCCTCAATTCAATTTTTGCCAGCCAATTTAAACGTATAACCCGTAGAAAATGGAGAGTTTTTGTCCTTAAAGTTGCTATCTCAGGCCCACATCTAGCCTTTTCGTGAACGTAATGCATTAATCAGGGCCGGATTTACCATAATGTGGCGCAGTACCAGCTAGGGGCCCCGAGCTGAAATCGTAAGACTTTTTTTGGTCTTCACCTATATTTGGCAGAAAGATGTTGCGAAAATCTCCAAAGTGTCAGGGGCCTAGCGCGATGTAAATCCGGCCCGGCAATAACATGGGTAGTAGACGTAACCATCTATAGTACCATTTTTGAAAAACAATTCAGTATTTCACCTCCAACCTTGCCGGTTTTTATGCACAAAATACTTCAAAAAAAAATTAGCCATGGAAAATGCTGATTGAACGAATCCTTGAGCTTCAATTGAGGGGGCCTGGGCCCCTGGCGAACGTGTACTCCTATAACTGGTTATTTTCATGACAAAACAAAAATCTCCTATGAAAATCTTCGAGTGGGTTAATATTTACTGCTAAAATGTAGCCAGAGACAATGCACCTTAATTACTTCCCCCTACCTGGACCAAATCACTTACAATTAAAATTTAACTCCAAAATGCAAGATGTTAAACGTGTTTTGGACTTAAATTGCAAGTAAAAGGAGGATTAAACAATTTAATTTTTTCAATTGGCTTTCAAATGTCAGAATTCTAGTGCTTTCAAATGGCTCTGAACACTTGCGAAATGTGATCCAATGGCATTAAAATAGCTTTTTTATCCAAGAAATTACAAAAAATCGCCCAACGGCTGGGGGCTTCGCCCCCAGACCCCCAAAGCCTCTGGCGGCTTGGGGCTCCTCCCCCAAACCCCCGTCTGTGATACATTTGAGTTACACAAGCTTTCTCAACACGTTTCCAAAGTTAGATGTATGCATTTTTCAACTATTTGTTTAAAGCCCTCTTTCTTTGCAAAATCCTGGTTACATGCAAACAGGCAACAACGATTTCAGATCTTCCATCCTACGATATCTTTGTCCCACAAAAACTTCCTCTTTGGAAAAATTTTTATGACGTCATTTCATGTGATTTGTGGTTTAGGCCTCCCCCAACAAAAAATTCTGGGTATGCCAATAAATTGGAGATCGCCTGAAAAAAATTTTTGAAGACTTTTTTTTTTGGAGAACGCTTGCACCTGTGTCCTTGGTCCTTGGCCTCGAGCATTGCTGTCCTTGACCTCGAAAGGTTCTGTCCTCGGAAAGGCTGTCCTTGGCCTTGGATTTATCGGAATGCGAAAGTACTTTAGTGGAAATTATGTAAT